>PVIA01003096.1:0-182005 GCA_004024845.1 Tonatia bakeri
TGGTAGTGGAGGTGGTGGAGGTGGTGGAGGCAGTGGTGATAGTGGAGGTGATGGTAGTGGAGATGGTGGAGGTGGTGGAGGTGGTGATAGTGGTGGAGGTGGTGGTGGTGGTGATGATGGTGGTGGAGGGGATGGTAGTGGAGGTGGTGGTGGAGGTGGGGGTGGTGGAGGTAGTGGGCCTAGAGAAGCTGGGTAAGGCAGGAATTTTGCAGTTAAGCTCAGAGGATTGTTTCCAGGGCACCGAGCTGAAGGCAGAGCACTACCTGCCCGAAGTGACATGTTGTCAGTGGCAGACCTGGAGCATGACCCTGGACCTTCAGCCGAGCATCCCGATGTTTTCTGGGGAGCACTGCTGCCTGGGAGCAGATCTGGGGGCTGTGAGTGCACTGCTCTTCAGAAGGTATTCTCCAGGGTGAGCTGCCTGGTCAGCTCCAGCCAGAAAACATCTTTTCTCTAGAGATCCACCCATGGGGTTATGAGGTCTCAAAAAGATGTCTGGGAAGTATTTATATGAAAAGACTGCATAAAATTATTATATTATTTTGGAATACATTTTGCAGATTTGAAAGGAGAATAAATGAGCAATAGGGATTCTTTGTAAAATCAGTTGTTTTGAACAGAAATGAAAAATGCTGAAGACATTAGAAAATGCAGCTTACAGGTTCCTTAAGCTCAAGAAATAAAGTTACAGTGTGTAGAAGTGCAGAAATGGGGCACATTCAGTGATGAGTCACTCAGATAACTGTGATCTGGTTGATTCCTAAAACTCATGAACCCACAGAGAAGAGACCTAGTATTCATCAGCGGGCAGTTTTCTACGACCCAGAGGAGGTGGAATCACCGAGCCCACCTGGAGAGTGGTGCTGGGAGGAAATATGAACTATGTGGTTCCTGATTTCTCATTTTAGTTAGCTAGCAGGTGCTTTTCGTTTTTGCTTTTTGCCTAGAATTAGATTAATGTTTTTTAAGATTAAAAGAGGGCTAGAAAATTCTGATTATTTTAAAATTTAGATCAATAGTGTCTGAACCAGGGGTTGATGTTTTTTTTTTTTTTTTCCTGTAAAGAACCAGATGGTAAATGTTTTCAGCTCTGCGGTTTGTAAGATTTCTGTTGCAGAAACTCAAAATCTGTCACTGTAGCCCCAGAGCAGCCGTGTGTAAGTGAACAGACGTGGCTGACCAGATTTCACTTGCTGGCCGTACTCTGCCAGCTTTGGGTCTGACTCTTCATTGGAGATGATTCTTACTAACACTAGAAAACCAGAAGTAAAGTCTGGCAATAAGAGCATCTTTGTTTTCTTGTGCTGATTATTGCCATTTGAAATGCCCTACAAATGCCAATCTTGTGTATTGGTAAAGTAAAAAGACAGCCTAACAAATGGAAATTAGTCAAATATTTAATGTGTCTCCTTTCTCTTGCGATGATACTGGAAATATTGTTCAAAAATGTATTTTGGAATGCAGAAACTCAAAACATTATTTTTCTTCAGAAACTGGTGCTTCTACATCATTCCTAGGAAATGGGATAACACCCATAAGTAGCCACAGACAAAGGCTGAAAAATGAAGCAGTTTTTTCCTTCCCATTCGCAATTGGACCATGTTGGAATCTGTCAGATGCTTCAACAGTCACTCACAACACACCGATGCTTACGTACGGGTGTGTGTGTTCGTGTGTTTATGTCCGATGTACAACTGCATGTGTGACTCCACTTCCACTCCCATAATTGTGGCAACACACTAGCTGGACAAGCAATGATTCCATAAGAACTTTCTTTTCCTTCCTAATGAAACCAAAGTGTTACCAACATTTTTTATGGAAAAAAAAAAACCCTGACATTTTATGGAAAAACTGAATTTAGAACAGCAAAAACAAAACCAAAAAAAATCGATGGTCATCTTACATCAAACTGCGGCTGCAGACAGGACCCTGAAAGGACAGGGAGGGAAAGCAAGAAGTCCGGGCCGGAGGCCTGGTCTTTGCAGCACAAAAGGCGCGTCGCTCAGGTCTGTGTTCTGTCAAAGGCCTGCCTACTTGCTCTCCCCCATTTTTCAACCTGGCATCTTCTTACGTGGCCGAAGCAGGTGCCTTGCTCACCATGGCCGGGGTGTGGGTTTCCGAAGTCCCACGGAGGATAATTTCTCATGCGAGATGACTCCATGACCAACGATGATCTCTGCAAACACTCAGGTGCTGTGTGACTGCCGGGTTGGTGGTGGTCCAAGCTGGTGACAGCCAGCATGTGTTTTATCTCATTTCGCCTTCCACACGCTCGACATAGTCTAATACACGTTGAGAAGAAGCTCTGGGATGTTACAAAGAATAAAATGATGAATAGAAGCTATTAAAGAAAATGACTACAAATAAAACATCGAACATAAGACTTTATCGCCTCTAGTTTTATCAGCGGCAGAGGAGGCCTTTCTGAAGCTTCATTCCAAACCTAAAGTATTAGCTGCTGGACACTGAGAGATAACACGGCTGGGTCTCAACCAAGCCAAGTTCACAATTGGGAACGAAGGTAGGGAGGAGGAAACTTTCAAAATTAATTTGCTGGTCTAGCTAAAACGTCAAAGATACAGATAACTATGTCTGTGAGATGCTGTGTGAAGTGTAAGCGCTGTATGAAGGTGGGGTGTTGTTATATCACCATAATGCTTAGACCTGCGTTTATCCTTTTTAGTTTTAATGACTTGCCCTAGTCATTTTGAGGTCATTCAGCGGCCTCAGCAAAGGAGCAAACATATAAAGAACTGTGTTTCTGACCTAAAAAGCAACAAGATTTTAAGATCACATCTATGACAAAAGAAATTACAATTTATAAGAAAATCTCTTAAACTGATAAGTAACTTCACTTATGAGCAAATTTAAGATAAAACATTTTAGTAGTAAAAATTTCAATTCTGTTCAACTTCCAGAAATATATTTAAAACTATAAAATATTTGAGGTTGCAGAAAATCACTATGAATATATTTTAATCAGAGTGGAAATGTTTTCCACCACCATATCTTCATGACATGCAGCAGAGTCTGGCAACTGTGCAAACAAGTAAAACAATTTTTTTAGTTTGGTACCTTTTCAGTGAATAATGTTTCTCTACACGACTAAACTTTCCAATCTCATTGTTTCTCCTCCCTTTCCATATCAACCTTTAAACTACAAAGCTCTTTGAAACTTCATAATAAATACAGGTGTTGCTGGTGGAAATCAGGCTCTCCCACGGGATTGCCAGGAAGGTCGTTCAAGGACCCATGCACAGGGGATTAGGATGTGGCAAGGTGATTTATTCAGGTGGAACTCTGCCCCCGGGTTTCCAACATCCCACCTCTGTCCATCCTGCCAAGGAAAAAGTCCCACTGCATCTTCAGCAAGGCCAAAGCAAAGGCCAAGGTCCAGAGTTTCCACTTCATATTCAAATTTTGTCCTTGAGCCCACATCATATGCTGTGGGCCCTGGTAGCTGCTGGACCTGGATGGTCACGTGCCCCTGGGCAAGAGAGCGTGAACAGGTGGGGTAAGTGCAGGTCACCAAGCAGGAGAAACACACACAGAAAGATCGAGCAAGTTTCTTTGTTCTTTTGGGCTTATAACCAGGAGCTTTTTCAAAATAACCCATCAACTTCCCAAGCTTTCATGGGCTTTTGATAGGTCTGCCTCTTAGACTGACAGGCCTCTACAGTCAACCACCTCCCCCAGCAGTGTGGCACTGGTGGACAGTGATCTTGGGGACTTCCTGTGCTCCGACCATTGTCTTCTCAGCAGCAGTCCCCCAGAATGGGTCTGGAGTGCTGTCACTTCCTGGCTAACCAGGCAGGCTGACGCACTCCAGTTGATTCAACTCACTGTCTCAATCCTTTTGCTTCCTTTTCTATTAATAACTAGTTGACTACCTACAACAACAGATGAACTGCAGCTAAGAATGTTGATTTAAGAGCTAGGCGGCCTGGCTGTGGACCCCGCCTCTCCTACACCAGCTACGTTATCTTGGGCCAGTGACTTGGCATCTCTGTTCCCAACTGCTCCCAGTGTAGACCAGGGGTAACAACAGGGCCCATTTATGGGATCATTCTGGGTGTTAGAAGCAATGTGTATAAAAAGTTGGCAATACTTTCTGACACGTAGGATGTGTTCAACAATGATTAGGTGTTAATATGATCTCTTTCATTTCTTTTTAAATATGTGTTCAAGCTTTGAAAAGGATAGCATCAGCGCTTGGCGACTCTGATGAGCAGTTGTGTTGTAGCAGCTTTTAAGCCCCACACAGACTCCATCAGCTGCAGGACCCAGCCCAGGGCCTGACACGCAGGGGGTACTCTGTGTGTCAAGGGCACAAAGAGATGAATGCGTTAATGAACCTAACCTCAAGGCCAGGGGAAAACACTGTGTTGTTTCTTCTTGGACCAGGAGCAGCCAAGGATGCTTCTATAAACTAAGACCACCTTTGTCTCCATTGCCTTCTGTCACTGTGTCTCGTCTGTTTTGGCCTCAGGGGCTCGCCCTAACACGGGACCAGTGCTTTAGTCAGTCATCCGCCACTTCAGAATCTTGCTTACAAACATTTTTTATTGACTTTCATAGCCAAGGCTGAGAACCAGGAATCAATAGGATATGGTTTAAAATATAAGGTATGTGCAGACCTCCTGAACACTAACAGTAGTTCTAAGAGCACCTATGTGTTTCTATTACTACATGCTAGATATGTAAATATATACTCTCATTTAATCCTCAGACAAGTCCTGCAAGGTTATTACCTCCGTTGCACATAGAAGAAAAAAGTGCACATTAAGAAAGGCTAAATACATTTGTTGAGATCCTACAGTTCAGTTAAGCATCAGTGACCACTCGCAGCTAGTATTTATTCAGAGTTAAGAGCCAGACACGCTTCCAGTCCTTTATATGTGTATGTTCATTTGCAACACTGTGACAGAGGTACTATTATTATAGTTAGAGAAATTGAGGATAACAAAGAGTTAGTAATTGGATGCAGGACACACGCTTAATAAAAGGCCCTGCCAGAATGCAAATCAGGGTGATTTTCACCCCAGAATCCGCATACGTAACCACTAGGATGCAAGGGTTACCATTATGGAGTTGGTGGGAAGGCCTATGCCTGCCTTATTTCAAAGGCTATTTCTATCCATCTTAGTTGGTGTGGCTCAGTGGACTGAGAGCTGGCCTTTGAACCAAAGGGTCACCAGTTCAGTTTCCAGTCAGGGCACATGCCCGGGTTGCAGGCCTGGTCCCCAGTTGGGGGTGTGTGAGAGGCAACCACACATTGATGTTTCTCTCCCTCTCTTTTTCCCTTCCTTCCCCTCACTCTAAAAATAAATAAATAAATAAAATATATTTTTTAAAGGCTATTTTTATCTTTCAAGGTGAAGTTCAACCTTGATCTTATTTTGCTATGGACTTTAATACAGATATTCCATTATCTCTTCTGGGCATGAAATCTTCGCAAAGGAAAGCTGGAGAATACCTGGAGTATAAATATTCTTTTGCATATTGTTTACTTTCCTTGTATAACTACATTTATTATATTAAAAGTTAACCCAAATTTAAATTACAATGGCTAAAAATATCACCAAGGTAAGCGTGATGGCATTTCTATGTGGTATTTCCAGAAATACTATATTCCAAGTTAGAGATGGAAGCAGTGTTGTCTGACAGACTATTTTAATAACAAGCTAAATGAGAAGAGTGTGTGACATAAGTTTGCACACAGATTACACCTTTTACTGAGCCACTGCCCTGGGGAGAAAGCTGTCTCTGCTCCACCCCGTTCATCCCCTTGTCTGGTTGACACATAGAAGTCTTTTTATGTGTGAATGTGGAGCCCTGTATAACAAAATACTCTTTCCTACAACGGTACTCGGTTTCATTCATAATCCTTAGAGTTTAGGTTAAGCAATACATGCTTTAGTTAGAGACTAACACTTCATGAGAGATCACAGGGAACTAGGGGAAATAAGGTAAATCTATGGCTATCCCAAGAATCAAAATCGAGTAGACCATCTAGCAGCCTGGATTTGGGTAAGGATTTATATATTTCTTTAAAATTTGAAAGTCTTGAAAAAGAAGGTAACTTTACCTTTTGCGACAGCATGGATGGACCTGGAGAACATTATGCTGAGTGAAATGAGCCAGCCAGAGAAACACAAATACCTGAGGGTTTCACTCATATGTGGACTCTCACAAACAAACTGAAGTAACCAGCAATATAGAGACAGAGTCCCGGATGGAGAGCAGGATGAGAGCTCTCGGCATGGGAGCTGATGGGGTGGGGGTATTGACCAAAAGAGAAAAAGGACTCCTGGACAAGGAAAACAGCGTGGTGGCTATGTGTGTGTGTGTGTGTGTGGGGGGGGGGTGTATAACGGGGTTAAATGGTAATGGAAAAATGCAATAAAAAACCCTTGAAAAAGAATCAAAATCAAGTAGACCACCTAGGAGCCTGGATTTGGATAATAATGTATATACTTATTTAAAGTTTTAAATTTTAAATTATTTTAAAATTAAATTAATTAAAGTAAAATTTAACTCATTTTTACAACAAAATTAACCCTTCAGTAAAGTCTAATTCAGGTATAATTTTGATGAAAGATTGAGATCCTGAGATATATCACTGTTTTGTGTTTTTTAAACTTACATTATACTTACTTATTAAACTATCATTTGCCACCATTTTACTTGTGTTTCCCAGAAATGATGTCTCTGGGTACAACATAAGTACAACACAGTAATAGCTGGTTTTCTGGCTCAAATAAAGTTGATAAATGATAGTATCATTTACTGAGAAACAAAAGCAAGAGTGTGATAGTTGGATGGTATATGTTTACAAGTTCAGTTTTAGACATGTTGAGTTTGGGGGGTTTGAGTCCTCCCGTAGGAAACATGGAATAGGCTACTGGAACTACAGATCTCAAAATGTTAGGGTGGGACTCTGACACACAGGACTAAAAACTGGTTTCTTCATTTACTTATGTTTAAAGTGATTTCATCAAGCAATTGAAATGACCGAGGCTGTTCCCTTTCCAAGGCCATAATAGCACTCATTTTAGTGCTTTGACGTTTTTGTTAGGTCATTTAGTTGTATGTGCTTTAAAGGCGTGTATCCTATTCTTCAGGTGTGATTATTCTTTTGTTGCAACTCAGCTCTTGCTGATGCCTCCAACTTGGACTCTTGTGCCCTTGGACTGACTGCTGTGCGCTCTCCATGCCTGCCCTGCCCCCATCCTCCCCTGCCCCCCACTCCTGATGCAGCTGATTGGTGTTGCTTATCAAACACTCGTAGGCAAGCACAGGTTTCTTTGGTGGCATTTCCCACAGTGTTATCTCTTTGTGTTGACTTGGCTAATATCTTCATTTCTTTTTAGTGTGTTGTGTTTACCTTGGCATACCTCCGTACCTAAATCAGAGCCTGGCACACAGTAGTGCTCAATATCTGTGGAGAAACAAAACTAAACAAATCAGTTAGAGAAAGGCTGTTCAGGTATAAAGTATTTAAGTGAAATACCTTGAAGCTTCACTACTTTAATGCATAACTTTTCCTACACTTGAAAATGACTTACACCAGTAAAATTTCTCTTTTAAGAAAATGGCTCAAGACACTGTTTTACAGGGCCTCTTTATAAAATTTTCCTAATTCTCTGGATTCTTTTACAGAAAATAGGAAAATTAAGGTAATCATTCCTGTTGACCAAATCATTATGACCACCCTTAATGATACTTAATTAAACAATAAATATCTTATTGTTCACCTTTATCTAATGCTTACCTTCAGTCTTTTCCTCTGCATCCTTTAAAGCCAAGCTACCATTCTTCTAAGTGTCAAATTCTACCTCTTCTCAAAGTCTGTCACTAACCAACCCTTAAATAACTTCTCTCACCTGCTATTGTTACAAAAACAAGATAACCAAGCTTTTAAAATAGAAAATTAAAATATTAATCTACAAGGAACTGAGTACAACTTTTAGGATTGATGGTGAAAACCTTATAGCAGAGACATTAATAATTAGTTCAAACACACCACAGAAGTTTCACTTGTATTTGAGTGTAAGAACGTTGCTTTCTCTCAGATCCTAGACAGGCAAGGTCTTTCCCAGGGGGAAATGGCACACAGGTGGCTGGTCCACACACCTGCCTGGATGGTGAGGATACAACCAACACATCTCCCAGATGGCATCTCCAGTCTGAACAGAAGTCTGGGGAGTGGTGGTGAAGTGAACAACTTCGTCGGTGGGCGCCAGGGAAACCCAGCCCGTAAAGACGCACCAGATCCGATGCACCCGAGCTTTTGTCAGGAGTGTGTGCTCTGTACCTAAGAGTTTGAGATCTAAATTCAGGGCCTGTGTCATAACCTCTTACAGACTTTAATGCTTTACCCCACCTTGTCTTCAGAGAAGTGCCACATTCAAGGGCTAGCAGGTCTGGAATGGAGCTCTATGTCCTTGTACATGAAACCTCGCAAATGACCTTACTGCATGGCTGAATCAGACCGGATATCACCAACCAGGCAGCTGCTAAAGTTCTCAATGTTTACCGTGTGGTTTCACACGAACTTGTATTAGGCTCTCAAAGCAGCGCTAGCCTTGCGGGGAAACTCTGTCTGGCACTTGTGGTAAGGAGGTGGGTTGAATTTTTCCCAGGGTACATGCAGAGAACCCTATGCCACACGTGTATGAGACTGACTCTGTGGGTCAGACTTACATTCCCACCACTTCTCATTGTTGCCAACTTCCGACCTTTCGTCAATTATACGGTGATAGTACAATGGGTTGCTTATGTTAACTCCTTAAATTAGGAGTACCAGCAGTTTAAACTTCAATTCTGAATCTAGGAGATACATAGATTCTTATATCACAAGAATGTTGAGAATATAGAGGGAGAGTGTAGCAAAACTAGGGTGTTCTCTCCTAATTGATAAACACTTGACAGTGGGCTGGAGGGACCTTTTCAAGCACCATGGAAATGTGTGGCTGTGGCTCGGAGGCTCAGAATTCAGACCGCGCATGCATCTTTCCATGAAAAACTTCGCCCAGTGCTCCTGACTGATGGCTGCGCAGTCCTACCGGGTTCGCCACAGACGCACGCCCGTGACAGTGAGAATCATCTGGGGCAGTGGGCGGGGGGGGGGGGGATGGACAATGCTTTGAAGTTTTTTAGCTTCCTAGTAATTTTGCATTTTAATCTAGCTCAATTATTCATTTTCTTATTTTTATTTTGCATATTTCAGTTTTCCATAGTTACAATAAGTGCAGACGTCAAGCTGGTGTTACCAACATGGAAGGGTAATCCAGATGGTGGCACCGTAATTCTGCCTGAGATTCCACCACTGAGAAACCGGTGAGCTACAAGTCACAGGTCAGCGAATACCCGCTTTTCCTCTAAAAGGATTATAACACCTATTATAATTATTATTATTATTACTATTATTATTATCGTATTCTATCAGTAAAGGGATTGTAGTCTGGACTCTGGACACAGCCCTCCCGGATCCGAATCCTGCTTATTCCCAGGGTGGTCAAAGTGACCACGTGGCCAGTTGTTCTGCACTTGGTTTTCTCACACGTAAAGTAAATGCAGAAATAGCCATGCCTTGCAGGGTTGCTATGAGAATTAAAAAGCATGTACATATAAGTTGCCTAACACATAATAAACATTAGTTTGTGTAAGTAGGTGGTAGCACTACTAGTTCTAATACCAGTTTTAATTGGAATGGAGAGGAATTCCCGAGTTTATGATGAGCAGAATAAAATACTGAATTTGACTTAGTTTATTATCTAAAATAAGAGAAGACTTATTTTAGTAAAGTCAGTTCCATCATGGAGAGCTGCTGTGGTGGGGAAAGAAAGGCAATTTGGACCTTCCTCATCTTTGATTTTTGGAGAGGTCTCAAGAGTTGGTGTAAGTGGCAATGCATGTAGCGGAGGAGTGAGACATTTCGGTCGGTCTCGGAGAACCAAGCACAGTGTGGAAATACAAGGCCTTCAGTAAAAAATGTAAGGGCTTTGGTATCTTGTATGTAATGGAAAAAGTCCTTTGGAAAGTTCGTTAGGTTCCCAGATGAGGGGCTCACGTGCGTTCAGAGTCACTGAAGGGTGTCCACGGAGGCACACAACCTGCATCCACCTGCAGGCTGAAGGAGACCGGGCAGATGCCAGAGGACATCCCCTTCGGACAGCCGCCCCCAGTCCGCCTGCACGCTGGGTCGGAGGTAATCTGTCCAGGAGTACTCTGGGGAGTATGCTGAATGACAAGGGAAAACCTTGGACACAGTTAGACCTGGGAAACACAGACTAGTGCCAGTTTAGAGCCAATTATAACCACAGAGACTGGCACAAAACGCCCCTTTTTATTACAAAATCATAAGCATGTGATTCTGTAACATAACAATATCACACATATGACATTTTAGGTGAAATGTTCAAGTTAAAACTATACATTATTGCACCCATATTATTACCCTACCAATTGCACTCATGTAGGCGTTATATTTGCTGGACCCTGTATAGAACTGAAATCTACCACTTGGTGATCTGAGCAAGTTTCTGTGAATCTTACTGTATTTTTACCCAATGCCCAAGCAAAATGGCATTTCAGAGACTGTGGAAAGAGGAGCCAAGTTAATTTTTACCTTCTTTAAGGTCAATCTTCATAAATATGTAATAACTAATACTTACTGTTTGGTATGACTTACTCTAAGCGTTTTACCAAAACTAAGTTATTGTCACCTCACACCAGACTTCTGAAGTAGACACTGTTATTCCCTCCATTTTACACATGAGGAAACTGAGGCACAGAGATGTCACATCAGAATCCCATGCCTCTGCTTCTCACTGCCATTTAAATAAAGGACTCTGTGTTTTATCTGCTTGTTTTCACGTCATACAGATATGAAGAAACAGGTAACAGTAATAACAGTAACAACACATTTTTGTCTTATTAGTTGAAAAATGTTGCTTATTATTTAATAGTTTTTCAGTCATTCTCAGAGACGCTAAAGGGTATTACCAGTAGAAAACTTAAATGTGAATAAAAAGGCCACAGCAGGTGCATTTTCACATGTGAAGTTTTACTGGAGTCCGAGTGGACATGGAAATAAACATAAGAAAGATAAAATCCACACATTGAAAGGACAGTTTCCAACCGTACGTGCATCTATGCGTCACAGTGGGTACAACTCCAAACGTTTATTTTTGAAGCAGAAGAGATTGAAAGGAGGAGTCTGTGCTTTTATCTCAGGGTGCAGTCATGTTATGGAGTGAAGAAAATTACGTTTGGAAATTTTGCATATGTGTACATCTCTGGTATTTTTTTAGAAGAAAATACATTTTTCCTCCCTTATGCATGGCTGAAAAGCTCCCGACTTAAAGAAAAACAGCATGAAATTGTGAGCCCTGAATTGTTAGCCTGGTTCCACATTGTAGGGTTCAGTCTGGGATATCCACGTGGCTGGAGTGCCAGCTATGTTTCTCTGCCTGCGTGATTTCCTTAGGGCGCCCCTTCCCAAAGCCTCTTAATCGCTTGATCTGTCTCCTGTTCTTATCTAGTCACCTCTTCTCTCACCTCCTTTCTTATGGTCCTGTCTCCTTTTGCCAAGCCTGCCTTTCCCATGAATTTGCACTCAGTTTTTAAGACCCTGGAGCAACAGCTGTCTGTTTACCAAGCTGGGACTTCAGCCATTTCCCAGTGGCCGATATTGCCAAACACAACAATGAAACCGACTAGCCATTTGGAAAGTTAGAGCACACCATTTCTGAAAAGGAAACCTCTTGCAGGTCGATAGCTTCATCTGAATATTAACTACAGCAAGACTTTGCTGTATCTTTTCACCTTGAAACCTTACTTCTCACTCTAAGACCTCAGCCTTATTTGGAGACTCGGCCGAGTTTCCAGGCTTCTTTCCCCCCCAATTCAAACCTGGGATTCGAGCTCCCTTCCTGGCCGAATCGGCCCTCATGACGGATGCGTAGTCATTCTGGCTCTCTTTTAGTCCTGTCTTATGACCACTTCTGGATCCAATGGTGTCTCTTGTCCCTCCACCCTGACTGTAGTGTGAATGTCTATTAACCTGGGTGGAAATGTTTTTTCCTCCACACTTTCCCTTTGAAAGGTGTAGTTGCAAATTGCGCAAATACAATTACTTAGTGCAGTGCCCTGATTTTCATGTCTGCTCTGTACTAAATATGGGGGTGGCCCAAAAGTTCATCTCTTTTTTCTGTACGATGGCTCTGGTAGCACTCAGTTGTCTTTAACTTCATTCAAAACAATTTTGTTAGATTGTATTGTGACAGCAGTCATATCAGCATGCATTTAAAAAAACTTATCAAAATTGGTGAAGTTCTATGTAGACATTGTAATATTGAAGATGGAAGAAAATAAGCAACATTTTTGGTATTTTATGCTTTATTATTTCAAGAAAGGTAAAAATGTAACTGAAATGCAAAAAAAAAAAAAAAAAGATTTGTGCCGTGTATGGAGTAGGTGCTGTGGCTGACCGAGCATGTAGAAACGGGTTGGAAAGTTCTGTGCTGGAGGCATCCTGCTGGACAATGCTCCACAGTCAGGCAGACCAGCAGAAGGTGACAGGGATCAAATGGAGACATTAACTGAGAACGGTCAACGTTCTACCATGTGGGAAATAGCCCACATACTCAAAATATCCAAGCAATAAAGTTATTGGTGAAAATTAAAAATGTGTTTTTTATTTTGTGGAAAAAAAATTAACAGACCTTTTGGCCAACCCAAACAGTGAGTGGTTTGCCTCTTCCATTTACCTACCAGCTGCTGTTGGCCAAATATCCCAATCACATAATCACAGATGCAATGGGGGGCTTATGTTCAAGCGGAGGAGACAGATAATAAGTAAGGAAATACGTGGTACGCAGGCAAAGTACAGATTTTGGAGCGTAATACAAAGCAAACAGGGTGTTATGAGGTAGAGTGTAGGAGGCTGGGGTGTTGTGGACAGCAGGACTGGCCTGGGTCAGGCTAGGAGGGCATGTCCTTTGTCTGAAAGAACAGAGCCTCCAGCTCACTGAGGAGCTTGGGGACAGCGCAGGGAGCGGAGGGAACAGTAGGTACTGCGGGAAGGCTCTAGAGATTCTGTGATGACAAGTTGCAGGAACTGAAAGATGAAGGTGAAGAAATTAGATGGCTCCTTGCTTTAGAAAACTACACAGCAAATGATACAACAGAGTTTCTCTTCTTTTCAATCAATGGTCATGAGAAGCCACTGAAAATTACCAACTCTCTCTCCTGGACTCCCAGGTGATAAAATGTCTACACAGGTAAGATGCTTTACCTGGGCCAGGGTCTGTGGCTGAAGAACAGTGCATTTGTGTAAAAACAAACAAACAAAAAAGTGGGCTATTAAGATCACCAGTTCACAACTTCAAGTGTCGGTACCCTATTCTTCCCAACTGAATGACATGGAACAGGTTACCTATCGTATTATGACATATAAAACAGCCATGGTCCTTGCAAATATAATGAATCTATTTATGGAGCCTTTACAGTACATTCGATAATAATAATTGAGTTAGCGCTACTCTATCTGTTTTCCATCCTTCACTTGTGTGAGTAGGATAATTACATTTGTTAAAATGTATGTAGTGCACTTGACGTAAATGTACCTTTTACAAAGAGAGAATAAGCCTCTCGTTAGCATCTTGTTTAGACCTTTCACTTAAACAGCACTGCAAATGAAGTTCCTATCTAGAAGATGAGGAAAATGCAACAAAGCTTTGAAAATCAAGTTGAATAATATTATGCCAAGTGATCACAAGCATAAATCAAAGCTTATCTGTACAGGTGGTTCTTGTACAGGAAACAGCATTTTGCACATCTTGACTAAAGGCCACAGAGGAATAAACACAGTTCTTTTTGAACTTGACAATAATTTATTGGAACACAGCTTACTTTAAATAACAAAGTGGCAGCCTAAGCCTCAAAATTCTCCATTGTATATACTCGTTTCACTGGCCTGACTCATTCTGGGGGCAAACGGGCTCTGAGAGGAGGAGGAAGGAAGCTCTGAGGAAGGGTGTGTCGTTAACCCTTTAGTTAGTGCTGGAGGAAGAGGCTGCCACGAGCCCTAGCCTTCATTTGCACCATCTCTTGGGACTGACTGATTTCCAACGGTCCATCATTCAAGAGTCCCTCTGTCTAGCTATCAATTTTTCTATCTATCTGATGTCTTCATTTTAAAATTAAGTGTAATGTAGAATTTGGGCAAAACCTCAGTATATTTCTAGAAGGTGTATAAACACATAAACCTCGAATTATACCTTAGAGTGCTAGCTTCCTTGGGTTGCTTAAATGTTAATGGAGTCCCATCTCCAACTTTGGTTCATATCGAATTTTTCTCTGTTTTTTGAGCGGTTGCATTTCCTCCCAACCCATTATCCTTGCTCTTGAAGGGTAGGCAGGGTCGAAAAGTTGTCAGGAAAAGAAAACTATTTTATGTTCTTTGTAAATAGAAAACATGATCACAAATATAATGAATTTATTCTACAGGTATTCTTATAAACCGTGTTTCTAATTTGACAAGTATATAGTGCTCAAATAATTCAGGCGGCACCTTGCACTAGTTGGCGTCCTGTGCCTCATCTCTGGCGTGTTCCGGGATTTCTCTAACCCCTCCCCTTGGGGGAACAAGTCCATTTCAGTTTCTTCGGTGGCTGAAATGCTCCCACAGATATCCTTGTATACAGGTCGTCGTAGCAGCCCACGCTGTAAGCATTGTACTCTATGCTTTAAACGGGGCGGAGTCATCTTTCCCGCGCAGGTGTTTCTGCTTGGCAGGAGGTAAGCAAGGACTTAGCCCAAGTGGAGGAACAATGTGGGGAGAGTGCTTGAGCGAAGGAACTGAGCGTGTCACCAGACATGGCAGGAGATTCTGGTCCTGCATTGGCGGTGTCAGTGTCCCGGGGCCAGCGCTACATCAATCTCTGGGGAATTTCTATCAACAGGGAAAGTGAGATACAAAATGGGTCTCTGAGGTTTGAGTGGTGTATGTATCAACTTTTCTACCCCATCTCTTCCTAGAGAGATTGCTTTCTATGTTTTCCTCTTTCATTCTGTAACACTGTTAGTGTAGATTTAAAAAAATGCTCTCAACTTAACTCTAAATATTCTTCCGTGTCGAACAAAAGACTATAAACTGACACCCATGGTTCTGAATTTTGGATTTCTGTCTCTGTCACTTATGGACACACCCCTCATAGCTTCAATAATGACCAAGATGCCAATTTTTAAATCAGGCAAAGGGCTTTCTGGTCCTTTGGGTTGGTCAGAACAAAAATGGGGAGGAAATTATCTTTGATTTTAAAGGTGTTTTGCTTAAAAGAAATTAGTTCAAATTGGGTTCTCTTTTCTTTTCTTAGAGCTAAGTGTTTAAAAGAGTGGTAGAAAAGTGTGTGGATTTAGTAATTGCAAGAGAACAACCCTCTTAACCCTCTGTAGGTGTTACCTCAAAATGTTTTCTTCAGTTAATTTTTAAAATTTACTATAAGCTCAAACAGACACAATTTCCTTAGATATTTATCTTTATGTTATAAGTATAAAAACCCAATGGATATGTATAAGTCCAAACTCCCAAAACATGTAATAATAATAATAATAATAATAATAATAATAATATCCAAATAAGGGAAAAAATGAGGACAAGTGGCTTTAAAACATATGTATTTAAAAATTATTTCCTTTCACAAAAATGCACCCAATTTTCATCATCTAGAATGGAAACATTGCATATATTATAAATAAGTTCTGTCTTCTGAATTGGAAGTTTAAAAAATCTTTTTAGTTCTCTAATGCATGATGAAATAATCTGAGTGACAGCTGTTTAGAGATAAAATCTAATTTTATAAGTACGTAGTTTAATAAAGTAACCATAAAGGCAATACAATATCTTAAATGGAACAATGCACTTACCAAATAGAGTATTCCCCTACGCTGAGAAGGATAGGTAAAATAACAATAGTCATTCTTAGTCTTATAGTTAAAAGTATCCAAAATGTCAGTAATCAACTCTGATAAAGAAATGCCTTGACTGAATTAATCGAAGCAGATAGTTGGATGGCTGTGTGACTAGAACTACGAGACGGGCTCTGCTCTGCAGCTGAGCGTCCGCACAGAGGTCCCGGAGCAGCCACTACCGGGTGGGCTGCAACGGTTTCCTTAGAGCCAGCTTCTCAGCACTGAACAGTAGGGGACGGTGTGTCACTAGTTTGTGGAAAATCCATCAGCATTAAAGCAGGAAAGCAGCCTTTAATGGGGCCACAGAGCTAGCCAAAAACAAAGACAGATCCGATAGAGGATGATTAAATTAAGCTCACTTTTGTTTAAAAGTGTTTCTTTTACTTGTTTATCAAAATCAGCTTTTGCTACTTGCGGCCTATTTGGCTTTACTCTCATCAGCATTTTTTATATTTAGATTTTATTGGAAAGAAACACTCACCATTAGTGCTGTTTCTACTACATCTTCCCAATTTGAATTCTCCATGGGGGAAGAATTCACATTAAAAGAGATTGATTTAAGTTAGAAATGTTTTATCTGCTAGCTTTGCCAAGAAAACAAAAAAGCCAGAAATTAAAACCATATCAGGAGGGATTTCTGTAGGGTTTATGTCAGGACTTTCAGTTCTATTTTAGTCTGGGGCGGGGTGGGGTGGGGAGAGGCTTTTCAACATTATATTTCTTTAATTGAGTTCCCAGTAAAAGATATAATTCTGGCAATGAGTTGTTCTAGAGTTTTCATTGACTGGGCTGAATCTCACAAAAATTAATGGCAGAACATAAATCCATATTTATATATAGATAAAAAGAAAATGTGATATAGTGTAATATTACAGAGTAGTTTTGTGTATGTTTTTGAGGTTTGATACATATTTCTACCCTGACTTAGCCATGAAGACCTGCAGCAGGAAATTTATGTTATTTTAAATGGGATGTATTTATTAGTCACAATTATGTGGTTTGGGTATATAGCATTTTTATTATATGTATTATAAACTATTAAAATTAATTAATTAAAAATTAGCTAGGAGTTTTATAATTCATATGACTTAGATGTTTTTTAGAAATAAGATTTCTATGTATTATTCCAAGAAATGATATTATAGTACCTGGAGTATAAGGCTTAATATATAAATCATTTTTTAATAAATGTTCATATTGTGAATTTAGAATCCTGTTTTAAAAAATTAAGAAATGTAATGCTTTGAGTTCCTTTATGAAGGCAAGATCTGTAAATAGTTGTTAAAACAATGCTTCTCATAGCTTAATTAATCATATAATAATAAACAAATTATAAAGCATCCACAAATCTTAATTTATATGATTGTGAGAGATTCAGAAAACCAAACACAAATTTTAGCACTTTATAAGCTTGCCAATAATTGCACTGTTTTTTTGTGGGGAGTGGTTTTTAGAAAATCTGATTCGGCAAAAGAGAAATTTGCTAAAGCAAATTATATTGCTATATAAAGTAGGACACAGTTTGAGAGGAGTTTCTCATAGTGGTCATGAGCTTAGATGGAAAATACACAAGATCTTCGACTTGGTTGTAAGCTTCACAAGTAATGACACTACATGTGACTTGGACAAAGAGAGGGACATAAATGACCAGTCAATGAGGGTAAAAGATGATCTAACAGGAGGTAAGAATATCTAATCAGATGGAAAAGGAGCGGCCCTCAAATGGCATGCTAGCCCCAATTTCTCTCACTCCAGAGGATTCTGCAAATCGAGAAGAAAGATTCTAGAGTATTGGACTGATTTTAATTTAGACCTTGTCAGAACAAAGACTTTATTCACAGCACAATAATACATTGTATTTTACCTTTGAAAGTCTTTTCAACATGAACACACAAAACAGAAACCACCTGGAATAAAGAGTTCAGCCTCTCAGCGAACACCCATCAGATCCCAGGAGTTTTCCTAGTGCTGAGGAAACCCTCTGGCTAACAATAGAACTGAATTCCCTTTGTATTACCTTCAGAGCATGCGTCCTTTGTTGAATGACGCTACTCATGGACGTATGTGTGGGAATTTGAAGGCACCTAGAACACAGTTTAGATTGCTCTAAGTGAGAGATAAGTAATAGATTTAGAGCAGCATTTCAACATGGGACAATTTTGCCCCTTAGGGGACAATTAGCAATGTCTGATTGTCACAACATGGGAGAGGGGATGATACTGGACAGTGGAGAGTAAGGACCAGGGATGCTGCTACATATCCTGCAATGCACAAGATACCTCCCCCCTTCCTCATAATGATGTATTATCTGATCCAACATGTCAGTAATGCCAAGGTTGGCATTTACAGGGAAGAGGAGAATATTCAGGCAAATGATAATCCTCTCTATGTTGGAGGTCAAGTGGAACAAGAAGGTAAAGAAATAAAGGAGATTGGTTTGAGGCAGGTTGGAGAGCCCTGAGCAGGCTCTATGGAGATTCATTAAATAAATGTTATGTGTAAGAGATGGGACCACTTTTTGTGACTTACACATCTCCAATAAAGCACAATGTACTTGAGCTTGGTTTCCCTCTGCAATCCTGCGAAGGGTCTGAGATTTACAGTTAAGGCTAGTCAGTCCATAAAGATGCGGGAATGACATGTTAGTTGATATTTAGTTAGTGCAAATCAACTCACTGATAGTTCAAGTATTATAATATTTTTATACCAATTGATACATAATTGCTATCTTGAATCCCCTGTTGGTCCTGATGACCTGAATACCCCCTGCTAATGCTTGTCAAGATCCGGCAAATAAAATCATGTCTGACACAGTCGGGGGCCAGAGCTATGGCCAATGTCCTTTCAGGTGATTTTCTGCCCCTACTATACTGTGTGGTTAAATACTTGGAACACTACTTTTTGTACTCTTAATAAAATCAAATGTCAACCCTCCAAGTCTGACACATAAAGGGCAACCTATGCATGAAGACATGAAGGGCAGTAAAAATTAGTCACTTTTTCTTAAGTTGATATTTTTCTTTCTACTGACAACTTGGAAGTATAGTTTCAAATTTATTAATAAAAGTGGCAGGTTTCTGATGAGAAATTCACTGTGTGAACAGTCACTTACTTGTCAGCGTGCTTGCTTTCTAAGTAAAGCTGAGACTAGTTTAAATGTAGCATAATATTCATTTGTTTAGGGTCCTTGGAGTAAAAATGCTTTGAGCAAACTGGCTCAGTGTCAAAATAATAAACATGTCAAGAAAAGAAAATCTCCTTCAAAGCAAAAACGAAAATGGGAATAGAAATGTCAGGTTTAGGCTGTACAAGTTCTCAAATCAATTATCTCAAATGCATTTTCATTTTCTGAATTTACTTGCTATATTTATTCTAAAGAAATGTTTATGGTTTCTATAAAACTCATCTCACAGCACCTTGGATTAGTCTGAATTTTTTCTGAAGGGAGACATTTGAAACTGTTGTAGTGAATAGCCGAAGGAAGACAGGGCTTCTGGAGGTTGAAAGGCTGTGGGACCCTACAACCGTGCTCTGAAAATAAAATAAAAATGTAACCTGGGACAGAAAATTGAATGGTAATAGGTATGTTACTGTGGCAGTCTTATGGGAACTCCCCTGTAGGTAACTAACTTCTTTTCTCTTGCTGCTTTTAAGATGATCTCTTTATCTTTAATCTTTGGCATTTTAATTGTGATGTGTCTTAAAGTGGGCCTCTTTGCATCCATCTTGTTTGGAACTCTCTGTACTTTCTGAGCTTACATGCCTATTTTCTTCATCAAATTAGGGAAGTTTACTTTCATTATTTTTTCAAATAGATCTCCAATTTCTTGCTTTTTCTCTTCTTCTTCTGGTACCCTTATGGTGAAAATGTTGGAATGCTTGAAGTTGTCCCAGAGGACCCATACACTATCCTCATATTTTTATGGATTCTTTTTGGATTGTTCTCGTTCTGTTTGGTTGTGTTTTGCTTCCTTATGTTCCAAATCATTGATTTGATTCTTGGCTTCACCTACCCTACTGTTGTTTCCTTGAAAATTGTTTTTTATTTCAATTAGTTATTCCTTCATTTCAGACTGGATCTTTTTTATGCTGCTGAGGTCCTCACTAAGTTGCTTGAGCATTCTCATAACCAGTGTTTTGAACTCTGCATCTGATAGATTGCTCATATCAATTCTGTTTAGTTCCTTTTCTGGAGTTTTGATGTTCTTTCATTTGGGACACATTTCTTTGTCTCCTCATTTTGGCAGCTTCCCTGTGTTTGTTTCTATGTATTAGGTAGAGCTTCTTTGACTCCCTGTCTTGGTATCATGGCCTAATGTAATAGGTGTCCTGTAGGGTCCAATGGCATTGCCTCCCCTATCACCCAACCTCAGTACTCAAGGTGTGCCCTTCAAGTGGGCTGAGTACACCCTCATCTTATAGTTGAGCCTTAGCTGCTGTTGGCAGGTCAATGGGAGGCATTTACCCAGGCCAGTCAGCTGCAAGGACTGGCTGTGACCACTGACCACCAACCTCCACCCTCCATGGAGCATCAGCTGTGCAGGGGCAGGGTGGTGGTGCTCCAGTGTGGTCTATAGCTGTCCACTTGGTGCACTGGCCCTGGGGTTTCCCAGGTGGTGCAGGCCAAGGTCATCCCCACCTGTATTTTGCCCAGGGCCACCTTGCATGAGCTACATAAAAAGAAATTTGCAGATGGCTACTACTTGTGCTGGGATTGTGGGTTCCTAGGTGAAGCCAAGCTGTGAACCCTGGGTGGCTGCCTCTATTGCCAGGCCTGGAGACACAGAGGCACAGGGGCTGGCGCCTCACTGAAGCTGAATGTTAGTTTTTGAGAGAACTTAGGAAGTTGTGAAGCGTGAACCAAGAGCAGCCATTCTTATGAAAAAGCCACTGCTAACAGATGTAAGCTGAGTGGGGCGGAGCCTCAAGGGATCTCCAGGGCAGGGCAAACAGCGTTAGCCAGACTGATGAAAGCTCAGACATGGAACCTACCTGCTGGCTGTGTGGCTCTGTAGGTGGATGGCTCAGAAAAGCAATAATGGCCTCTGCCTTCTTTTCCGTCTGGGAGAAAGCTGTTTCCCAGCTTTTGCCTTGATACCAGACACTTCAATTCCTCCCCACATGACACTGGTACCTTTCAAGTTGCTACCTCAGTGCTGAAGCTTAGAGAGGGTGAATCTGAGTAAGTCCGTATATGGGTTCTTTGAAAGGAACTGCTTGGGAATCCAGCATTTTCTTCCACTGATTCAATCCTCTCTTGTTTTTGCAGCTGGAAGTTATGGGGTCTTATCTTCTTGTCACTGGAAGCCTGGACTGGGGGGCCTGGTGCGGGCTGGGACTTCTTGCTCCTGAGATACCTCTCCTGAATTTTTATCCACCATATGTGGGTATGGGACCAGTCCATTCTGTGTCTCCATCTTTATTACCTGTCTGGATGGACGTGGCTTAATTCCGCAGTTGTCAGACTTCCATTTAGCTTGATTTCTGACAGTTCTGAGTGATGGTTGTTCTATAGTTTAGTTATAATTTTGATGTGGTTGTGCAAGGAGGTAGGCCATGTTTACCTACGACTCCATTTGACTGGAAGTAGAAAAGATTATTCTCGAGACTCACTTTAGATTTAAGGTCATGCATAGTCTAAAAATAAGAGGATAGATAAAGATATTCCATGCAAATACTAAACACAAGAGTGCAGGGGTGGCCATGCTTATATCAGAAAAAATAGACTTTAAGTCAAAAACTGTCGAAAGAAACAAAGTATGATATTATACAATGATAAAAGTGTGAATTCACATGGAGATATTAAAATTATGAATATATATGTACATCAGAGTACACAAATATATGAAGCAAACCTAGACAGAACTTAAGGGAGAAATATATAGCAATATAATAATAGTAGCAGATTGCAATACCTAACTTCCAACAACGGAAAGAACATCCAGACAGAAGATCAATAAGGAAACAGAGGAATTGAACAACATTATAAATCAAATGAACCTATCAGACATATTCAGAACATTCCACCCAATGGCAGAAGAATAGACTTTTTTCTCAAGTCCACATAGAACATTTTCCAGTATAGATTGCACGTTGGGTCACAAAAAAAGTCTTAACAAATTTAAGAAGCTCAAAATCAGGCCAAGTATGCTTTCCGACCACAATGGAAGTAAACTATAAATTAATGGCAGAAGGAAAACTGGAAAATTCACAAATGTATAAATTAAACAACCAATGTGTCATTTAAGAAGTCAAAAGGGAAATTAGAAAATATCTAGAGAGAAATAGAAATAAAAACACAACGTACCAAAACTTAAGGGATACTGCAAAAGTAGCACTAAGAGGAAATTCTATCATGATTACACACCTAACTAAAGAAGAAATATCTCAAATAAACTAGTTAACTGTTAATTTACACATCAATAACCTAAAAAAAGGAAAATGAAGAAAATAATAATGATTAGAGCAGAAAAAAGATAAAATAGAAAAGAGGAAAAATTTAAAAATAAAACTTGAGAGTTGTCTTTTAAAAGGTAACAAAATTGACAAACCTTTAGCTAGATTAACTAAAAAAAGGACAAGACTCAAATAAATAAATTTAGAAATAAAAGAGATTACAACTAATACTACAAAATTAAGAGGAATATAAGAAACTACTATTAACAATTATATGTTAAAAAATTGGAACCTAGAAAAAATGAATAAATTACTAGAAATATCTAACTTACCAAAACCAAATCATGAAGAAATAGAAAATTTGAGCAGACCTGTAACTAGGAAGAAGATTAAATTAATGATCAAAAACATGCCAACAAAGAAAAGCCCAGGACAAGATTGTTTCACTATGAAATTCTATCAAATGTTTAAATGTGAATTAATGTCAATCCTTCTCAAATTCCTCCAAAAATTGAAGTGGATGTAATACTTCTAAACACATATTATTAGGCCAGAAATACCATAATACCAAAGCCAAAAAAGTAACTACAAAAAAAAAAACTGCATCAACAAAACAAAACAAACTACAGGCCAATATCCCCAACGAAAATAGATATAAAATACTCTCAGCTAAGCACTAGCAAACAAAACCCAACAGCGCTTTAAAAGGGTCATACACCAGGCAAAGGGAGACTTATCTCAGGGATGCAGGAATGGTTCAACACATAAAAATCAATGTGATACACAATATTAATATAACAAAAAATAAAAATCACAGGGTCATCTCAATAGATGCTGATAGAGCACTTGAGAAAATTCAACACCCTTTCATTTTAAAAAATACTCAACAAACTATAATAAAAGGAAATTACCTTAATATATTAAAAGCCATAAATAAAAAATTCCAACAGCTAATATATTCAATCATAGAGGAAAAAAGTCTTTTCCTATAAGATGAAGGATAAGGCAAGGGTTCCCACTCTCACCACTTTCACTCAACCTAGTACTGTGAGGACTCCGGAGAGCAATTAGGTAAGAAATAAAAATTAAAAGCAACCAAATTGGAAAGGAAGAAGTAAAATCATCTCTGTTCATAGATGACTTGAATGTACATGTAGAAAATTCTGAGGATTCTATTTAAAAAACCCAAATAAACTAGAACTAATAAGCAAATTCAGTGAAGATCAGGATACAAGGCAACATACAAAAATTAATTGCCAAGGAATACATACTCATAACCCACAGACACAAACAACACTGTGGTGAGGACCTGAAGGAAGAGGGTAGGCAAGGGGTGGATGGAGGTGGAAAAGGGGGAAAAAATAGGAACATCTGTAACTGTATAAACAATAAAGATAAAGTTAAAAAGGCAATTGCATTTCTATACATGAACACTGAGAGGGAAATTAAAAAACAATCTTATTCATAATCACATAAAAAAATACAATACTTGGTAATAAACCTGACCAAGGAGATGAAAGACTTGTACACTGAAAATTACAGTTTATTGATGAAAAAAATTTTTTAAGGTATGGAAAGACATTCAGTGTTTATGGAGTATCCAAGGTGGTGTATACATTTAATGTAATCCCTATCAAAATCCCAATTACATTCTTTACAAAATAGAAAGATCAATCCAAAAATTCTTTGGAACCATAAAGTACCCCAGATAGCCAATCTTGAAAAAGAAAGACAAAGCTAGAAGACTCACGTTTACTGATTTCAAAATATATCATACACCTACAGTAATGAAAACAGTATAGTACTGATATAAAAACAGACGTATAGACCAATAGACAGAATAGAGAGCTGAGACATAAAACCATATATATGGCCATACTTGATCTTCCATAAGTGTTCTCAGACTTTACAACAGGGAAAGGGTGGTTGGTGCAGCAAATGGTGGTGGAAAATTAAATATGCACATACAAAAGAATCAAATTGGATCCTTACACCATACATACAAATCAACTCCAACAGATTCAAGACATAAGTGCAAGGCCTGAAACTCTAAAACTTTCAGAATAAATCACAGGGGAAAACCTTTGTGACTTTGGTCTTGGCTGTGACTTTTGCATAGGACACGAAAAGCACAAGCAACAAAGCAACAATAGACAAACAGGGCAAACTAAAAAGCTTTGCGCAGGAAGTGAAATAAGCAGTACAGGGTACAGGAAGCTGCTAGAATGGGAGCTAAGACAGGGTTTGGTGGGCGTAAGTTCCCAGTGTGAGCACAGCACACATACAGAGCTTATTCTCCTGCATTATTTATTAACTACTGTATTATGTTTCCATACAGACAACTGTAAACCTACTTGTGCCCACTCTATCTTTACAAACCATATATCTAATAAGGGGTTAATATCCAAAATATATTAAAAACTTTTACACCTCCATTGTAAAATAAATAAATAACCTAACCAGAAAACAGGCAAAGGTCTTAAATAGACATTCCTCCAAAGAAGACATACAAATGTCCAAGAGATGTGGGAAAAGATACTCAGCATCATTAATCATCAGGGAAACGAATATCAAAATCACAATGTGGTGTCACCTTATACCTGTGGAGATGGTTATTATTTAAAAAATGAGAAAATAATAAGTGTTGGCAAAAGCGTGGAGAAGTCAGAATCCTGTGCACTGTTGTGCAGGCAGACTGTAGTGGGGCAGGTGATGTGTGAGGTCCTCACTCCCCACCTGCGCCAGGAGCGGCACCGACCCTCTGTGTCAGGCCCCTAAACTGTGAGCTGCCCCTCTGAGCTTCATGACTCTCTTTGTGTTCCCGCACTTGCTCCTTCTCCTTGTCCATTCAGATCTTGTGCTGGGGACCATACTGTTCCTTGATCTTTTTCTTCACCTACAGATTTATGAATGGTTCTTTTATTAAATTCACAATTTTGCTATATCTTTTATCCCAGCACCCTGACTGATACAAACAAACAAACATTTTACAAACAAACAAACTTAAGCAATCATCTCTAGGGTTGCATGCTGAGGTCCATTTAGAACACCCTGGGCACTGTGGACAGGGATCTTCCCTAGAGCTTCTCTTAGCCACAGCTCGTGAGCTTCAGGACATGTGAAAACACTTGTCTGAAGCCAGTACCCTGCTCCTAACTCCGACCAGCGTGGGTCAAGTTTGCTTCTAGCCTGTCGCCGCAGCCATGCTGGAGAAGGTGCTGTGGGACCTGGCCCATCTCTGTACAGGCCCGGCACAGGCCCTCTCTCTCTCCCAACGGCTGTGCTTTAGCATAAGATAAGATGATTAAAAACTCCGAAAGAAGTAGTGTGTTGTATAAGGCGCTAATCAAAACAAAATACAGATGATTCAGGAATTCATTTTTCTTCCTTTATAAATGTTTATATTTGACTTTTGTATCCGATATTATTTATGAACAGTTTAGTGATTATTTACAGTTTACTGATTATTGTATTTCTGCCAAATCAACAACCAAAAATAATTAGCTCCTTGGGAATCAATAACATGCCTTCTCGTCTGTCTGCTAATGAACCCATGCACTTTCAAAGTAGATTACCTTGTGTTCCACTCGAGACAACAAAATAATTACTTTTTTCTGACTTGTTTCATATTCTCAATCAAAAAAGAAGGAAAAAAAACTCCCTTTCATGTTATTTTTAACCCCAAATCCGAGTTGGGAACAGACTTGAGCCCCAGCACAGGCACCGTGGTTATTGGCAGGAAAAGAAAGATGCCGTGGCGGCGGCGGCGCGTAGTGATGACAACGCAGCAAATACTCAGGGGCGTTTCCAGCAGGTGGTGCCACCTGCACCATCTAATTCCTGTCCTGGCAGCCGGCCACCCACGTGCTCCAAGTATGGAGAACTTGATACTCACTCAGTCTCGACTGGGATGGGGGCCTGTGTCTCTGGCTGAAGCACTAAGTCGGATCTGGAGGAGGGGATTATTGCTATGAGTGCCAGCGGATGATTTTCTTTCCATGAAACAACTGTGGGGATCCCCTCGACAAATCTCACTTTGATACTGGCGAGCTATCGAATGCGAGGAGGGGCACCTGTGGGCCGGGAATTCTCAGCTGTACTCGCTGCCCTGCCGGTCCAGCTGGCGGGCTTTTCCTTACAAAGAGCACAAAAAATGGTCTGGACAGAGGATCTAATCCATGAGAGAAGCTTCGCCTGTGCGGAAACCGAAAAATGCATTAGGAGATCACGGCAAGGGATGCCATCTTTGGGGAACCAATAGAAGGAGAAGGGAGGCAAATAAAGCCAGAGTCCTTTAAGAGACTCCCAGGGCGTTCTCTTTTTTATTGCCATGTTGGGAGGGATGCTACAGTTACCATCTGGAAGAAAATATTGCGAAGCCTGTTGAATGAATAAACGAGTGATGAATCAGTTCGTGAGTGCTGCGATAGTTTTGCCCAAACCCAAACACCATACCCATAAACTGTGCTATGAATGCACAGTCTACTTTTGCATCATTTTATTAAAGGTGCTGTTGTTAAAAATGCTATTCTGCTTGTCTTGTGTTGGGGAATAAAATTTGTCACAATGACGTCTGGTTCTGTTTGTGTTTGATCACCAATGCATCGCTTACGACGGGCCTGAGATTTCCTGTCATCTGATACCTCTGCAAAATACTAAGAGGAAGATGACTAATACTATAAGAATTGATAGTGCTCCCTTACCAGTGATGAAAAAACCCCAAGCTTCTCTGATAGATGATCCTTAACTGGGCATTTCTTCTTTTTTTTAAAGATTTTTTAAAAAGATTTTATTTATTTATTTTTAGAGAGGGAAGGGAGGGAGAAAGAGAGAGGGAGAGAGAGAGAGAGACAGAGAGACAAAGAGATAGAGAGAGAAACATCAATGTGTGGTTGCTGGGGGCCATGGTCTGCAACTCAGGTATGTGCCCTGACTGGGAATCGAACCTGCGATGCTTTGGTTTCCAGCCCGTGCTCAATCCACTGAGCTACGCCAGCCCGAGTGCATTTCTTCTTTAAAAAGTAAGATCAATAAGTCAACAACAGCAAGTGCTAGTGAGGATGTGAAGAAAAGGGGGCTCTCACGCACTGTTGGTGGGAATGCAGACTGGTGCAGCCACTGTGGACAGCAGTATGGAGATTCCTCACAAAATTAAAAATGCTTCTGCCTTATGACCCACCAATTCCACTGCTGGGAATTTATCTTCAGAAACCTGAAACTCTAATTTGAAACACTTTATGTACACTTATGTTCATTGCAGTGTTATTTACAATAGCCAAGATTTGGAAGCAGTCCAAGTGTCCATCAGTAGATGAATGGATAAAACAACTATGGGACATCAACACAATGGACTACTACACAGCTGTAAAAAAGAAGAAAATTTACTCTTTGTGACAGTAGGGATGGACCTGGAGAACATTAAGTGAAATAAGCCAGTCAGAGAAAGACAAATGTCATATGATTTCACTTATGTGTGGAATCTAATGAACAAACTGAACTAATAAGCAAAGTAGAGGCAGACTCATAGATGGAGAGCAGGATGACAGCTAGAGGTGGGAGGGGTGGGGGTGGAGAGGTTGAGTAAATAGGAAAAAAGACTCATGGACATAGACAACAGTGTGGTGATTGCAGGGAGGGAGTGGGAGATGGATGGAGGTGGGGGAGGGTATAAGAGGGATAAATGGTAATGAAAAAGGTACAATAAAATTATTTTTTAAAAAAGTGAAACCATGTACATTCGAATAAATCTAGCTATATATGTAGCCAGCAAATAATAATATACTTCAATATATGTTACCTTTCTTCAAATTGTACTTCTTGAGTAACATCTTGTGAACTTTTTTCAAGTTGCACTTGAGTAAAATCATCAAGATAGGCCAGGTCTTAGCGTAACTCTGTGACCTCTGGTCATTGTTTTCTCTCTGGTCCGTGACAGAAGAGGACAGTCATAACACTGGTGATATCTTTAGATTCTAACTGAGCCCTTCACTTCCCCATTTCCTGAACGTGAGGTCATTGATGGACAAGAGTATTTATGTCATCGCCTCCATCCTCCTAACTGTTACATCTGATGTCCCTTAAGGTTTGCGCGGCCATAATTATTCTACGCTAGGAAGCGATAACCTCATCTTCTGCACAGGGAGAAAGGGCCACAGTCTTTCGGAGAAGCTAAAGTAGCCAGCATTACGAGAGCAGTTACTGAGAGCTAACATGGGCCATCCGGGTGTGAAATAGTTAAAATTGTCTTTTATAAGGTAATGTGTTCTTCCGCTATTAAGTCATTTTGTTATTACATGTGTTCCAGCCTTCTAGAAGGAAGAGCCTCGCGGCCCTTATGGTGGGAGGTCTGAGGTGGGATCCTGTTACTAAACTCCTTTTAGGGGCCTAGAATTTCCTCAAGAAAATAAATGTCAATGCTGCCATATCTTAATGGATCCAAGGGCCTGTCATTTGTGTAAAACATCTATGCACATAGCCGCGTGTCAGAGTTCCATGAAAAAACCCTTCTAGCAGCGATACAGGGGGACTGACATCCTCAGAAAAACAACAATGGGGATTCATTTTCGTTTTCTAGGTGACATAGTCAGATCGTCTGGTGTGAAACAGCATTCAACACCCTCCTTAAATCTCGTGAGAAGCAGCGGAGCCAATGTCAGCCTTGTGGTGACAGGTGCAAGCCTTATGGCTTGTCACGCAGGTTGGCCGGGACACAACGGCTCCCCACAAGCTACCCGGGGTCGCGCTGACCCCGAGAGCTGCTTTCCTACGTCCTCAGGTCGCGACTTTTCTAACTTTGGAGAACGGTGTCCCCTTCTGTTAGCAATCACTCAGCTTGGTGCCAATACTTTCACTTCTCTTTTTTCCTGCTCACTGTGTCGTGAAAGGATTTCTTGTTTTGTTGTTTGTTTTCCTGTTGAAGACTGGTTTAGACTAATGTGTGAAAATGATGATATGCAAACCACCCTGATCTAGCACACACTTACCGCTCTCCCCAAAGAGGAGTGCTGGCAAAGCAAGTGTTCGCTGCACGCCATGCGCAGGGAAGGTCGGGTGAGCGCTCCGACACCTGTAAACAGATTCGATTCAGTTCTTTATTTTAGTAACTATTTGCGTTATGTTTGCAAATGGCAAGCAGGTCATCATTCATTTTGCGTATCACCCCTGCTGTAGTAATGAGTTGTTTGTATCTTTAAAGACATTAAAAGTGTAGGATGAGGTTATTATTTTGACCAGTTACAGAACTTTGAATGTCATTTGCTGGCTGATGCCTTTGGAGTTTAAAGAAGAGGAAATATGATTTAGAAATCCCCTTTACTTTGCAATGGAAACAAATGGATAGCAACCCCCACCCCCACCACACACACACACAAACACATACAACTGCACTATAATGCAGCAGGAGCATTCATAGGATTTCATGGCTAATGCATATTTTATCTGTGGGGTTGTAGGGGTTGGGAAGAGAGCTACAGGGAGGAGTGACCGCTCCCCCAGCTGAATTATTCTTCTACTGGAGTTGCATCCTTAATTTTACCTCTCAAGAAAGATTCTTCCTGATTTACTGCTCTTCTTTCCTTGGCTTAAATAATGTTCCTTGTTTGCCTGTGTGTCGGGGACCATGGCCCCCACACGTACCTGTGATGCACAGTGTTGAAAGTGAGCATTTTTATAAAAATCAGTTTACTTGATAACTCACATATTTCTCAGACCCAGAGATCACATTAGAATTATCTGGTTGGAATTTTAAATGACTTACATTTGGACACTACATCCAACCCATTATTTCAGAATGTCTGGAGCTGCTGCCCAGGGCTTGGGATGTTTCTCCATCTCTCCCAAGTCACACTCACCTGAAGAGGGTCGGCAGCCCCTTGGAAGTGGCAGGAAGCACCACAGCGTGGGAAGAACTGGGAAAGCCCAAAATTTATGATTTGTGACCCCAGAAAAGAATAGGGCCAAGGGGAAGAAAGTGGCTTTGTTTGAACATAACACAAAACAAGTTGGAATTTATCCTGTATGGTAATTGCAAACCACTGAAAGACTTTAAGCCAGAAGTTGATATTAAGTTTCTGTGTAAGAATGGCTATTTTACAGCTGTAAGGACTCTTAACCAGTGGTCTGCAGACTATGTCAGCTTTCTACAGATAGTATTTAAACTGGCAATGAAATTTTAGAAAATTTTGCACCAATAAGCATACACAGCATTTTCTTAGAAAATTATGTGTAGCTTTCACTTTCTCAAAGGAAAATGTAACTTAAAGTTGTTTTAAAATTTTTAATGTAATAGCACATCAAAATTTATTTGGCAAAATTAAATTTGGTAATGACATGGCAATTCTCTTGTTATAGTTATGATAATTGGTGTTTTTCTTATTTATTGAAATATTTGAAATGCAATCATAAAAACTTCAAGTGCTGAGTCTTTTTGTCTTCAGACGGACAGAATCTGAGTCTCCAATGTTGTGATGAAGAGAATAATGGTCGTGACAGCTCAAACTTCTTGAATTCCTGAATGCTTCCTCTTTGCCCGACACCTCTCTAAGTTTTATATGTGGAGTGGAACTCTGGGGCCTCTGTGGTGGACTTACAATCAAATGTTTGAGCGGAAGGTAATCTCCTTAAGGGTTTGAGGTCAAACCTATCAGGAAGGCTAGTGAGCACACGGCTACGAATGCAAACTCTTTGGATTCAAATCTTGCTACCACCATTGCTAGCTATGTGAGCAGTGGCAATTATAAAAATTCTCTGCGCTTTATCTGCTTCATATATAAATTGAGATAATGCTAGTAACCTCCCTCATACAGTGATTGTGAAGATCAACTGATTTATTAAATAGAAAGCATTTTGAAGGGAGTCTAGCGATCATGTTATAAATATCATAAATGTGTTAACTGCTGTAGAAGTCAGGGTTCAACAGGGAAAGAGACACAACTCTGCATGTTTCAAACAGAGAGAATTCAGTGGAGCAACTGATTATCCTGGCGATGACAGAGCCACGATGCCGCCCACGGAGCCGTGAAGCCGCAGGGAGATTAGGAAGAGCAGGATGTTTCTCTCCTGTCAGGGCTAAAGGGGTGGATAGGAGGCACGATTAAGGAAATTCACAGGCGAGTCCCCCAGGCGACATCGAAGCAGACCAGCAACTCTGGTGGGAGGGGGAGCTATGGAGGGGATGTGGTCCAGCAGGACTGCTGCCCAAACTGGGAGACGAACTCTCTCCTGGTTTCCCCACCTCCTAATTTCCAGTTTCCCCCCAGGTCTCTCCAAGGCCACCCCTCCCTAGAAATCAACTCTGCAACTCTGTGCAGGTCCACGGAGTCTCGGCTCCTCAGCAATCAGAGAGATGCTGCGAAGGGTAAGGAAAAGACAGGAGCGGAGGGCCAGTGCTGGCGCAGGTGCTGTGGTTATCCGCTCTGCTCTGTAGGTGGGAAGTGCCTTGGGGGACTGTAGTCCTACCTGTGGTCGGGAGATAAGTAAGGTATTCGTGTTCATCCGTGCAGGCAATGTCATGTGTCAATTTACTTTTCTTTTATATAACCTTAAAGTTTTTTATTCCAAAATGCATTCATATCTATTATTTCTCATTGGAACACAAGGTGGAAATACAAGGCAACGATTACGTTCATTTTTAACTGAAGAAGTTGAATGCTCAAGTTTGTATATCCAATTATTTAAGGGTCACTAGGGGAAAACCAGATGGAATCGTCTAATTTCTGTAAACTGAAGTTCATCCGTATGAATACGTACAGCAGTAGATGGTTATTTATTTGGGATTACATATTGTTTTTACTAAGCAACCTCTAGTCCTACAGATTTCAACCTTGGGGAACTGTAGCCTGGAGATGCACACACAACACACACATGTACAGTTACACACTCACACACTTACACACAAGTACTCACACACACACATGAGTCTATGCAGCTGTTTTATTTTTTCCTAAGAATTCTGGTAGTACAATCTTACAAAATAATATTTATTGTTTTGTTTTTAACTTTAAATGTGTGTATATATATGATGAATTGATTTTCTACATATTAGGGTCTACTGTTTTGTATTTTTGTTTTTCAAATTCAAGTGTCTTATCTTCAAATAATTCAATTTCTGACATTTAAATTCTAGTGATCTTATTTTATTTGTTGAAGTATTTTACTCGTTTTTTTTGGCATAATGATACATTATATTAGGAAGACCCTCAAGAAGTGGAAGATTTGGTAAATCATTTTGAATACACAGTACAGTTATTTTAGTGTTATACAAATAATAAGCTAGAAAAAGTGACTTTTTCTGGCAAGATACCAGTTTAGCAATCCTCATTTCTTTTGCCCATTAATGTTTCAGTTGTAGCAGTTGAATCAGAAGGCCCCAAGCCGAGAGACCATTTTCAGGTATACCAGAAGGTCAGAGCTTCAGCCTTCATGCCCTCTTGAACTTATTGGAAAGTAGATAATGACCTCTACAGATCTGAAGTCTTCTGCCTTTGAATTTTATGAAATATGAATTTTTCTACCTAATCAGTCCCCCATGTATGAGAATGCAAGAACCCCGTACCCACTTCAGGGTCCACTTCTTGATATATGTTCAGTATACTTAAGACTTTAGTTTTCAGAATATTAAAATATCATCTTACTAATTATTTCGTCATTTATCATAGAACCATGCCAGTTCTAAGTCCATTCCAGACCGGAAATGAGGAAAGCTTCCTTGCACTCAATATTACACAGTTGTGGGTGTCCCAAGAAGGGTAGCTTGGGGACCAAATGCAAGCATTTAACGAGGTAGTTCACACTTCGTCTGTCACCCAGTTGTCCGCATGCAGAACGCGTCCAGAGCGCCTTTCTTCCTGAGCACCCCGAATCAGGCCTGCTTTCAGCTGCATTTTAATATTAGTTTTTCTCTCAGAGGCACAGATTCCCTTGTGGTAGTTTCTGTCATTACTTTTCCCGCACCCTTTTCTTCAATTGACTTTAGGTTAGTGCCACTGTGAAGAATTCGGTTGGCTTACTCAGGGAAAGTCCATGCAATTACATAGACCAGGAGACTCGAAGTGTTAGGAGAGAAGGAAATAGCATCTTGTAAAGGGGTTAAACCAATGCCAAGTGCATTGTACGCACCGCGTAAGTGCTGGTTATTAAAGGATCGCACACATCAACAAATGCACAAATTAATGAAAAGTGATTTAAACCCCACCCCAGTTCACTTGAATCTTCACTGCTGAACCGTCAACTAACCCTAACAATACAAAATAATGATTTATGTATTTTCTTTTAAAGTAAGAATTCTTCCTTGGAAAACTGATCTAGTTTAAACCTGGTAAATAATTAGAAGGCCCAGGCTTTCTTCCGCCCGCAGACCCAGGATGGAGTTTTGACGTCTGCGGCTCTCCCAGAATGGGATTTAATGTGGCTGCACATGGCTACACCAGTGTCGGTTTCCACCTACAAGCTGGTGATTTCCAGGTATAACCCACTGGCCAGAGTTAATAGGTCCTATGACTTATGAATATGCCTGATGAGCCAACTACACTAAACACGCTTTAGAGGGAGATGAGTGTTACTTATTTCTTCACTACAAATTTGTATGATAATGATTTGTACATAGCTAATGGTAACAAAAACTTTTCTAATTATATGGATTAAACAAGGAATAATAGCTCTTCATATTTTAAATTTTTATCTTCTACAAAAACATTGCCATTAATAGAATATTTGTATTTAACCTACTGACGATGAAATGTCATTTAATAGATAATTAAAGTGTCTCCTCAGGTTCTATTTTTTTTACATCTACATTTAAATCCACAATAATGGGACAATGAAAAAATACTCAAATCCTTGAAAAAACTTACATAAACAAGTTCCCCAAAATATAATTACTTTCAAGAATCTTCATCTATAAATTAAAACTTTTAAATATAATTAAAACTTTTAAAAGATACAGGATAAATATTGCAAGTTAAAATGAAAACCTGGATACAGTTTAAAATTCGGTGGTAAACTGCTTCTCTTTCAAGGTGCTAATCTTCTTGCATGCATGTCTAAATAAACAGAAGATGCTTTGCAAGTTTTATGATGGATTTCACTTCAGTTTCTGTTTTAAAAAAATGGAAATATCTTAAGCTTTCAGGAAGTGAAAAAAGAGTTTAAGCTCATAAAAAAAAGTCTTCGTGGCCCTGTGTAATGTTCATGTCATCAGTGAAATGAGATGTGACGGGGCCAGTAAGTCTGGAGATTGTCACCGCTGCTGTAGTGCCTTGAAGTATTTTGTCTCCGTCCAATCTCTGTGGCTCCATTTCCCAAGGAAGTTGACTCCCTGTTAATCCCGTTGACTCTTTCACAGGGGTTTTAAATAGTCTGCACCCAGCCCTGGGGAGGGCAAGGCCCCTCTGAAGGCGGCTAGCCCACCGGGCACCCACCCTTGCCCCTCTCCGAGGGAAGAATGCTAATTACAGCAAGAGATCGCTTCTCCCTTCACACAGCCCAAGAGTTGAGAGAGTCAGTTACTTACTTAGGGATCATGTACGGGGTTAAAGAGTATGCCCTCTCCAAGGTCTTTAAATTGAGAACTGCCACATTCAGAAACGAAATGACTCAGGGTGGCGATGAAACAGGCACCGTCTTTTCGTCACCCAGAACACAGTCACGCTTTACAAGTAGGCCGTAGTGCGGCTGGCTGCGCAGGATCCGGATTCTGGACCACAGCCTGGAAGGCTCTCAGAATTCATAGGTGGCCTTGACAACAGTTCCTTATTTAATTATTTTATCACGTTCTAAGTACCATTTAAATACCTTGCTATCGAATTACACAGAGGTCAGGATTTTAAACTTCCCCCTGTTTTTGCTTTAATGACAAAAATATTGGTATTTGCTTTTATACACCTTTCACCATTTATATCACTTTTAAGGTAGATGTTTTATTGAAATAGTAACATTTGTTAAAGTCCTCCAAAACAAGTCTTGTAGGAAGTGAACATTTTAAATGAATGATTTAAAAATAAATTACTATTAAGAAAGCATTTTTATTATGAAACATAATTATTTAGAAAACATGTTTTATTAATCACCTAGACCAGACATTTAGACAATAAATCACAATGATCTGCAACTTACTAGGAAAGAGCTGCTGTGGAAGGTGGAGCATGTTCCGGGGGGAGATGTTCAGCTAGAGGAAAAAAATGAACAATTTAAAGCAACATGCTTATATTGCTTAGAATTTAAATACATTTTATTTTTATATTATTATCATGATCATAATTTGATTATCTGATTTCTCTAATTGCATTTCCAGTGTGGATGTGAAATAATTATTGAGTAAGACAAAATTATTACTACATAAAACACGAACTCGTATTTATTGAGCTTTCATCGATTTTACAGATCATTGATAGGGCATCCGGTTTCTAAAGAATTTCTACTCCAGATGACCATGCTTTTTCTTCTTTAATTGTTATCCTTTCTAATCTAATGAAATAAAACTAAAAACACCCTCATGGGATATATTTATGGAAGGCCTTTTAGTAAATAGTAATAATAGCAACTTAGACTAAACTATTTGTAGGGAAAGGAAAAGCTCGTATTCCTTCCCAGGAGCTACTTTTAAGCAAGGGAGCAATTTGAGATTCTGTTGGTGCATTCCAGAACTCCCCTTGGTCTTAATTAGAACAATTGAAAGAAACTGTTAATTTTGATCAGCTGGTGAAAAGTCCTGCTGTTGCAGTCAGTTATTTCTATGGAGTTCAACTTTCAAGTTCATAAGCAAAAGGGTTAGATTAAAGGATTTCTCCTCCCAGTAAATCATTAGCACAAATGCATCATTTCAAAATTAATACTTTAAGAGTGAGCTGTATTTTAAGGTTATAGAGTTGCTGGTTTAAAATGCGACTCACAATGTATGAGTAATTCATTTCATAGTGGGTCGTATATTTTTAGTTTCCATACTTACAGGTAAACACAATATTTTAATTTATAGTAAATCTGTCTTTCGGGAACCTCTGCTGATATCCACACTATATATCTCCATGATAATCAAAAATAGTTTGGGGGAAGAATAATATAGGGAGGCCACACAGTATGTTGGAAGTGGATATAGGGGAGGGAAAAACAAAGTAAGAATGTGGGGGTGACATTCCATCAACAACTTTTGTGTGTAACACAAAATCAGACAGACCATGCCTCAGAGAGAAGAAAAGATAAAATACCACAAATGATCGCCCACAGCCCCAAATGGCTACATGAAGTTTCTCACCGACCGTCATCGCAAGCAAGCAGGGTGTGAGTATGCTTCCCTGAGACAGCTGGCATTGGTAATGGACAAAGTCAGTTATTGGTATTATTTGTTTTTCCTTGTTAGGTGGATGGCAATTCCCTTTGCCACCCTGATGATGTCCAGGTGTGTGTGCTGATGGTCCACGCCAGGTGCTCTGCAGGGATTGTGAGAACATTGGAGTTTCTGGGTATATTTGTTTTTCTTTCTCTCCTATTTTTCTGTGTGACTCATACTGTGCATATTGTATTAATAGAGTAGTCCACATATATCCATTCACATTAAATAGGTGAGTTTCATGGTGCACAATTGAAAAGACTTGGAGACTACCGATCCATATAATGCTGATGTATCAATTATGATCAAGGCCGCTTATGGCCTAACACGTGTGATGCTGAGTATGTGGTTGTGTGACTGTATATGATTGTATACATAGTAAATATTCCTGTTTTATAGCAAATGGAGGAAAGGTTTTCTACTGAGTGTTTAGTAACATCTATTGATTACTGTTGTCCACCCACACACCTCTACTATTTCCCTGGCGATTCGGGTGTACATCTCACCTCATCTTTGAACATCGTGACTCCTGTTTAATATTTCCTAAAGGGTCACAGGCATGGCTTTATTTGTATGCCAAGTTTGGGCAGTGTAGGATATTAGGACCATTGTTAATGGTCCTTATATCTCTATGAGCATCCATGAGAGGCAGTAAGTGAGGAAGGGCAATGTACAGAGCACCAGGCACAGAGGCAGAGAGAAACCACACACATGACACAGAATAAAGGACAGAAACTACTCAGCCACCTTGGGCAGGGGGCTCACCATGTGTGGTCTCAAGGACCATGCTGGTGAGAGCCAGCCTCCAAAGTCACTTCCATCAATAGAAGTGGTTTACCAGGCAGAGAAATACAGGGAAGAACAGACTGTCCCCTCCCTTTTCCCCAGATGCAGACTTGCCAGAATGTAGGCTTTTGTGTAGCAAATTAATAAGATCTTTCTGGAAGGGTCAGTTCACAGCTTCTCTATGTGCACTTAGGACAGTAGCCACGAAGGTGCAAATAACCCTTTTTGGCTTTCTAGTGGATAGGAGAGGGGGGTTCTTCAGCCACACAACAGAAGTCACCTGGGAGCTTATTCAATAGCACTGCAGCGGAGGCCACCAGCCCAGATTCTGAGCTCTCCCATGTAGCCCTGAGGTCATCCTTTGGAAATGCAACCCAGGAGGTCCTGATGCCGTTATCCCAAACCCACTAAAAAAGACTTTCCTCCAATTTCTTACTCAAAATGTGAAGCTTGAGAAGTGTTTTGGAATTCTGAAGGTTTTTTTTTTTTTATTTTAATCATTGTTCAAGTACAGTTTTCTCCCTTTTACTCCCATTCTAGCCTGCTCACCCATCCCTCCCCACTTCCCTCCCATTACCACCCTCCCCCTAGTTTTTGTCCATGTGTCCTTTAACTTTGTTCCTGTAAACCCTTCCTCTTTTCCCCTGAAACTCCCTCTTCTCTCTCCTCTGGTCACTGTCAGCCTGTTCTCTATTACAGTGTCTTTGACTATATTTTGCTTGTTTCTTTGTTTTGTTGTTTAGGTTCCTGTTAAAGGTGAGATCATATAGTATTTGTCTTTTACTGCCTGGCTTATTTTGCTTAGCATAATGCTTTCCAGATCCATCCATGCTGCTGCAAAGGGTAGGAGCTCCTTCTTTCTTTCTGTTGCATAGAATTCCATTGTGACTTCCCCAAGGAGGACATATAGAAGATCCAGAGACACATGAAATGATGTTCAATATTGCTAGCTATCAGAGAGACGCAAATTAAAACCACAATGAGATACCATTTCACACCAGTCAGAATGGAATTCTGAAGGTTTTGAATGCTAGAAATATAACATGGTGCATAAGGCATCTATTACACAGTATACCGGCAGGTCCCGGGGCAGCATGCCATTAGCAGTTAGGGTCCAGACAAGGAAAGAGAAATCTCACTAGACATTTTCATAGAGGGAGTTGAGAGATAAAAGAACAAACAAGGGAGACACTTAGGGATGCAGAGAAAACAACCACCAGGGGAGCTGGGGAGTTTAGGGGGATGGAAAATGGCTTGCCTACATTCGGTTTGGAGGCTGATTCTTCAGGGGCCAAAGCAACGGGGAGCTGCAGCCAACCGTAGTGGGGATTCTGTTAGGACCAGCCACTCATCAGTGGGAATGGTGTCATCTCCCCTGTGCCTGCCTCCCTTTAGCACCACTCACTAATCATGAGAAACCAGGTGGTGAAGGAGAAGTGCCATCTGGGGGGCCTTAGCCCAGCTTGGCAGAGCCAGCTCTGGAAGGAATCCCGAGACCATAGCTTACTGCTGCACAAACGGTGACTATGGACCCCACATAGGAATGAGAAATAAACTGCATAACATCTGCGCAGTCAAGATGTTGCAACCAAATGAGTTGGCTGCAAACTTTTTAAAGAAATAGAGCTGTTTGGGTTTGAAGTCATGGAGAAGGCAGTGTGGACACGCACTGCTCTGTGCTGGAGGGAAGCACTGACTTCACTTTCTCCATTGTCTGGGCGGCCTCTCCCAACGCACACGTCTTCCAGGATCCTTAACTGACTTTGAGCTTGGAGAGGTGAAGTGACTTTTTTGAGGAAAATATTTGGATGCACTCATATCATATCTGTCCTTTTTCTCCTCTTGAGTACAAGCTTGACGTACAGACCAGACCATGTGGCCACCACTTGGAAAGGTTGTCATGGTCCAACTCCGCCCATGACTGAAATGGGAGTGCAAGCCACATCCACAGATTTGGCCCCTAAGAATAATAAAATGATGTATTTCCTTTTTCACTCAGTCAGGAAGGTAGAAAAGAGTGGTACAAAGGTTTAGGAATTCTCTTAAGAGAACTTACTGTTCAATATAGTAATGCAGATTACAGCATTCATGATGGAGAAGGTGTTATGCAAGGGTTCTATTCCTTTTCTACGTCTCTTGGTAAACTTACTTCTTAACACTGTTGTCTTGCACCTACACCATTGCTAGGTCATGTGACATGCTCTTCTCCTGCTTTCTTGCCTTTGTTTATAAGACTCTCTGTCTAGAAAGTTCTTTCTCTGCATCTTCATGCACCTAAATCACCTCCTGTGGTTTGGCTGCAGAAGTTTTTCCTGTTCTCCTGGAGTTTCCCCATCCTGATGTGCTACTAGAATAGCCATACATTCTAGCACAGACTTCCAGTTTCTGTTCCAATGTGTGAAGAGCTCAGAATCATTCTTGTCCTTTCAACAGGAAAAAATTGGACAGACTGAAAATCAATGGCTTTTCTTGAATCCATCCACGTTCTTGTGATCACAGGGCAGAGTGCCACCCCCACTCCTCTCACTGCAGGGGCAAGACACAAATCAGCCAAGCTAGGACAACTGATGGATTTTTTTTTAAAGCATAATCAACATATTACTAGCACTGATAAAACTGAGTAATGTAAAATTCTTAATTCCAACCAGAGAAATAAGAAAAGGTGAGGGAGAGACCACGAGGAAGTACAGGAAGTAGAAACCATGGTAGATACTCACTCAACTGTACCAGTTGAAATATGAACAGTCTACACACACCAATGAAAAGCAGATTGTCAGCAGGGATACCAAAAACAAGCGACCGTGAACTGTCTGCTGCCAGGCTTGAACTGGGCTGTGAAGAAAGAAACTCTATATGCAAATGGGACTTCTTTCTTTTTTAGGTGCTGATTCCTGTATGTGCGGACAAACTTTTTTTTTAAAGATTTTATTTATTTATTTTTAGAAACGGAAGAGAAAGAGAGAGAAACATCAATGTGCGGTTGCTAGGGGCTATGGCCTGCAACCCAGGCATGTGCCCTGACTGGGAATTGAACCTGAGATGCTTTGGTTCACAGCCCATGCTCAATCCACTGAGCTACACCAGCCAGGGATGCAAATGGGACTTCTGATCCCTGTGATAACCTAGTAAAAATGGTGGGGGAGGTCAAGAGATGGGGCCAAGTTAACAGGATGAATTTCCACGGGAATTTCAAGTGCTTGCAAACGAATACACTTGTTTTAGCTAATGTGTGCAAGAACTTACTTTTATTGGCTACTGCCCTTTGGACTCACAGGACTGTTAGCAATGACCTGAATCCATAATAAAACATTTCTTTCCTGAAGTATCTTCTCTTGAGCTAGACTAAAAACCAACGTCTTCTGTGAATGATACTAACTTAAATTTACTTTCATTCTCAAGCAGAATAATTTTATAGAAACCCAGCCCACTGGTTTATATAGACCATTGGAAATTGATATTCTGCTTTAATTAAATGACAATAAAGAGATTCCTAGTCAGCTTTCAAGTGCAGACCTGTGTAAATAATACTAACTCCCAATCACTGACAGGTAGCATATGAGGTACTATCAAAGGTGGACTCATTTGGGAAGGACAGGGAACTAAGAAAACTCTAAATATAGATTTATTTTGTGTCTGTGCTTGCATTATAATATCTATGCACCAAAGGATAAAGAAAAAGATATCACACATATACTGACATATACACCTAGGAGTTACTTACCCTTAAATCTGAGACCTTCACATATGTATTGTGTAAAGAGAAAGATGACTGTAATATAACAAAAACTCTGGCCAAAAATGTTATATTATTTTTTCTAACTGATTTTCAAATAGAACATACCATATTTGCATAGGAAAACCTCGTTTCATTTCTCCAGCACTTACTTGCCAAAGCTAGTTTGCATTTCCAAAGCGGAGACAGTCAAGGACTACCTGCATAAATTTACACACCATAAGCTTCCTCCAGGTTTTCCAGAGGAACATTCTCCAGTAAGAGGGTGGGCCGGAAGCCTGGTTGGTGAGGGACGGGCTGCAATCGGACTCGTGGTCTGAAAGCCCTTCCATTCCCCTCTTTTCCCCTAGTAAATGAAGACAGGATGAACAGCTAAAATTACTAATTGGTTTACTGATCAGTTGTACTTTGTTCGATTGATTTGCAATTAATTCTGGTTTGCGGCTCACTGAAGAGGGTGGTTGGCGCCGACCTCGGCAGCAGCTGACACCTGACACCCCGCTGGAGGCGGCGGTAGGGTGTGGGCCTGGGCCCCCCAGCCGCCCAGGCCTGCCGTGGAGGATTGTCCGCTCCACCTGGCTGGGGAGCAGACAACGGCCTCGTTCGGAGTAATAATAACACGGGGCCTTTTCAGTCCGATGTTTGATTTCTGCATAGCTCGGAAGAGAAACACCGCATGTAAACAACGTTTAGGGGTGCGAATTCTTTTGCTCATTTTCTTTCCTCCTCTCCGTCAGGACAGACTGCACGGGAAGTCACACAGTCACACACACGTGCACACGCTGGCTGAAGCGCATCCAGGGAACTTACATCACTGCGGAGAGACAGAGGAACAAAAATTTGCATTGACATTCCCAGGCTAATTTTAAATGTGATTTCTATTCAAATGTTAGATGCAGAGGCTGAAGAAGAAAGCTCTCATACTGAAAATGCCATGATTAGGTCATCGGTAGGTTAAAGTGTGGAAGGCACAAAACGCGGCGTTGTTTTTCCTGAAATTGTGCATTTGCTGGGGCTGCTAACATGAGACCTTCTCTAGCCACCCGTGCCCCTCCCCTCTCCACCAAGAAAGTGATCAATTTCATGCCTTCCTTTCTTAAGTGACTCTTCTGTCCATGTTCAATCTTTTATAAGGCTTTTATAGTATTGTTTATTACTGATTTTTTTTACTATGTTTTTATAATCAGGAGCACATTGATGTCATTATAAAATTATATGATCTTTCAAAATAAGAATGGAAATCAGTATTAATACATATTTTTCGCTCTAAAATCTAAACTTTTATGTAGACACATGTAAAGTTTCACAAAGACATTTTAAACATTAGTTGTATATTTCCATGAGGGTAAAATTTGTCTCCTATTCACTGCTGATTTTCTGAAGCAGGTGACCACATTTTTCTTCCACCAAAACTGGAATAACCACCTTATCAGGACTGGATTAAGGCGTACTGACAATAAACCTTATGGGCTTCACATAGAAATGTTTGCTTGTTTGCTTGTGTTTCTTACCTGGCTTGGAGACGAGGGTTAGGCGAGTCACGGCTGAGACTACCGTTGAAGACCAGACTCCTCTCTTCATCCTTAGGGCATGGCTGATTTTCACAGTTGATAATCATCTGGCCCATGTTCCAGGGGGGAGGATGGATGAAGGAGAAAAATCAAAAAGCAAAGGAGGCCTTGCCCGGCCCATGGAGCTATCTGAGGTCAGTAGTTAGAACTGCATCAGACGGATACACCTAAACACAAGGAGTTCTGGATACCGAATATGCGGAAAGGGCACATTCACATCTTAAAGGAAAATGAAATTCTATTGAGAAGAAAAATATACATTAAATTTAACATTGATTTATTGAATTTAATATCTACATTTAAGGCCCCGATATTTTATTTCTTTCTTTTGCTTACCTTACTTCTTTGAAATTACTTATTGTTTATTTTCTATTTCATCCAAGTTAAAATAAAAGTTCCAAAAGAGGTGAGACTTTGTTTTCTTTTTGTTCATTTTATTTTGGGGGCCTATATCCATTCTTAAAATATAGTAGTCAGCTTTACATATTTGTTGAGTAAATGAATGAATTTATTCATTCATGAATTCATTACAAATTTATTGAATATCAGTTTGCATTCTAATGCTAACGAGAATGCTAAACATTAAAAATACAAACTCAATTAATATCCGCTTTTAAATATCAGTTAAAGTTTATTGCCATGAAGTCAGGCGGTCATGGAAATGGGTGAGGTGATGTGATAAAGATCACAGTCAAGGTAAACGCAGTGACGTCTTTTAGAGACTAGATATCTAAACCCACATTCAGACTATAAGGGTCTACCAGCTAGGGGAAGCAGGGAGGGGCTGTGGAGACAAGAAGAGAAGGAGGGGGTATGTCGGTCAGTGGACGGAAGAGCAGTACAGGAGATGTGGCAGATCCTGGTGCAGTCAGGGAACTCCTAGCAGATCAACAGAACCAGACAGGAGTCTGTGTGTGTTGGGTTCCGGGGGAAGGAGTGGTGGTTGGCGGATGTTGATGGTAAGAGGCAGATGAGAGTTAGAAAACAGGAAATTAGGGATAAAAACAAAGGCCAGATTATAAAGGGCTTATTATTCAAGCTGAGGAGTTTGATTCTGATGAGAAATAGGAAATTTTACACTATATCACATGATTTGATTTTTGGAGGTATGTAAAAGAGTTTTCTCCTCATGTCTTCTTCTAGGAGTTTCATGGTTTCAGCTCATATGTTTAAGTCTTTAATCCATTTCCAATTAATTTTACAAGTGGTATAAGGTGGAGTTGAATTTATTCTTCTGTATGTGGTTATCCATTTTTTCTCTACATTATTTATTAAAGAGATTATCCTTTTCCCATTGAATATTCTGTCAGACTCATCAAATATTAGTTGACCATATATGTGACAGTTTATATCTGGGCTCTGGATTTCTGTTTCATTGATCTGTGTACATTTTGATGCCTGTACTATGCTGCTTTGATTACTATAGCTTTGTAGTATAGCTTTAAATCAGAAGGTATGATCCATCAGATTTGTTCTTTGAGAAGGGATTTTATTTGGAACACATTTATTTAACAATGTGTAATCTTTTGAGACTAAATCGTAGGCTGAGAACAGTTCTTTCATTGAGGAAGTTTATTCTTCTGGTAACAGTTAGAAATTGCCATTAGAAACAATTCTAAGTCCTGATTTTGGATATCTATCCTAATTCAATCATGTTTTTGCTTTTCTAATGAAGAAAACAGCAGTTACAATTTTACATATTTATATCCATCTCTGAGTATCAGTGATTAGAGTTATCGATTACATAATCATACCCATCACTTAACTGCATTTATAAGTATAATTTAGACACTGAAATGCCTCTAAGTTCAGAAAAATGGCAGTAATTTAATGCTTTTTAATTACTGTAGACCTCTAAGTAAAATGAGTGGTGCCAAATAAATATAAACTTTCCCAATCTAATAAAAATATATATTTTTTCTATTTCATGAATGGAAACACTTACATTATAGTTAAGCATTTTCATCTAAATACATTAGTAATATATTAGACCACATACTATACTTCAATGAGACAAGAAAGGAGAGAAAGGGAATTTGGAGCCAATATTACAGCAAGAACAATGGGAGACATGTCACTATGAGCTGAGCACTATGGGTAACTCGTTAAGTCTGATGCAAGAACTCTGGGTGTCTGTTGGCATCGTTTACAAACACAGGACAATGTGAATGCATTGTCAGCATTGCTCACACGTCCCCCAGCTTTCATGTGGTCAGTGTGACTGACGCACAACCACCACTGAAGCTGATATTCAGATTTAATGCCTAGTTTACTTATCAATTAATTTGAGAAGACTGACTTTGCCATTGCTCACCTTTATCAATAATGCTTCTCTATTCTTTGTTTCCCTCTGTCTTTCATTATGTCCTATAATTAATTGAATAGGATGGAAATTCTCCTGTCATGTGACACCCACTTCACCATAAAAAAACTCTTTTCTTATCTTTGCAGTTTAGACCTCCCTGGGTTTTCTGTATACCTAGTTCCTTGTAGAAAAGCATGCCTAAATTGACTTGTAGCTATTTGTGAAATGAATTTTAAGGATAGCATAACTTCTTTTACTCTGACACACTACTGCAAAAAATTTGACTTGCTACAAAACAAGTTTCCGTGAGGAAGCAAAGAGTGTAGCCTGGCTGTCCTACTGCAAGTTCCACGTGGCTCTGAAAACAGCTCCGCCCCACATGGGGTACCTTTTATGCAAGACATAGCCATTTACAGGACTCTAGTTCAATTTCAGCATGCAGTTTTGATTTCCAACAGTCCTAACCTTGAATCTTAGTCTTGTGTAATTGATTAGCACCTGGTAACGGAACCTCTTCCTACATGGACATTGGTCTCTTCTCATGAAGGATGGGGTGGCATGCCACAGATGGGTGACCGAGAGAGCAAAAACAGGGTAAATGCGCTGTCGTTCGGACTCAGTAGAGCTAACTCGGCTTAGAGACCTGATCTGAAGCACTGAAGAACAGCGGTAAGAAGACAAACTCAGACTCCATGCTACTCCAGAGTGCCCTTTCCTATACTCTTGGAATCTTGTTTCTGCGGCTGGAGGAGCTTCCAGCCCACTGGAAATCACTGCATTAAGGACACAGAGCATCCCCATGAGGATAGCGATGAGGTGTTGTGACTCCAGGCTAAGAGAGCTATCTGTCACTTTATCTGATTGAGCTCTCCTAGCTGATGCCAAGTCGGCATCCATACTTTGTCATCCTTTACTTTGTCAGAGTCAGGGCGGCCGTCCCTCATCAGAGTTGCCTGTGTCATTGGCAAGGACACGAGGCAAGATGGAAGGGGGTGCCTTTCCCAAAAGAATGAGATGATGCCCCTGACTGTTTCAGGGCATCTGTCCATTGGCATGTTTAACTGTACACTTCTCAGCTTGGAGAACATGAGCCCTTATGGGATCGTTTCCTAGCACATGTCATAATTTGTCAGCATGTCACATTATTTATGTGCCATGGATCAAGGCTCCTGACAGTGGGTCTAAGAAATCTATAGATCCACTGCTCGATAAAGGGAGAACTGCATGTTCTGGCATTTGAACTACAAAATCAATCGTTTTCTATTAAATAAGCACCAGTCTGAGGAGAGTACTGGTGCAGAGGATGCTAAGGAAACACAAGATGTAATCTCTGTGTGGAAGGAGAACTAGTTTTCATGGCACGTGATGTTGCTGATGGATACGCAGGGTCAGAAAATGGGGAAAACCACCGTGAACGGGGAGAGAGTAGATCACAGAAACACAGTGTTGGATTAAACTGTGTGAGAGAGTGAAGACAGAGACAGAGGAGCACTTGTATTTTTTTTTTTTTGGTTTGTTTTTAAAAGTATGTTTTTAAAACATGTGGTGCTTTAGGACAGCATGGTCTGCATGAACCACACTGTTCCCTACAAACTTGAGTAACAAATAAGTTTCATACTTATTAAAAACCACTTGAAGGGAAGAGGAACACTTGAGTGGAAAAGCATTGGAAAGATGCATCCTCAACTAAGCAAGCTGTTGAGAAATGGAGCTGTTTAGGTATGAAGACATAGCCCAGGTGTGACCATTCCCAAAGGGAAAACCAAATTAATCATGGGTCAAGAAGCAGGCAAAGAGGACATGGTCGCGAACCACAGAATCCCCAATTCTTACAGACAGGGAAGTGTGTGTATGATTTGGGAAGAAGGGGCAGAGAGAATATCACAAATAGAAGACAGGACATCGACGAAACTGTTAATAAATTAAACATTATGACATGGTCAATGTTTAAGTGACACACAGTGGAAGAGGCATTAACAGATAAAATGTGGGGACGCTGCCAAGCAGGTGGTGAACTCTGTGTGCGCCAGGCCCTCCCAGTGTGCCAGGTTTGCCAAATCTATCACTTAGCGGTTAAAGCCGGAGCAGCAGGGTCTGTAGGACCCTGTCCTGTATCCAAGGTCACCTTCCATTCTGATTGCTGTGCTCCTGCTGCTGGCTTTGTAGCATCCCAGCCTTAGGGCACCAACATAGATGCTTTTTAAAAGAAGTTTAAGGGGAACCTAATCAACAAAACAAACAAACAAGCAAAATAGAACCAGAGACATTGAAATTAAGAACAATCTGACAGTAACCAGAGGGGAGGTGGGAGGGCATGATAGGGGAGAAGGGTTTTCAGGAACAACTATAAAGGACACACGGACAAAACCAAGGTGGGGTGGCATCAGGGGAGGGAGGTGAGGATGGCTAGGGTTGAGGGGAATGGTGGGGGAAAATGCGGACAACTGCACTTGAACAACAATATAAATAAATAAACAAACAAACAAATAAACAACAAATAAAAGAAGTTTCTTCTCTATAAAAATGAGAATAATGCTTGTAGAACTGTGATTGGCACACCCTGATATATTGCTTCTGATGAATGTTAATTTGAAGTAGGCTCTGCAGCAGAGATGCCACAACCACACACAGGCAACAAGAGGTTGTCCTCACTATTTACATGCATTCTCTGTTATCGTTGACCTACGTCTTTGGAGTAATGGGAATGGATATAAAATGTGTGTAAAAATTTAGAAATCTTACAAGTGCAAGTAGCTTAATTTTTCTCAGACTCATAATGATCAAATATTTAACTGCTCAACAGATATGAACAGGAAAATGACTAGAGGACACTTTCTTTGGACTGTTTTCAAGCAAACGGTTAGAACGGATGGCACAGTATGTATTGACTGCGGTGCGATTTATCTTCCTTTCCGAGTGCCGTAAGATTGTGTCTTACCTCTTACACACGTCGCAGCCTGCAAAAACATCAGGGCGTGCTGCCACTGTTTTTTCCCCTTAAGATCCGAACACGTTTTACTTTTCATTTTTGGTTTTCCACCTTCTTCTAGGAACTATTTATCCACTTAGCTTTTTGACCTACAATCCTTCTTTACTCAAAGCTATTTCAATTCACTTTCCACATCACCAACAGTTGGATTAATTACTATTATTTTACATCACATTCTGCTTATAAGCCCTCTGTTGGATTTGATTGTCTTTAGGACAAAAGCAGAACATTTCCAAAAGCTCTCCTCCCTGCTTACCTCTCCGTTTTTTCTGCATGATGTGTCTTACTCTCCCACACCCCCTACCTCCCACCCCACCGTACACACACCGTTTGCTTTGGCCAACTTCCTTCTTATTTTTAAGGTGTCACCAGATCCTGAAATGTTACACTCAATACCTTCCGCCTGAAATTCTTCATTCCCTCTGTTCTTCCACACCCGGCCAGTCCTCCCTGATCCGGCGGATCTCCACCAGTTCATGTTCATCCTGAACGGCTCGTCTCCCTGGGAGGGCACAGACGCGCCTTTCTGAAGACCTACTATTTACCGTCATGTCTGGCACGTACCGGATGTTTGACTACATGTGGTAAATGAATACATGAAGAATACCCTCAACTTCCCAACCCCCTTTTCAAGTCTGTTTACACCATGACTTTCCCGAATCTTCTTCTGCACCAGAGGAGAAGAAGCCCTTCCTGCCGCCCGAGGCCGATTCGGCCCCCAGGACTCCAGCCAGCATTTCCTGCGGTTTCTCACACCAAACCATCGTCCTTTCCTACTTGGGTTTCTTCAAATTCTCCCTACCCTCATTGGATGGATTTCAACCATCTCAAATATAAGCATAAAAAATAAGTATACTTACTATTAAATAAAAAATAAGTGGATGGACATCACTCCCATGTTTTCTTTCTATTACTATAATTCTAAGGTGGATGCCCATCATGCTATGTTATAGAACCGAATTAAGCTACTTACATTGCATTGTTTATTGATCCACTTCATTAGAAACATATAGCAAGAAGCAAGGGAAAGTGATGGCGTAGGTTCACACATTCAGAAGGAGGTTTAGTGGGCTAGAATGACCACACTGCACAAATCCTATGGTATTCAATGGTCACATGGGACATAGGTGAAACTAAGTACAGAAGCAAGGAACTTGTGAGACATTTTAGACAAAAATAAATGAAATAAAGTATGTGTGTGCTGACCATAGACAGGAAGAGAATGGAAAGACCAAACAAATGCTCAATGTTCATATATTCATCAACCTTCTCTGCTGACAGAGCAGGGAAGGCATGCCAAGAAGCTCCGTAGGGGACAGTTTCTCAGTGCCCAGCACATGGGCTCAGCTAAGGGTGTGAGGCTACCCCAGCGCAGCACCTGGGCCTGGCTGGTCGGTCTGTCTCCCTCCTCTGTCTGAGAGCTTCTCACCACACTTCCAATTCCTGGTCAAGCTGTCTACTGCTAAGAGCCCTTCTCGATCTGTGCTTCTAAAATTCCAGGGACTATTTCAGCCAAAAAAAAAAAAAAATTCTATGTTACTAAATAGAGAACATATTTAATGTAAGAATTTCCTTATCGTAGATTTTACATATTTATATACCTATGTTTCCATATAGTTTGAATTATTGAAATATAATTTGAATTATTCAAAATTACATGAATTTGTTTTCTGTGGGCTACCTGTCTAATGTTGCTCTTTGTCAAGAACATATATTTATCCAAGACATTATTGACAAATATTAATATTTGGATTTTAGATAAAGCATTATAGTTCTCTTTTTAGTAATATAAATCTAGGTGTAATGCCTACAAATTCAATTTTGTATCCATATTCACCTATTTATAAATATGTATGTATATGTTACAAATAATGGCTTAATTATAAAATATAAAGTTATTTCTATGTTCTTGTCTCTAGAGAGCTAAAATTGTTATTTTGACTTTGTTTAAGGCTAGAATGAATTACTTCTTTAAAGGAAATTCTAATGAGGGAATCAGGGTACTTCTACATGTAAACATTCAATAAACATTGCTAGAATGAATGATTATGACCAAATATTTTCTTCTTAAAAAATTACCCAAGTATATCATGTTTTCTTTTTATTAGAGAGAACTAAGTTAGTTCAGTGGAAGTTTGAGAGTTTCAGAAATAGTGCTTAGTGATTTAACACACAGAGAGTTAATTGCGTGGTTAAATATATGTCCCCAGGACCCTCTGAAAGGCACGGCCCTAAGACCCATATAATATGTTCCTATTTCCCAGTGCTTGCTTATCTGCTTTTTATCAACAAGAGTTTTACAAGGTCCTTGTGTTCGTGAGCCATTTAGTAATAAGTTGTAAAGAAACCCCAACAAAGCACTTTGATTTCCCAACATTCCAGGTTGTATTCTCATTCTTGTTTTTTGTTAAATTTTTGCTTTCAAATAATTGGTCAGAATTTTATTTTTTAAGGGCTCTTGAGAGTTCCCTAAATCAACTTTCTGGCTCTGTGCTTATGGCTTCCACATAATTGCTTCTATAATTTTAGGTAAGGGAACAGAAAAATTTTAGAGGAATCATTTTATACGTTCCAGTTCTGAATCTGTTGTTGGTACATATCACTGCTTATTCAATTTTATATTCAAATTTCTTCATACACACATGATTTATTTGTTGTATGCCAATTGCAAAATATATGAAATTGTTTTCTAATTTTTCCCTCTTAACACCAAATAGGTTATTTGAATTTGAAATTTGATTGAAGTTAGAGTTATTTCCTTTTCAAAATAATGATAAACTATAATAAAGAGAGGGTCAAAGGCCAGGGAGTGTGCTGGCCTTCCATATTCAAAGATTTAATGAATATTTGGTAAGGTGAAAGATCATTAAAGAAAATATCTTCCCTTCTCTTCAATTTCCCATAAAGGCAGGGGGTGAGCTGTGGGATTAGTAGTCTGGCGTTTCCTGAATTTAATTGCACACTCCCGAATCACTTCTTTGACCTGAAACAAATACCTTTTCTCTTTGTTCTGAACTTGGAGATGTGGAGTTGATCTTCCCAAGCTGTGTTTTGGAACCCTTACTCATCCTTTCACATGTTCAAAATGCTGAGAACACATGAATGAGTCACACATGTCAGTCCTCGCAAAGCTGTCTCCCGCCCCAACACAGCCACCCTTCACCTGGAGGCACAAGCTCGCAGGAGTGCCAGGCGAAAGGTTCCGGGGAAGCGGTTCCTTAAAGAAGCGTGCGTGTCTTCATCATTAAATCACAGGCCAGCTGAAAAGGTTATTTATCTTGTTACTTGTTTTTGAGCAAATTGAAGTTAAGAGACAAGGAAATGTTTGATTGTTTGATGGCAAAGATGTACTTGCGGTTAAGAACTGAAAATATTACATGTATTTAATTCTCCACCATCAGTTGGAAGTAAAGTCCCCCACTCATGTGGATTATGGCACGTGACCACTTTTGCCCAGCTCTTCATAGAGAATCAGTTGATCATCAGAGTAACAAAAGACTAATCATGCATCAATGACATCAGAAAAATGGTGATAAAAAGGAGAGGATGAGATTTGGGGTAAAGTAAACTGAACTTCCATTCCTGCCTCTAGCATCTACTAGTCATTAACATTCTGTCACTTCATTTTCCCTTCTATTTTTAGAAAGGTTAAATGGGAAATATATATAAATTATTTTTAGTGTCTAGTTAAATATTTTTTATATACCCCCTGCTGTTATTTTTCTTATTTGGCCGCATTTCCCCCTTTCATACATATATTTGATTGAGTGATTATATATATATGAAATATATATATAATATTTCTTTCCAAAATCCTATTCTTGTGTATTTATCTTATACTGAGGTGTAATCAATTCAAATGTCTTTGTCAACTGTGCAAATAACTCTCAAATCTTCATCTTTTATGTAAAAACTGCTCCAGGCCTTATGCTTTCTTATTTTTAATTTTAAAAATTATTTTTCTATGAGTAATATTCCTTTGCTTACCTTATTTTACACAAAATTCTTGAGGTACAATTTTTGTTTCATCCACACTTTGTAATAAGTTTCCCTTTGTCTTTTTTATTTCTTTTTTGCAAGCTGTTCTAGCTTATTTCCCACTCTCTAGTGCTCATTAGAATTTCTTTTATCTTTGTAGTTAAATACATAGGTAAAATTTTCATTAATTTACTTAGAACACAGTGAGCTCATACTGAGTTTAATTTGAATTGTTATTACAAACTATATCATTCAAATCTTTACAACTAACCTATGCTGTATTTTAGAATTATTTCTTTTTCATTCAGGTTGCAATGTTTGCATATCAAACTGACTTGAATTTAAATATAAAACTAATGTTAAATAATATCCATTGATCAATTAAAAATCAATTCAGTAGAAACAGCGTGAGGACCATGAATTTTTAACCTAGACATGTTATGAGCTCCTGTTTTCAAGGAGCAATGCAGTTCCTGATTTTGAAAAGCGTACAATTCTACAAGTTTTGTCAAACGTGCAATTTTTCGGCCCCTGCCACAGCCAGGATCAGAAGGTCCCCTCACCCCTCCAATACCCCCATTTTTGTTTGTAGTTGATTCCTCCAGCCAAACCTGGTCTCTGACAACCACTGATCTGTTTCCCGGACCTACAGTATTGACTTTTCTTGAATGTATATATGTATGCATATATCTATATACACGTATTTTTCTATGCATACTTATACACATATTTGTCTTACAGACTTTCAAATACTTTCTCTTAGCCTATAAATTATTATTTTTCACACTGCTCTAGTATATATGTCCCTGATTTATAGTAATATTTGCCTTTTAAGACTTAACTTTTTGGAGTACTTTTAGGTTTGCAACAAAATTGACAGGAAGATACAGAAGTTTTCTATATAACTTCTGCCTTCATTCCTGAGTAGTCCCCCTGTTATCGTTCACCAGAGTGGTGTGTGTATATATGCATACATATGTGTGTGTGTGTGTATATATGTGTATACACATATGTGTGTGTGTGTGTATATATACACACACACACACATATGTATACGTATACATGCACATACATAAGGGGTTCTGCAGAAATAACTCTGCTTGAGTGTGGTTGCTGGGTAATAAGATGACTGTAATAATTTATAGTTTTAATTTGAGTATTTCACCTAAAATGTCATATGGTATGCTTGAGTGGGATATTGTTATGTTACAGAGTTACATGCTTATGATTTTGCAATATAAGATTTTGTAATAAAAAAGAGGTGTTATTTGTGTCAGACCCTGTGTGTGTGTGTGTAATATTTACCAGTGATGATCCTACGTTGAGACCTCATGGCCCAGAGTCCAGGGTTCACCTCGCAGTTCATTTATCATGTTCTCTGAGCTCTCTGGTGTCTGACATGAATTTGAGAGGATTCTTAATCATTATTTTTTCAAATATGTTTCTGTTTATTTCTGTTTTTCTTCACTTCCAATATTTCCATTACATATATGCTATGTTTTATACCTTTCACAGTAGTTCCCTCACACACAGTCTTTGACTATTCTGCATGTGTGTATGTGTGTGTGTGTGTGTGTGTGTGAGGATTCTAGTGTTATATCCTCTAGCTCAGAGGTTCTTTCTTCAGCTGTGTCCCATCTATTTATAATTCCTTCAAAGTCAGTCTTCATTTCCGTTAACAGTATTTCTTATCTCTAGCATTCCTTTTTGGTACTCAGGATGTCCATCTCTGCCTGCACTGTGCATCTGTTCTTGCTTGCTGCCAACAATATCCTTTAGAGCCCTTGGTGTGTCGATCGTGGTTGTTCCAGAGCAGGGGTGTCAAACTCATTTTCACCAGGGCCCACATCAGCCTCGCAGTTGCCTTCAAAGGGTCAAATTAATTTTGGGACTGTATAAATATAACTACTTAACTGTTAAGGAGTTGAAATTACAGTTGGCCCTTCGAAGGCAACCTCAAGGCTGATGTGGCCCCTGGTGAAAATGAGTCTGACACCCCTGTCCTGAAGTCTGAGTCTGATAATGCCAACATCCCTGCCATGTCTGACTCTGACGCTGGCTCTGCTTCAAGTTGTGTTTTTTGCTTTTTGGTATGTCTTGTCATTTATTCTCGATAGGATGGACCAGGGACATGGAAGCACTGTCACAGGCCCTTAGGAATGTGGCGGTTTGGTCGGAGTGAGGGAGCGTGTCCTGCCACCCAGTCTTTCAGCGAGCCTGTGCCTCTGGGCTGTGTATGTCACCATGCTTCCCCTTTTCTCTCCCAGCAGGTGCCCCAGGGTGGCTAGAGCGGGCTGCAGAGCCAGGGAGAGCTCCCTTCCCCTGAGGGGAAGAGTAGAGCTACCGGGGGTCGGAGCCTTCCTCCCCTAGGGGCCATTTGGCTCTGACAAAACCCCCAGCAGGTAGATTCTGGTTAACCAGCTTCACCTGGGGGCTGGCCTTGTTGGGAGAACAGAACGCTCTGGACTGTTTTGAAATGGCTCCCTTTGCCCAGAGGGGAGTTTTTCTTCGCTGTGTTCTGTGGGATTCTGGTCAAGCTCCTGGTGCTAAACCTCACAAGGTTGATGCCTGAGTCCCCTGGAGTTCTTAGCTCCAGAGTGGCCGACACTGAGATTCCGACAATTGGTCAGTTCAAGTTCAGCTTCTCCTACCCAGGCCCTGCTTTCTGCGGACACCTCTGCTTACGAGTCTCCACTGCGGTGAGTGGTGACTGGAGGGGAAGTCCGCTTGTGTCCACAGCTGGGACAGGGGTTTGCCCTGTGTCCTCCTCCGTCTGGGGTGTCGGAGTGTTTGCTTCTCAGCCTGTTCAGGGGCAACTTGTTGGGACAGCGGGGTGGCTTCCAAGCTCCCTGCATGTGGAACCAACAATTACCTTTTCATTCTCTAAACAACATCCTTCGCAGAGCAAACATTTAACTTTTCTGAACTCCAGTTTATCAATTTTTTGTTAGATCAGTTTATTCGATAATGTTGCCTAGTTTTCACTATTCTTACCTTCCTTTTCTGCCTATTAATTCTATTCATCAATGAGAGAGGAGTGTGGAGGTCTCTAACTGTAGCTGTGGAGTTGTCTCTGCTTCTCTCAGTTCTGTTAGTTTGCTCACTTATCCTGTAACCCTGGGAGTTATATACAAATGAGGATCTGTGGGAGTGTCCTTATTCCAGGTCGGTTATTTGTGAACATTAATGTAGCTGTCCCAGCTTGTTTTTGACTGGTGTTTCCTTGCTATATCTTTTCTCACACTTTTTGTGTATTTGAAATGTGTTTATTATTGACAACGAGTAATCAGCTTTAGCATTTTAATTAGTCTTACAATTTCTCTTTAATTGGTGTGATTATTGACATGACTGGTGTAAATTTTACTATTGTGATATCTGTTTCTGCTTATTCAGTCTTTTTATTTTGATTTTTCTCTCTCCCTTCCTTTCAGTTGATTAAGCATTGATTTATGATTTCATTTTTTTCCACTATTATTTATATCTTTAAAAAATATTCTAGGGGTTTCCTAAGTTTTTCAACACACAACTTAATTTTATTATTATCTGCCTTTAAATAATATTTCCCTCCCATTCTCTGTGCTATTTTTATTATACATGTTACTTTTCTATATTCTGTAAATACTTAGTAAAGTGCCACTAGTTTTTCTTTAGATAGCGTGATGGTTAATTCTTTCTGTCTACTTTCAATTTTTTAAACTTTTTATTGTGATCGACATTCACTTCAGTGAATATGGGGCGAAGCAGATGACCCCCTATAATTGGGTGGCCCTTCTGCAGTGAGTCAAAGGCTTGAATGGGACTAAAGACTGGCCTCCCCGGGCAAGGAAAGTGTTCTCCAGCAGACGGCTTTCAGATGGAGCTTCACCATCAGCTTTCCCGAGTCCGCACTGCAGATGTGGGCTTCCGCCTCTGCAACCACACAGGCCACCTCCTTACAACAAATCTCCCTGTCACTCCTCCTCGCTCTATTTCTGTGTGTATTTCTCTCTCTCTCTCTCTCTATATATATATATACACACACACACACAAACACATACATATACACACATATATTTATAATTATATATGTATATATTCATATATAATATGCATTTATATATATAATTTCTTTTTTAAAAGATTTTATTTATTTATTTTTAGAGAGAGAGGAAGGGAAGGAGAATGAGAGGGAGAGAAACATCAATGTGTAGTTGCCTCTCATGCGCCCCCCTACTGGGGACCTGGCCTGCAGCCCAGGCATGTGTCCTGACTGGGAACTGAAGCAGTGACCCTTTGGTTCACAGGCCGGCACTCCATCCACTGAGCCACACCAGCCAGGGCTCTGTGTATAATTTCATTGGACATGTATGTTTTTATATAAAATATGTATTATAAACTTATATTAAAATTACTATTTATGCATATATATAATCTGGAGACTTGTGACTAATATAGTTACCCTTCAGAGTAATTAAAAGAAATAACAAAATGTAGTTTGTTTTTACACCATCACTGATTTGATTGTACCTTCCTGTTCAGGGCACTTCATTTCTTCATATAGATCCAAGTTTCTGTCTTGTGTGATGCCTTTCAGCCTAATGAATTTGTTTACTACTTCCTGTGATGGCAGTCTTCTAGCAATAAATTTTCCCTTTGTTTATCTGAAAGAGTCTTATTTTAAATGCACTTGTGAAGTATATGTGAAGCATATGTGTGTGAGCAGAATTATGATTTGACAGGATTTTCTTTTCTTTTCAGCACTTTAAGACACCACTCCATTGTCTTCGCTTGCATGGTTTCTGGTGAGTGTGATGTGTTCTTATCCTTGTTTTGCCATTGGTAATGTGTTGTGTTCCATTGTCTGCCTTCAAGATCGTCTGGCTTTGGTGTAATCCTGTCTGTGTGTGGATGGGGGTATGGCTTTATCTTGTGCAGCGTCTCAGCTCTTGGGTTTTGGTTTGTTATTGGAAAATTCTTGGCAATTATTTCCTCAAATATTACTTTCCGTCATTCTGGAATTATAATTTTACGTGGGTTATACCAGTTGGTGTTGACTCAAAGCTCTTGAATGGTCCAGTTTTTTATTATCATCATTTTTGTTATTGATTCATTTTTTTCTTTCAGTATGGGTAACATCTTCAAACCTATCTTCAAGTTAAATCTTCTTTTACTTTCATAGCAAGGCAAACTAAGTGTGTAAACAAAGTGCATAAACTTTGTTGGACTGAATTGATGAGCCTGCTGTTGGATTAAACTTCAGTGCTCAGGAGGCACTGCTCCCCAGACAGAGAGAGATCACAAGGATGCGGATGTTAGGAGAACTTGGCCCACGCAGGGTGTTGGCTGTGAAGAAGGTGGGAGGGGCGCCTTGGTTTCTGGCCCTGGGCTGCCGCCTCAGTGCGTATGGCTAGTGTCTGGTCTGGACGTGGACCAACTCTATGCGGTCTTCCTTCCGTTCATTCATCACCCTGTCAGATTTATTTTTTAATGCACTTTTAAGACTGGCACATCTATGCTCAAAAGCAGTTCATGGTTTCTTAGTGCAGTGACTTAACCATTCATTTTTTTCTTTCATGCATAGAAATGGAAAATGTTTCTAAGAATTCACTGTATACCCATTATTACTCTAAGACATCAAAGTGTATTCCTTCATGTAAGTCACAACAATTTTATGAAGAAGGTAAAATTACTATTTTTACTTTTAAAAAGAAAAAGGTAAATTTTCCAAAGGATAGATTTTAGACATTTAAAATTCTGGCAGCCTGATTTTCAGAACCTGGTGCTTGACCACCACATTATTTATTCAAGAAATATCTGCTGGCTGCTAAATATATGTGAGGAATTATGCTACATGCTAGGCCTATTTAAACAAAGAAGATAAAGTCTTATAGCAATAAATTTATGAGATAAATAAGACAATGGCAAAAGAAATGGGAAAAGCATAAACATGTGATGGATATAATAAAAAAAAGTGGACCAAGAGTTAATGGTTACTTTTGAAGAAAAAGAGCTATGAATCTTAAATATTAATTATGAAACTTCAAAGTTGCCTAGTAGAATAATGATGGTATTATAAATGTAGTTGAAAAAAATAATCAACTGAAGGAGTCATATGTTAGGCCATCGAGGTCATCTCTTTTCAAGTGAACTTTGCTAGTTTGTGTCTTTCAATGAATTTTTCCATTTTATCTAAGTTGTCTAATTTATTGGCATAGAGTTATCATTACAACCCCTTCTTCTATTTTTAATATCAGTACAATCTGTGGTGATAGAACCTCTCTCATTATCAGGTGGGGGATCACTGACCTTCACTGCTTATGTTCCATATCTGAGAAAACACTGATTCCTTATATTTGTTTATTTACTGTCTGTTTCAGGCCAGGGTAAAGCCAATTTCTTTTCCTCTATCTTGGTAGGAGGGAGATGTATCTGATATGAAATGGATGTGGAGAAAGGCAAGATATTCCCATTGAAATAACTTGGTAGTTAAAGAGAAAGAAAGAAAATCAAGAAAACAATTCTGGGTTATAGTGTTCAGACAACGTACCTAGAAAAGGGTGAGTTGTCCTGGGAGAGAGGATGTAGGTAAAGAAGAGAAAGGGAACAACTCAGGACTAGTCTTTGGAGAGTAGTATGAAAATATTTAATTAGCATGGGAAGATTTAGAATGAAAATGTTCTGTAAAGATATTTAAATCTTTTTTTGTTCACTTCAGAAGGAAGGTGAAACATGCCCCACCCCCACTTCAACCCCCAATGCCATGGGAAAATCTCTTTGGGTTGAGAAGGATTTTGTTTGAAAAATAAAGTAGGATCTATCCAAACTCCCTGATTTACAAATGAAAAATCTAAGATTAAATTAAAAAATCGCATGCCTTACCACTAATGTAAGTTACTTGACAACAAATCTGGTTGAAGCATAAAGAAGTATACTAATCCTCATTTTGGTTTTTGGGGAAGAACCCTGCCAGTCTATAATTTTTTTATCCCTACAAGTATATGCACCCTTTGAAAGTCATTTTATAGCTCCTCACTTCAAGGGGTAGAATTTGTCATGTACTCTTTTGAATCTGGTTTGGCTGCGTGAATTGCGTTGGCTAATACAGTGTGTCAGAAGTGAGGGTATGCTAGTTCTCAGCCCAACTTTCTAGAAGCTTTGCATTCCGGCACTCACTCTTCCCCTTCCTCTCTGTACCCTTCCTCTGCATTGAGAGTGAATTCAGGGTGACCAGCTGGAGGAAGGGAGAACGTGGGACAGAGACAAGTCCTAGCTGAGGTCCTCCTAGATGAGTTTTTCCAAACCTTACCTTTCCGCTGACCCCAGAAACATTAGCAAGTCTAGTGAAGACCAGCTGAGTCTGATTCTTATAGGCAGTGCCCAACCTCCCCCCCAGAATTGAGAGATAAACACATACTAATTTAAACCATGCAGTTTGGGAGTATTTTCTTATACAGTAATTGCTAACTGATACATCCATCCTTGCAGTGTAATGAAAAAAGTGTAACTTTGTTCCTGTCTTTTTACCAACAAAGACTCTCATTTCCCTCTGCAACATAATAAGAAAGTGTGTGCACTGGGTAAGAACAGGTTTTCTAATGTTATCATGCACATTGACAGTGTCGCATGCTGTCACGAAGACATGTCACATGTCCTGATCCACACTGATCATTTTGCACCACCAACGTCAACAATACACTTCCCCAGCAACTTGAAGGAACTAGATTAAACTGATTTTTCTCCTTCAATGGAGTCCTGAATCTCTAGAAGTAACTCAACTTTTCTTAGAAGTCAGCTACAAGTTTTTGGTGGAAAAATGTTATCTCCTAACTTGCCCATCTTGAATTAATCTGTGACACTCTGTCATGGATTTGAAAATGTTAGTGCTATACCAAGAGATTTGACAATCTTTACTATATTTACTTGTAGGCCATATATATATATATACACACATATATGTATACGTACATACACACGTGTGTGTGCGTATGTATGTATAGATATGCCTTTTGTTTCAATTCAGTGTCATAGAGCTGTTTCTTTGAAAGTATTGAAGCAACAATTAAAGATTCACTTTTCAGGTCAATAATTATAAGACCACCAATAAAAATATCTCCACTGATGTGACAAGCAGATAAGCAGAGACCGTCTAAGCTTATCTAAATTCACACAAAGACAGGGCAGGGACAGCCATACCAGAACCAAATCCACTGCCGAACAGATGACATGTTTCTTTGGCATGAATCTTAAAGGGAATTCCCCTCTTAGAAAAGATAAAATGTGGGAAAAGATATATGATAAAACTGAAGAAAATCTATAACTACCATTTATTGAGGGCATTCTGTTTGCAAGATCTTTCTAGTTCCAAGCATTTTTATATCAACTTGATATGCATCTTGCCATTGAATCTTCATATAATACCCTAAGAGGAACATACAGAAGAGGACAAAAAGAGATCTACAGTTGTTTGTATGGAAAATAATATAATAATTAGTGAACAATATACAACAATAAACTCTGTTTCACACGCTCCCAACCACAAACCAACTTTTGCCCACCGCTGTATAATTATATCTCTTTTCATAGGATGACACTGAAATCTCAGTAACGAGGAAACCAAGTCAGTATTCCCACAATCCATTAGTGGTGAGGTGTGATGTCTCAAGAAATGTGATGCTCACTTTCTTGGATATCTTCTCTGACTTCAGAAACTAGACACTGCCTCTGTAATGGGCTTGGGCACTGGTCTCTGATCACAAGGTCTCCCCTGTATAGAACCATCACTGTGTTTTCACATTGGATTGTTAGGATGTGTTTCCGTGTTCATCAGTTCCCCTAGAGCTTCTTGAAAGCAAGAACCATGCTTATTGAACTCCGTTGATTGGTGGGGCAGACCAGGGGATTCCAGCTGAGGATGTATTTGTCTTCTTTGTTCTAACTCTCGAGTCTCTGCACTGGGATGTACTTGGTTTGTGAAAAGGCAGATGTGATACGCGAGCATGAAAACCAGAGGACATTTTACAGATCCATGTATGAAGAGTAGACTGGCTTGTTCTTCAAGTAGAACAACTACTCCTAAGCACTCTCCTCTAGGCTAAAATTTCACCTACTTGTACCTATACAAAGTCCAGCCAGCAGGTCCCTGGGTTCAAGGCCTCTGCTTTTTGCTGTCTGGCACTTAGAGCCCCAACCCCCCTGCCTTGTGCGACGTTGGCTGCCAGGAAAGTATCATTGTCGGTGACTCTACAAGTACATGGCGTAACTTGCTGCCTCGTCAGAAATTCTGCTGCACGTTGTTCCTCAGGCACATGTAGTTCTTCTCTATGAAGACCCGGCTACCTGCTTCCGTTGGGGTGCAAGGGCAGCCCGTGTTGGCAGGACCCTGTTGAAGAGCTTGGTCTACTTGTGTTAGTTCATTCCCTACAGCTCGTTTTTTTTGTAGGCACTGTATTTTCCTATGAGATGTGTCAGCAGGCGACAAAATATGTCCTAGCAAAGTTCAAGCCCGCCCACTGGGGTCACAGCTGCAGAAGTAATAGACCTGATGGATGCTGTTGCTATTTTTAGAGGAGCAAGACCAGTTACACCTGAGAAGAAAAACACATTATTGAGACCAAGAGTTTAAAGTTGTTCACTGGTAGAAATCAGAAGTTTTCATCAGTATCAAGTTCATTGTTCTCAGCGTGGAGGCTTCGATCCTGTTTAGGAGCTTTCTACCTTGGCATTAGGAGACAATTTTCATTCAGCAACGTGTCACGGATGGTGGGTCATTCTTCAACGGTGTTATAAGGACCCTGCACTACTTTGTCTCTTTACTGCCCAACTAAGATTAGATCTTTGAAAATAAATCCTCGGGTGTTTATCTACTGCTTTTCTTCATCTGTGCACAGTGCACAGTGCAATGTACATGCGGAGCGCAGAGAAGCAACAGAGATGGGAAATTCTGAATCATTGTGCACAAGACTTGAGCACTATGGCTCTAAGGAAAATCATGGTGGTCCTATTTCTTTGTCAATAAAACATGAAAGCAATCAGTGGGGAATTATTTTCTTTAGTCTTAGAAGGAGATGTTAAAGAAGCAATAGTCTCTGGTTTTGCTCCCAGATGCTTTTATGTCTGCATATGTGACATGGAGCTGCAGCAGGCACCGTGACAGTTAGATCAGAGAGCCATGTGCAGGTAGGCAGAGAAGAAAGTGGGGGCCACTGTCACGATGACCCAACTATGTTGTCAAGTTACTGAATCAGTAAAACTGGGAGCTATTCTCACCCTAACTCCTTATTATTTGATAGAACAAATCTCATTGTTGGAACTATTTTAAGTAGGCAATTCTGTTACTTGCAGCCAAATGCTTTGCAACTGGTTTGCATAAGTTAATACATTTATTCTTTTCAAGAAATCTGTGACATAAGCAAAGTATACTAATAGCTTCATTTTAAAGATGAGTGTCCTTCAGTTCAGAAAAAAGCAAATGAAATGATTAGTGACAGATCTGTTAGAGTTCTAATAATTAATCCTAGAACTTCAGTATAATTATAAAATGCTACATTGCCTTTCAAAAAACCACACACATGCAGAGTCACCCAATGCCAAAGATCAAACTTCCGGTGTACACAGTGCCACTCTGCAGGAGAACATTTAAGAGAGGGCGGCCCATGCTTCTCTGAGGAAACATCCAGAAGTAAAAATGGTAACAGAACAATTGCTCATAGAGGAAACACCACTTACTGCACATTCATTCTTTCAATTGCTCATCCATTCATTTTTGTATGTGTTCATCCATTCAAAACACAGATAATGAGTGTCTTCTATGTGTCATAAAATTATGAACAGCTGGTATTGCATAGATACAGGAGGGCCTTGTGTGAAGAAATCTTATGTATATAAAATTTATAGGACATAAAGAATAAGGGGGAATAAAATGTTTCCAGTACTGTGTATTTGATTCTGATGGAACTTGCCCTTGACCCAGGGATCCAGAGGTGATCAGCAACAGAAAGCTATGGACCCAGTGAATGCACTGAGAGACAGTGCCATCCGTGGTTAGGATCAGTGTGTGAGGGGAGAACGCTGACCTTGAAGAGGATAGCAAGGGATATCAAGACTCCAGAGGAGATGACTAAGCAAGCAAGCAAGCTGTTGGCTTCCTAGATGCTGCAAGTAGCAAGCGTCTCAGTGGCTCAATGTCCAACAGTTTGATCCTCACAGCACAGCAGCCAGTACATGTGTCAGCGTTTCACCCCTGGTTCCCTTGACCTCAAGTGCCCCTGGTGGCATGTGTACCACAGAATAGCCTGTCACTCAGCAGGCGGCCCTGTAGATAAGGAACCCAGAAGGAAGGGTCGGTATGTATTGCTGCAGGCAGTAGGCAAACCAGCCCACCTCCCTTGGGGGGCGAGTGCTCACATGGTTGTCACACTCCGGTTGCCTTGGCCAGTTTAATTGCCTATGTGACAGCTTCAGGAATGGCTCAGGGTCACAGGACAGTGAGGCTTGCATTATGGCACACTCAACAAAGATGCACTGAAAGAATTGGGGCCAGTTGTAGGTTGAATCTCCTAATGGTTGGCTTATAGCCCAATTTCCTGGATTCAAGGAAGTCTGTGATTTCCATACACCACTGACCAGCTCCAGGGACTCAGGCAACTTATTCCAGTTGCTACTCCAGTCTCTTGTTATTATTAATAATGAAAAGAAAATAACAATACCAGGTCACAGCTACTGGGTGCTTACTCTGTGCCCGGCATTGTTTTCAGTTTTAAGTATTGTGCACAGACTAATTCATTTAATTTTCAAAACCATATGAGCACATGCTTTATTACCTTGTTTTATAGATGAGGAAACAGGCATAGAGAGGTTAAGCAGATTGTTCAAAGTCACAGGACTAGCAAGTGGCTGCACTATGGCACAGAGGGCTGGACTCTATAGTACACACCCTCAACTAACATCTCAGAGGGACAAAACCTGATAGCATGTCAAGGGGACAGATTAGTTTGCCCAAGAATGTCATCCATTTCTGATGCATGTACTTCAACCATTTGTTCATGGGCTGGGACATGATCAGTGAACAGATGCCTAATGAGGGAATCGTTTTGAACGGCCTTTCCCAAATTTACTACTGAATTTCCGGTGACCTGCTTGCTGACCCAGAACGCTGGTGTCCAAAGTTCTTGCTGATCTTTAACTCTGCACACCTTCCAGAGTCCCAGCTCATAAAGGGATTTGTTTTCTGCCTTGAGAGATTTATGGATTTATTTATTGTAAATTACTCACTAGAGAGAGACATTTCATTGTGAAACACCTCTGGTATTGATTCAGTAAAATGAGGGTGTCATTATTAAACAAATCTTCCCTAACACCCATGCTATTAAAACTAATTGACCGTGTCTCTCCTTTAAGGTGAAATGTGCATTTCATGAACTTACTGGGGCGGGGGGGATGTTATCTGGCGCGTTTATGCCCCAACACACAGCGTCTCCCGATGGTACCTCTTACTCAAGCTCACAAAGGTTTTCCCCATCTTTAGATAAAATGAAAATCATCTAGAAATGCTAAAAATAATTACTTCTAAAAATTATATTCTCTTTAATATATCCATTCTCTACTTAAATTAGTTAGTTATAGACACTGCTAGAAATCCGAATTTTAGGAAATACCAATATTTACTTATAGTATTTTCTATGGAATATTTTAGCTTTTTTTATGTTGTTAAGTTTTCTCAATCACCCTGTATCTTTTTTTTTTTTTTTGACTGATGGCTTAGGAAAGGGGCATGCTGCTTTTTCTTGAAGCCCCTGTCAGACACTTATTCCCCAAGTCACCTATTTCAAATAAAAAGTAACAATACCTATTCATTGAGGCTAACGTTCTACAGTCAGATTGTTTTCTTTCTCTTCGTAAGGCGTAAGCTTCAGTACAGGACTCAGTTTCCTCTGCTATCCCCGAACAGGTCAGTATCCACACGACTGACTCACCTAATTCTCTGACTTCTGTGATTCTCAGTTTGTCTAACTCCGGGTCGCCCACCGTACCCAGGTCACATGCCGACCACTGTCGATGCCAGAAACTGCTCTCCTACTCCAGATCACTGAAAAAAGTCACAAGATTTTCTGATAAAATTTTCCTCATTATTCCTGCTTAAGTGGTCAATTATCCCTACAGGGACTTTTTCCTTGACTTCTTGGAGATTCTCTTTTTTTTTTCTATCAATCTAGCCCCCTTCTCCTTTTATTTTTATTCACATTAGACTTAGGGTCCATTGTCTATCATTGAGTTAACAATATTTCTCTTTATATTATCAGTGTGGCAAAACCTCAACCCTGGGTGAACAAAAATATTCACCTACTCTAGGATCTTGCATCTGATTATTGCTCGAGATTTAGGTGTTAGTATAGATTGGTACCACTCTTAATCTGTGATTACCAATCTCAGCTGCCTCTTAGTCAGCACAGAAACTCGATTACATTTCTCCAGCGGACTCGTTCTCCTGGCAATCATTGCTAAAATTTTAATAAACCTTCACCCTCTTCAAACTCTGATTCTGCCGATCTACTGCAATTATCTCAACAAATGGGCACATTTTCTCCATCACAGAGAAAAGAAGCATGAGAAAAAATTCTCTCAAATGTTCTTTAATTTTTGGGCACCTGAACAAATTTTCTCCTTGTTCCCTATTTAAAGAGATGTTGTTTATCTACACTCAATTGCCAATCGTTCCACTGTCGCTTCCCATGCATTCTGAATCCTATGCATTCTGCATTTCTCAAAGATAAAATGGGAAAGTAGTTTGGAAACCATACTGCCCTCCTTCTGTGTAAGGAGAGGTTTAGAGGGGCAAGAGAGAAAGAGCTGGTTATACTATTACAATGGGAATTAGAATATATTACTCAAGAGGAAACATAAATATTCATTTACAAATAATGCTCATGTGACTGGCCCACAAAGGTCAAGATTGAAATCATATTCAGAGAAAGAATATAGTGTCCTCAAATGAGACCAGACTGTATTACACTATACTATTCGTATTTTCCTTGGTTAAGCTGGGTTTGATTTTTAGGTAGACACATGACAAGCCTAATCACAGAGCTCCCTGACAGGAAAGCCATCTAGAATGGAGCACCTACTTTTACCCTCACTCGTGGGTGACAGGCCACTGCACTTCTACTCAGAATCACAAGATGTAAGGAGAGGACCACATGATCATCCTGGCCAAGGTGAGACACTGTCCTTGGGAAGGCACGCAGAGAGACTGAGGCTGACTGTGAGGATGGGGTGGCGGGGGACAGACTTTTAGGGAGAGGAAATGGATTTTCTGAGTGTGGGGTAAGGGGTACATATGCAAACTGGAAAATATGAAGTGAGAGAGAAAGGATATGGGACACACTCGTAGTAAAGATCCAGGCCTGAATGCAGAAGCGACAGAAAACGTCAGAGATGCCTCCCCTGCATTGTCTATGTGGCAAATACTCACTTCACTGAAGAACTCAAATGTGGCTTCTATTCAGCCTCAACACTCTCTGAAATAGTCCTTCTGGCCTTCCTATCAGTCAGTGCATTGGTTTTTTCAGTTCTCATAGTACTTGGTCTTTCCTGACATTCAAGTCATTTTTCCAGTTTTTAGGGCTTCTTTCTGGTGGCCATGGCGATGGCTTGTTTTTTCCTTGTCTCCGTCCTTGGGCCGTTTCCTGTGCCTTCTGCCCGGAACTGTTCTACCTGGTTTTCAAATGTCGAGGTTCCTTGGAACTTGTTCCTGATTTTTATTCTTTCCTCATGTTCTACTTTTCTTTAGGACTATCTCCTCCACACCCATTGTTTCCATTACTGTCCCTAGGACAATGGTTTCTGAAACTTCTGTTCGTAGCTCTGAGCTCTCCGAATTCGCTCTCTCTGTCTCCTGGGCCACACGTCTCCACTGGGACACCGCAGAGGCACCTGTGCTGTGTGCACTAGAACTGAGCCCCCGGCCTTCCCTCCAGACCTTGCCACCTTCTTCCAGTGTGTCCTTGGAAGGGAAAGTGACATCATGATACCGAAAATATTTATATTTACAATTTGTACTGATAGAGATTTGACTTATCTTTATAGAATAATTCTTTGAAAGAGAAGATTGTACATGGAAACATTTATAAATTTCCTTTAAATAAGAGGACTTCTCAGGTGTTATTGCAGTTTATTCTGGGCAGCTCAATGAAAAGGAATTTCATTCGTCCATAACGTATTGCTGCAGGGCTGGTTTTTCTTAAAAAAAAAATAACTTTGCTGCTTATGTATCAGAAAAAATCCCTAATTTTCTGAAGTCATGCAGAGATGTAAATATAGGACATTCGAATTTTGGATTAAATTCTTTTAATTGGAATTGTTATCATTGAAAAATGCAAGAGGATGTTTTAAATATGTGTATATTATGTCATCATGCCATTTTGTTTAAAAATAATTTTTAGCAACATTGAAGAACATGTAAAGTTGTTGCCACTTTGGAGGTTACATTTTGGATCTCCTGAGAAGGATCATGTTAGTATTACAATCTCTACTATTCAGATTAAGGACAACGTCCCATTACTCCTAATTAAGGGAACCTGCCTGTGGACTGCCCTTTGGAAAAAAATGAAAGTAGCTTAGAATTTTATATCTCCCTTCAAATTACTGGCGCAGACAAAGGTGTGAGGTTATTCCTTTGACTTTTCATCACGCCCAAGTGAAAGGGGTTGGAGTGAGAATCAGCCTCATTTGCTCGTTTTGAGCTTAATAAGGCCCTTTACACAGGCGCTGCGCTGCGCCGCGCCCGTAGCTGCCCTGGCGTTCCCATTAATGCCTGCCCTATCCTCTCTGCTCTTGAGAATGGGACCAGGAGAATCTCTTCGGGGAGGAAAAGAAATTTTTCTAAAAAGGGACTGCCTGAAAAATTTAGTGCATTACTTGATGAAATAATAGGAGGTGACTGGAAAAAAATGCATACATGGTTCTCTTCTATACGCTCACACTGGTGTTCTGTTTGTTGAATAATTAACAGAAATAAATGCGCCTTCCTTTCTGTCCATGATGCAAACGTTCCAGGCAAGTCACATTTTAATTTCATACTGGATGCTCCAGCTCACGCTATGTTTTTCGTTAGTGCTGGCCTATTAAGCTGCTAATTTATCTGCTGTCGTGGAGGCCCCTGGAAATGCTGCTCCCTAAATAATGGAGCAATGATCCATAGCCGCCTCCCACGTGCGCATGTGGGGCCCCCCGGCGGCGGAGGGGAACAAACTGCTGGTTGCTAGGTGCCAAAACGCTGCTTGCCTATTTGGGAAGTGATACAGTTTGGTCTCCCTGCTAAGATGACAAAACTGTAATTAGAGATTAATCAAGAGCTGCATTAGTGCCACGGTCTCCCACAGTCTGACTTCTGTTGCCCGCCACCAGTTAAGGGCATCTGCCGCGTTTACCAGTTCTCTGAGATTTAGAAACTTATTGTCATATTTACAGGCACGGTGGTCGTGAAAGCTGGCAAATCAGAAGGAACTAACTCGAGAGAATGCATGCGATGAACTGCTCTGTCTTTAGTCTGTTTGTTTTTAAAGTGAGGCTTCATTAACAGGATTAAACGATGTATTACATAACCAGCTATTCTTTTTTTGTTCTTGGATTTTATTATTTTTCATGAAAGCATTCCCATCGACGATCCAGTGATTTACACTGGCTACAGAAAGGTCAATTCCAATACTGGAAGCAAGACAGATAGCTCCTGGTTGCCGGAAGACTTGGCTCTTGTGATGATTCGGGGAGCTGGCGTGGTGATGGGGTGGCATCCCTTAGACACCTGATTTCTGCGGTGTTCAGAGAAATAGTATGAAGGATTCACTGTGGAACTGGTCTTTAAGTTACACTTGCTATTCCTTTAGAATTTTTCACGTATCTGCTTCGAGGCAAATTATTCTTTCCTTTCTACTTACATAGGTTGCAGTTTTATTTTTTCGAATGGTGCAGCATAGGGGCATGTTAATTACAAGCATTTTTCTTTGTAGGAAAACTGATACTTCTGGAGAATGGCAGGCTTCTTTTAGTTGATCACTAATGCAAATCAGTGTCAGAATAAAGGCTATTGAAATATTTTTAATAATAAATTATAAAGTTATAAATAATACTAGGTAGTGAATGTCTTACTACTTTTCTCTTCATGCCTTAAACCTTGAGTTGGAATTAAATATAAAATGTATTTTGTTGTTTTAGTTTTTGCATAAAAGATAAATAATTGTGAATGAAGTTAGTGGAAAGCTATATTCCTTTAAGTACGCTTTATAAAATTATGCGTCATGTACAGAGACACACTGTATATTATTTTGTATTTAAAAATACACTCTGATTCCATTTGATTCTTCTAGCTTACAGCAGAATTTTGGAGCAGTTATAAATCATCTCAGACTAAATCCGTTCATACAAAACTTGCCATTAGAACTTACACGTTAGTCTTTACACATTATAAAACTAAAAGCTACTTCCAAATGAGTTAAAGCTTTGTGCTCAGGTGTCTAATTACACTAACATATTTCTAGTATAAAATACTCTTATAGACATTCAATTCACTAATTTTGGGCTCCACCGGAAAAAATATCATTTTCTTAGAGTACTTGGTCCCTAAATGCAAAGAAGAAAAACCAGACTGCTAGCGCCACTGTTTCTACAAATGTATAATGTACACATGTCTGTATACGTATATCCATACACTGGTACGCACTCAGGTACAAGTCCGCCAGTCATTAGAATTGTAGTAAAAAGGAATTATAACAGATTGCATGACAGTCTGTGCTAAACATGTCAAATTTATTTTGGAGTTAGTTTCTATTTTTCTTTTCAGTGCGATGTGGCAAATTTCTGTATCTGTGAGCAATATTGTTAATTTAGAAGGAACCTGTGAAACAGAAGAAATCAATGCAGAAAGAATTTCTGCCTCTTTCTGAATGAGCCCTTCAGGGTCTGAACTGGAGAAGGAAGGGGACCCTGTCCAGCTGCTGTACTTCTGTTTGCCATCGAGGGAGGGTTCAGGCCCTAGAGCCAACGCTACAATGGCAGTAGATTAAAAATTGGCCATTAAAGAATTATGAAATAAGGTTTCTTCTGATAGTTTACATATATTGTATGATGATACTGTATAATTTTCAAAGACTATGGAATTTTGGTTGAAGTCAGAGAAGTGTACTTTTGGAAACACCAGAGAATTCATTGTAATTTTCTAATGATTCCTTTAGCCCAGGCTGCTGTGGCTCAGTGGATTGAGTGCCGGCCTATGAACTAAAGGTTCGCTGGTTTGATTCCTGGTCAGGGCACATGCCTGGGTTGCGGGACAGGTCCCCGTTGAGGGGCACTCGAGAGGCAACCACACACTGATGTTTCTCTCCATCTCTTTCTCCCTCCCTTCCCCTCTGTCTAAAAATTAATAAATAATATATTTAAAAAATTATTTTAGCTAGGGCAGAAAGCATTGTTTTTGAATAAAGAAGACAGTGTTTTTCTTATGTATATAGTTACTTATAGATATTTTAAATTATTATTTCTAATAATATATACTTCAAATGACTTAAATATTTAATCCACTGCTATAGTCTATTACTAAATATAATTTTAAAATGTAGAGCATTATAAAATGAAAATACCATAGGGCCTTATGGAAGTAAGGCATCACAAAGCCATTAAAAATAATTAATAGAAATTGTCTCCCTCTGCAATATGTTCTCTTCAATTGAAAATGTTGTTAGGACTTAAGAGTTTCTCAATAATGTTAATTACAGGCAGTCCAGTTACTAGCTGAAGCCAGAAATTTATTTTACATATCATGTCCTTATTGATGCAGAAAAGCATTTCTAGACAATGGAAGAGGTTTGCTTTAGCAGCTAATCACTAGACTTGGTTTTGCTATTATGTTATTTGTCCTCCAGGTTATTTAAGAGACACGAGCAATGACAGCAACAAAACCAGTTACTTTTCTCTCAGGAAGAAATCGGCATTCAAACATTAAAAACTAGAAAGTATCCAGGAGCCTTGAATCATCAAAGTCCAATGACTTAGGGTAGACTGAGGCTGAGTATCCTACTTGAACTTGATGTACTAAGTACTTTACTAATTCATTTACTAGTATATATAATTAGCTGATTAGCATTCTAAGAGCCACACACAAGTAATGACTGCTATGGTTTCATGGATTATACTAAATTCATCAAATGCATTTTAGGATTGAGTGCTGTTCTGCCATATTTTTTTGTTTTATGGCTTCAGACAAATTATTTGTGCCTCAGATTCCCCATCTGAAAAAATGGAGAAATTAAAATCTCCCACACAGAGAGGTTTAAGGTTGATACTATTTGAAACATGAAATGATTCAGGTGCTTGTTGCTTCAATATTCATTTTATAAAATCGGGCAAATAAAAATTGTTCAGAGAAGAAGCTGAGATGTATTTTTACCAGCATGCTATAACTATATTTCTATTGATATTCTCATTGAATCTATATTTAGAATACCCTCACACAACTGTAGAGTGTAAATATTTATTCATACAAAATTCAAATTATGCAATTAGACCACTTGTATTCCAATATGTTCCATTGTTCCATTTAATATCCTTTGAACACTTTAAATATTGTTTATCTGAAAAATAATTTTAATGTAAAATCTTAGACGTCTCTCATAGCTATATTATTTCCTAGGACAAGGGAAACAAAGGAAAAATAAACAAATGGGACTATAGCAAATTAAAAAGCTTCTGTACAGCAAAAGAAACCATCCACAAAATGAAAAGGCATCCCACCGTGTGGGAGAACATATTTGTCAGTGATACATCTGAAAAGGGTTGATTTCCAAGATATATAAAAAAACTATACAGCTCTGCTCTAGGAAGACAAACAATCCAATTAAAAAATGGACAAAGCACCTGAATACAACACCTCTCCAAAGAGGGCATACAGATGGCCAATAGACACATGAAGAGATGCTCAAGGTCACTAATCATCAGAAAGATGCAAATTAAAATGACATTGAGATATCACCTCACACCTATCAGAATGGCTATTATCAATAAATCCACAGACAAGCGTTGGCCAGAATGTGCAGAAAGGGGAACCAGTATGCACTGTTGGTGACTGGTGCAGCCACTGTGCAAAATAGTATGGAGTTTCCTCAAAAACTGAAAATGGAATTTTCATTGGACCCAGCAATCCCACTTCTAGAAATATATTCTAAGAATCTCATAACACCAATCAGAAGGAATATATGCACCCCTGTGTTCATAGCAGTGTTATTTACAGTAGCAAAAATCTGGAAGTGGCCAAAGTGCACATCAGTAGATGAGTAGATAAAAAAGTAATGGTACACCTACACAATGGAATACTACACAGCCATGAAAAGGAAATCTTACCCTTTGCAACAGCATGTATGGACCTGGAGAATGTTATGCTAAGCTAAATAAGCCAGTCAGAGAAAGACAAATGCCATAGGCTCTCACTTGTACGTGGAATCTGATTAACAAAATAAATTGTTGAACACAGTGAAACCGGAGGCATGAATACATGGAGCAGACTGACAGATCTCAGAGGGGAGGAGGATGGAGTGAATGGAAGAGGTTAGTCAAAGGGCACATAGGCGCACATGCACAGCCCGTGGACACAGATGACAATGTGGTGAAGGCCAGGGCGTGGGTGGGGGCTGGCTGGAGACGGCAAAGGAGGGAAATGGAGAAATCTGTAATAGTATCAACAATAAAAAGAGACAAGAAAAATAATTTTAATGAATATATAATGATTTAATTAGAGGGTATATGATCATTTAACTATTCCATAATTGTTGATAATCAGATTGTGTACTATTAACACAAAAGCATTGTAGTGGAAATTCTTCTATGTATACCTCTGTTTCCCATGTTTTTAAGACACAGATCACAGAGCAACAAATCCTAGAAAAGGACAATGAAGACAAGGAAAGTTCTGTTTTCCAAATAGCCTTCCAAAAGGCTATGCCAGTTTCTGCTTCTGAAAGTCCTTTCGAAGACCGTGGCCCACCATGTCAATCTTTGCATTTGTAATTTTTTCATATTTGTCAATTTTGTGAAAGTCAATGGCATCTTTTATGATTGTGTATTACTTAAGTATTGGTAATATGAAACCTTTATTTATGTGTTTATTGGCCACTTGTATTTCTTCTTCCCTAAATTATCTAAATGATTTGGGACATATTTTTACTAACTTGACTTGAAAGTGATCTTTGTGTAGCACTCTTTGTTACAAACATATTTCATTTTGTTATTTGTCTTATACATTTAGTTTCAAAATGGTTGGTATATAACCTTAAACATATTTATTTACATCTATCCACCTTCCCTGCTGGAAATCCACAGACTTCATCCATGTAGAAATTTGTCTTTTGTTCTTGAGTATGTTGATATTCCATTATTTCTTCTAGATTTTTTGAAGAATTTTTATTTTTTACATATAATACTTTAGCACATTTGTGCATTTTTTCTACTAAGATATGTAATATAGTTTAACTTGACTTTCCTAAGAAGCTAATCCAATATTTCTAAAATAATTTAGAGAGTAACCTTCTATTTCTCCACTGACTTGGTATATAAGATTCTTATCACAGCAAAGTCTTATATTTGGTGGACTCTATTTCTGATTTATGAATCCTCTGTGGAGCTTCTGTATAATTTTTACAACAGGACCATACTGTTTAGACTTTTGTTAGTAAATCTTAAATACCTTAAATCATTAATTTTGTTTTCTAAGAGTATTTTATCTATTGGATTCTGTTTAGTCTTCTACCCGACCTTTGTCGGTTCCCTCCGGTGTTTTGTGTGAAATTGTGTTAAAACCAAAATGTAATTTGCAAAAAATAGTCTTCTTGACAAAATCCAATCTTCCCATCCAACAAGGTGCTATGTTGTATTTCTCTATAACAGGCATTTTTATGTCACTCAATATTGTTTTTAATATCTTCAGCAAGGAGTTTCTATGTGGTAGGAACCTGTGTAATTACTTTACGTTATCATTTTAACTTTTGGAATGCCACTAGCAGGTAGACAGGTATTACTGGTACTATTACATGGATGAGGAACTGGGCCTCAGAGAGGTTCAGCCACTGACCAAGTGTCCCGTCCAGTGAGTGGCCGAGGCCAGCAGGGTCAAACTGCAAGCTCATCAGGTCTGTTGTTCCTCCGGTCTTGCAGGTAGCAACTCATGAGGGGGCTCTGAAGCCCCCCACTGCTCCACACAACATAAAACTGATTGCATTAGTAATGTAAAGTTCAATAGTATACCCTCTTGCCTTTTTGTATTAAAAAGTGAACTGTCTTCTAAAAAATAGTTATCATATGAATAATTATTTTTGTGGCTCATTATTTTAATCACCCCTTTTTTTCTTATACCAGGAATATTCAACTTGAATTTACTGTAAGATTTTTTTTAAAAGCCCAGAAGGAAGAAAGGAAGGAACCAGCCTGCATTTCTCATCCCTAGAAATGGCTAAGGCCTTCAATCAAGGGTTCTTGCACCTCCTGACACCCTCTGTACCCAGAGGGCTTGAGGCTGTATGGAGTTAGTTTCCCACCGTAGGCTGGTGAAGGGAATAGCCTGCCAGTGATAGTTGGTCAAATAATCATTTCCATCAGGGCTTCGATTTTAATCTGGGTGATTCTGTTCTTCAGACTTCTCTGGTCTCCAAACATAGCATCTCTAACAAGCCCTTAAATTCATGGATGTCCTCTGACTACCATTCTCCAGTATAAAATGTGCAGGTCAGGCTAAAACAGTGCATAATGTCACAGTGGCTCTCTTATTAATATATTTATGCCAAGACCTTCAGTTTGTCCGGGTTAAGTTTTACAACTTGAAAATGAAGCCCCAAGTACTTTCCTTTATTCATAAATGAAAAACGAATCTAGAAGCAATGCACCGAGTCAAACATGCATCATCAGTATTCTGTTCTCAGGTTCTCCATAGCCAAGCAACGATTGATGTTCTAGAATTTCACTTTGTGTAACTGAAGTCTCAGCGATAAGTGACTCGCTCCACAGTCTTTGTATATATTTCTGAAGTGGTTTCAGTTCTTTGTATTCGAATCATGACACTGAGCTGCATTTTTCACTTTTGGTACAAAAGGAAAAGTGGTTTCTATGGCAACAGGAAAGTTGAAGTGTGATTCCTGACAGGGTTTCCGGATGACAGAAATGACAGCCATCTTTGTTAAGTAATACTATGTTAAGATGCTATCTTTCTTGTCAGATTTACTGTGTTGTCCAAAATTGGGGAATTACAACTTTAAAGAGAAGGATAGCCCATCAATTAAATTGTGGGTTACTGAGTCTTTAGACAGAGTTCTTGTGACCTGTGGTTCGGTGCTTGATTTATAAGGCATTAGTAAGGACAGGTGTTCCGAAAATGTGTTTAGTTAATTAAGAGGTGTCAGCATTGAGCCTGGGCCAAATAGGTTTCTCATAAAAGTGACTAAAATTGCATGTATGGATAAGTAAATTTGGTTTCTTTCTAATCCAATGTATCATAAAAAATGTAAAGTTTGACTCATTTGAAAGTCATGGTTATCAAAATTTCGTTAATGCTCGAGATGACCTCTTTCGTCTTCCCCTTTTATTAATAAAAAGGTGCTCATGTCTCCCACAAGTCCCCTGATACACACACAGACCACTTTTTAAAGAATTGCCTTTCCCCCCTAAATCATGGTAAAATGCAATAGCATAAAACTGACTGTTTTTAAGGGCTCTGCTGAGTGGCACCGAGTCCATTGGTGCTGATGTGGTAGCATCACCACTGCCTGCCCACGGAAGTCTTCCTCTGCTGCGAAACGGAAACTCCAGCCCTTCCTCCCCACCCCCAGCCCCTGGAAAACACCGCTATGTTTCCAACTCTACAAATTTTACTGTGCGAGGCGCCGCACTCCCGTGCACTCACACAGCACTTGTGTCTCCCTTCACTCAGCACAACGTCCTCGTTGTTCATCTGTTTGTAGCACGTGCCACAATTCCTGCCTTTGAAAGGCCGAGTGATGTTCCACCACATGCGTATGCCAGGTTTTGTCTATCCACTCTTTCATCCACGGATCCTGGGTTGGTTTCACTGTTTGGACTATGTGAATAATGCTGCTGCTATAAACATGGGTATATGAATATTTCTGAAAATCCCTGCTTTTAATTCTTCTGAATATATACCCAGGGTGGAGTTGCTGGAAATTAAGTTAGAAGCCTAATGCCATGGAGCTACCAAGTGGACAGAAAAGGGATTTAAACTGAGAGACCGTATCCTTGTCCACTATGTTGCACGGCCTCCGTCCTGGAAGAAAGGTCCATGGAGTGTCTCAGCTGGATCCCTGGAGCAGAATACCACAGGCTGGGTGGCTGAAGAACAAACCTTTACCTCTCACAGTTCTGGAGTCTGGCATTTCAAGGTCAAGATGTGCACATGGTTGAGTTCTTGAGAAAGGCTTTCTTTCTGGTTTATGGAGGGTCCTCCTCTCCTTGCACCCTCACATAGCAGTGGGTCGGGAGGAAGAAGAGGGGGAGGGTGAGAGAGCTTGTTATGTTCATTGTATAAGGCTGCTAAATCTCATCTTGGGGGCCCCACCCTCATAAGTTAACTATTCCCCAAAGGCCTTGTCTCCATATGAATTTTGAGGGGCACAAACTTCAGTCCATCAGTGGAGGAGATTAATTCCACAGAAAACCAGAGAGAATAATTATAACTCTAGAGATTCTTAGCTACATTATCTCTGAAAAGTATACTAAACCTTGATAAATTTTAATTACATGAAAAGTGTGAATAATTCTATCTATAGAATTGTCAAGATTCAAAAAGATGATGCATACAAAATACTCAGGGTTATGTTTACCATACAATAAGCTCAAAATAAATGTTAGTTACCATAACTGTAATTATGAATGCTTTGGAATGATATAGTTCTCTAAATCTAGACTTCTATCTGTATAGTTTGGATTGTAGCATTTTAGGGATTCTGATTCTTTAAAGGAACAGAAATAATTTACCATGAAAATAAATGCTCATAGTTTTGCTACCACACTATCAATACTATACTATACTACCACTACTAGTACACTACTACCCCCGCTACTTCACCACCACACTTGGCACACTACACTACAGCAACACAACTTCGCTGCTGTAACTACACTGTGTCACTACAACAGTACGACACCAAGGCACTGTCACTGCACTAGGACCACCACTCCTTTCTCATGGTGAGGGCAGCTGACTGTGCACAAAGGCCAAGCCAGCACTGGGGAGAGAAGCAACTAGACAGTTCACATGGACCCCACCAAGGGAGGGAGGAGAGTCGTGGCAGCTCAGAACCCGCCCTCTGTCCACCTTGGGCCAATTGGGGGCCACCATCAGGCTCAGCTGAGGCCTCAGAGGGAGCTCACTCCAGGCTACAGGTGTGGGAAGCAGGAAGTTTTATCCTCGTGAAATACACATTGGCTGGAAATTCTGAAAATATAAGTGCACACCCTCTTTGCTCAAAATGTTAACATTTATAAATGATGTAATGAAATTGTTATTATGTGATATTCATATAAAATCAAATCAGAAGCTATGAGTTTAGAAAACATGTCAACTTCTCAAGGATTATTCATCGCTGAGGCTCTGCCCTTCACGGCTACCTGCAGAAGTGCTTTTTCTGTTGAATGAAGATGCGAGTAAAGCAGAAGCCTCTGGGGACTGCCCCTTAACGAGCTGTAGGTTATGCTACCGTTCAAATAGTTCTATTCTAATGAAGAACAATTGAAAATGTCTTTAGTAATAGGAACATTTTATATCAAGAATCATTTCAAGGAATAGGCGAAGATGCAGCATTTCACGTTAGCCCGTTGAGCCCTACCAATACATAATAGATACTTAAATACACATTACAGAATATGAAATAGACTCAACATGGGTAAACAATGACCATAAATTTTACACATTCCACCACATTAACAGATATAAAACTTAAAGATTCACATTTCTAGCTGGTTGCTATTTTGTGTATTTAACAAAGTGTCAAATTCTGTCAAAAATTCACAATCAATGTAATCATACATAAGTGCAAAACATTCTCCTAATATGCAGAGATTCAACTAATTGTTAAGAAGATAGAACACTTAAAATTCAGCCAGAGACAGAAAATTGATGAGAATTATTTTCAACACCAAATTATCTTTCATTTTATTTAAACGCCATAAGGCTTACATGTTTTCCACTGAGTTTTTCACCATTTGTATATAATTCTGCTAGGAAGGATAAAGAAGTCAAAACAAATTTTTGCTACATGATGTTTAAAATAAGAAGTACCCGCTGGACTGCAGGAGAACACCCGCACAGGGGTACCGTCAGCGGCCCTCGGGATCAAAGGCTAACTCCAAAGGCAGCTGCTCTGCACAGGCGGACACCTCCATTCTTCACAATTACCCTGATTGTAGATAATCTGATCTGGACTGCTGTGTGTGTGCGAATCTAATCTTCTGTAAGAGTTGGTGCCTTTGGTGGCTGAATTAGGTCAACATACAAAAGACGAAATAGCTAATAGTAAGAAACATTACCAAGATGTTAAAACCACAATTGTGCTGTATCTCCCCCAACCCGGAGCTTTGATGAAAATTGTTTATTGCATGGCTAAGTTCTTATCTGGAATACATCGTCCCGGCTTTGAAGATTTTGCTATAGTCTTAGAAATAAGAAATTGAGCAAATTGCAGTGCTTTTCTGTAATTTCGTAAAACAGGGTGTTTCAAGATAAATTACACCAGTGGACTGTATCTGTCTTGCACCACAAAACCCATGTAAAATGCCTGTAATTTAGTCATTTCGAGGCATGCGTGATGAAGGTAATAAACACAAACACAGACATCCTAGTTTGCAGACATGCAGACTTCACAAGTTGGCACGATCTCAGGCTCGCTGAATATCGAAGATGAAGTCTGCACTGCACTCCAAACTACTGAAAATTGCCTTCAAATTTAGGTGCAATTTATTTCAAATGGGGTAAAGTTGTGGCTGGAAGCACCGAAGCAGACAGAACTCTCCCCAGATTATTATTTTATATTTACAATACAAACCCATGTGCACATATCTGCAAACATTATACGCCCCAAATGCTGTTCCTTACTATTTAGTTTTCAATGGCTTGACAGTTTTAATATTTACTTTATGTCAAAAACCTTTATTTTTACACATGTTAGCCTTTATAACTTTCTGGTTTTCAGTTTTTCTCAAGATTTGTTGAGGTGCTTGAAAATTTTTACTTAGAAGGATATTTTGTTTATGACATTAAATTATAAGACCACCTAGTTTCTTGTAGTAAACTAAACTCAATAATAGAATGTTATTTTATTAATAAAATAACAATATTTTTCTCTTTCAATGAACTGATAGAGACCCTGGTCTCATTTTTCTAAGAAATATATGCGACCCCAGGAAAGGACATGGACAAAATGTGTGATGCAATAAAACGGTATCTGCACTATTTATATTTTACTTGACTTCCCCAATACAAGATGCTATTATAAAGGGATAAGAACATTGAAGTCAGTGAAATGTTCTTTTTAAAAAAAATAAACCTCAGATAAATCCTCTTACGTTTGTCTGCATCAGATACGAGCCGGGGGTTTAGAAGGACAAATACCACCGTTTCCCTCACTATTTCAGCAGCAGAGGCATCTATACGGACAGAAAATTCCACCACTGCGTGAGGACCCAGTTCCAAAGGGCACCTGAGCATCTATAGATCATTTCACTGAATCTCAGGAAAAGACACTTCGCCTTTCACATATTCAAAGACTGTGTTCGCTTGGCCTGTGAACGGACCTTTGTAAGAATTCAGAGCATCCATGTGATAATAGCGCACCTCTGATTTATGCCAACTTAAGGAAAGAAAGAAGATGATGAGCAAAATTCATCTTTTTGTACAGTATAAAGCTAAGGGTACCAATGTATAGATGGGCACATAAGAGTTTTTATGCCAAATGACAGTGGCAGGTGAGGCTGCGATTGGGTAGGTGGCTGAAGAACCCTCGTGAGACCCAATTGGATGGACTGTTTCCTGACATGCTATGTCCCTCTTGTGATCTCGGCCACTTCAAAGGCTCTCCCTCCCCTCAACAGCCCAGTGTTTGTTACCATGTTTCTATGGTCACCTCAGGAAAGCTTCCCTTATCCTTCCATAAGGCAGCCTCCTGGCCTCAGCACCTGCAATGTCAAACAGCGACTACCGTTCAGAAGGGCCGGTGTTTACTTTAAAGTTGTCCTGTGTTAACATTCTTGATTGTGTAACACCTGAACTTAGGTTTGTAAGTGCAATTCAAGGGGACAGGGGGACTTGCAGATGAGTGGAGATCACGCTCCCGTGATCTGTCGGCCGGTTCCTGCCCTGTCATTTGCCCCAGGGGCAGGGGCTTTCCGTGTACCTGAGATTGTGTCCGTTCAGCCAGGCTCAGAGGACATGGTCAGCATGTTACACTTCCACGGAGCACATGGGACACTGACAGGCAAGCACACTCTCCGTTCTGCAAACTGGAACCTGCTTCGAACTCAGAAAGAAGGCCAGGCCCAGCCAGGGAAGCCACGAGCTAAGGGGTCCCATAACATCCTCTGACCTGTGTCGCTTCCCCGTGTGAGCCAACCATGGAGGCTGCAGATGAGATGCCAAAGGGCAGGCGGACGGAGGGCAGCTCCCTTCCAGCTTGTCACTCGGCCACACGGCCTGTGTTTCAAGTGAAATCAAACCAGTTATACAATGTTCAGATGATGTATTATAGAACTGTGCACCTGAGACCTATGTAGTTTCTATTAATCAGTGTCACCCCAGTAAATTCAACTAAACAGCTGAACTTTCATGCAAGTTTTCACTGTTATGGTAATAATGAAATACACATATGCACGCAGGAGCTAGGGAAGGCACATGGTGAAATTTCAGTGATTCTGCATGAGTTAAATGCTCTTTGCACTTAAAACTGGCATATCATAGTATAATCATAAATGGTAACATCCATGCTAATAATTTTAATTTTCCATTTGTCTTAGAACAAGTAGCATTAAGTAGCCAAATACATTGTGACAAGTTGAGAGAGGGTATGTAAAGGCAAGACAAGGCTTCCTTTTTATTTTAGTACCTTTAACAGCAGTTGACTCGTGTTCATTGAACCACAGACCTTGCATTTTTAGTCTTCATTGGTGCCCACAAATTATGTACCTGGCCCTGTATGTACAAATATTAGCCAGTCTGCATGGGGCACTGTGATGGTGCCAGGCACTGGGGCGAGGGGTGGGAGGGCGAAGACTTTTCCAAACCTTTATTTTATCCTCAAGTAATCTTATCATTTATAAGGTGACTTGGTAATACTCCCATTTATGGTAGGAAGAAAATGGGGTCCAGTGTCACCAACGAGGTGAAAGACAAAATTGAGATTTAATCTTGATCATGTTGACTTAGATGCCCATGCTTTTCCTCTCTCTGCTGGGACCACATGAGTCTTCCTCCACACTCGCAAACTTGACCGTCAAATGGGCTGACGTGAATGAACACTCTACGATGAGTGACATCAGCAGACCATGTGACACAAACTAGGTGCTGTGATCATGCTTGCTGTGAAATCCTTCCTTGTGTGTGGCTGGCCATCGGTTGGTCTTCGATGTCCCCTGCCCTACCTGTGCCTGCAGGAGAGGAGGCCTTGCTCAGCACCTGAAGGGCTGAACATGAATTATTTGTTGAATGAGCGATTTTTTTCTTAGTAGATCCTAAACATCACATGGTTAAGATTGCTCCAGAAGTAAAATAGTCGAGTTAAATAAGTGCAGAAATTTTAAAAAATTAGATAGAAAATAATTAAATAGAAGTATAAGAGATTTTATTTTATTTAGTTTTAAGCCAGATAAACTTCCGATATTCTTTTAAATTTATTATGATATTGGGTTACAAAACAAATGGAAAAGTTAAGACCCTTCCTAGTCTTCAGGAGTTCAAAAGTTTTAGAGAGTATCATTATTGAGAAAGGTTGCCATGATTATTTTTCTCCTTCTGGGGCATTTACATTTTATTCAACACTATGCCAATATAGTACAAAGCCAAGTGCACGTCTGTAAATTAGATGAAGAATTTAGTCCACCATCCAATCTGCACTGGACTGAGAAGGAAAACTTTGAGAGTATCTGTGATGCTTGGATTGACGGAGAGCAAATCACTTGCTCCCCTGTCCAATTATGAATTTCCCTCTTGTCCAGTTGTTTGTGACCTTCAGACAGAGGTCATTTTGTCTTACTTATCAGCGTACCCCACACGGCTGTCACTGCAGGTTTCGGGTGAAGTCAGGACTTAATGTTTACATGTGGAATGAGCTGTCAGAACATTTATGGAAACTATAGATCTAATTCTAAGAGTAACTGTTAAGAAACTTCTTATTAAAACATAGTTGTTTGAGGGAAGAATTAAGATACTTGATAATAAAGGTGATTCTCATGTTCCAGAGGAGGGAGACAGAATTTATATACTCCACGAGATGGCCCTTAAAATATGTTTAAAATCTGATGCGTTTTATTGACATTTGGATGCTCATCTTAGAGTTTCTGGAGACTAAACAATATTTAAAACATGGTCCTACCTTCTCATTCTATTTCTGTCCCTTGCCCCCAAATTATTGAATGAGAGGCCTTCCTGTCCTTCCTTCTGATAATGACCATTTCTGGGAACATCGCCTCCAAACACAGGACATGCAGAAATGACATCTCCCTGCTGGGTGTGCTGATTCACTGGCATGAATATGTCACTTTCAGAAGCGTTCCCGCTCCCATATGTTTCAGCATGGCAGACTCTCAGGTCGAAGGGTAAAAGCAGGTTACCCATGGGCAGAGGCGGATAATGGGCATTTTATTACCCAGACATCTCTTGCTGTAAGGCTGCTGTTCTCTAGGATTAGACAGATGACCTCCAGTCATGGGTTTGATTCCATAAATTGAAATCGGCTGTAATACGGTTTTCGGCTCACACGTGATTATGCATGAAGTTAATGTGATGGGATTTTCCATCTGAGGTGGTTTGTTAACCTTCTCTCTGCCTCGCTCCCCTGAAGTCTGCTGTTTCCAAGTTCCCCCAGGAGCCTGCTAAATCCCATCAGACTCCTGAAGAATAATTAATGCGCACATTTAGGAAAATAGCCTGTATTTCTTCGTTATCCGTAGGATTTGGAATGTTCAATTTCTAGTTCTATCATTGTGTAGGTGGGTCCTTGGCTAGGTGCTGGGTGGTGCACAAGGTCCCCACCTGGTATATGATGACGCACCGTAATAACAGAGCCACAGTTCGTACTGCAAGCAAACCCTTCTGTGGCTTTCATTTCAGAATTTACAGTGTTTTGGGTAAAATAAAATGAATGCACACATAACTAAAACACAACTAATTTTGCATTAATATATAAAAACACATACACAACATGCCATCTGAATTTGGAAGCATTACTGCCTGGCTGCTGTTACCCAGAAAGACCACGAGGAGTTGTTATTTCCTACTTTCCGCAGGCTGCCGCTCTGCCGGGTAAACCGGGAACCTCTGTGCAGAGCATGAGCCCCCCCCCCACGCCTCGGAGAAGGTTAGGAAACAAGATTCACACATAGCACATGATTAGAGACCCAAAGAAGCAACATGCGATTTTAAATTCCTTATAATTTTTGTTTTTGCATTGTAAGACTTTCTCGTATGGCTTATTCTATTTATTCCTTTCCTCAACTTGATAAAACATGTATAATTATTTTATAGCAAAAAAATTAAAGAACATACTTTCCTAATTTAAACCACATGCCCATTTATCATACATAGCAGAGCCAAAGCAAATAGCCGTGTAGCCAACACTCAGGATGAACTTACTGTGTACCGGGCAGCACAGTTCCAAGCAGCACTTTCAAGCAGGCAGTGGCCAGGCATCTGGGACATAGAGAAGTTAAGCATTTTGTCCAAAGCTCTTGGTAGTAGAACTGGCTCTGAACTCAGGCTGAACTGCTGAGACCACGACCGCTCTGTAGTTCTCTGTGCTGATGTCCAAATGTAAAATGGGGACATGACTTTTGCCCATTTTTTAATTGGGTTGCTTGTCTTCTTAGAGTGGAGTTGTGTAAGTTCTTTATATATTTTGGAGATTAAGCCCTTGTCTGAGGTATCATTGGCAAATATGTCATATAATAAGGGCTTGGTGATGATGAACTTCTGTAACTTGACCTTATCTGAGAAGCACTTTATCTGCCCATTCTAAATGAAAGCTTTGCTGGATAGAGCAATCTGGGATGTAGGTCCTTGCCTAGCAGCACAATTTACAACAGCTAAGTGCTGGAAGCAACCTAGGTGCCCAACAGTAAATGAGTGGATCAAAAAACTATGGTACATTTACACAATGGAATTCTATGCAGCAGAAAGAAAGAAGGAGCTCCTACCCTTTGCAACAGCATGGATGCAACTGGAAAGCATTATGCTAAGCGAAATAAGCCAGGCAAAATGAAAGATAAATACCATATGATCTCACCTTTAACAGGAACCTAAACAACAAAACAGTGAAACAAGCAAAATATAGTCAAAGACACTGTAATGGAGGACAGGCAGAAAGTGACCAGAGGGGGAAAGGGGAAGGGTTTACAGGAACAAAGTTGAAGGACACATGGATAAAAATTAGGAGGAGGGTGGTAATGTGAAGGAAGTTGGGAGGGAGGGGTGGGTGGGCTGGATTGGGAGTAAAGGGGAGAAAACTGTACTTGAACAATGATTAAAATAAAATTATAAAAAAAATGGGGACATGACACAATGGCCTTGCATTCACCCAGTGAAAGGGTTGGCTCTTCGTTGCTGGGAGCAAGACTGCCGAAGTGGAGGAGAGTCTGTGCACCCCGAAGACTGAAATGATTGCCAAAGCTGTGTCCTGCATCCTGGTGTGCGTCACCCAGACAGTCCCTTCAGCCTGAATATCCTTTCTTTTAGAAGTCTTTTCTTATGTAACTATGTCTGTTGTCGCTATTGCTGTTGAGCAAAGTGCTTTGAATTTCTCGGTCAGCATTTAAAATGAAATATTTAATTTTTTATTGAATTTATTGGAGTGAGACTGATTCACAAAACCACAATTTCAAGTGTGCTGCTCAATGAAACATCGTCTGCTCACTGCATCGTGCGCCCATCACCCAAAGCACAGTCTCTTTCCAACACACTCCCCCGCTCCTTGCCCACCTCCTCCTGCCCTCCACCCTCCTTTCCCAAGATTGGACTTCATATCAACCTAAATGAGAAGGTCTTTAGTATCTGTAATAGGGAATAATCCTATAATGCTTATTTTCTGTCTCTGTTAAATAGCCATTGCTTTCTGCAAATCAAAGAACAATTTGTATTCTTTGTCACCTAAAATCCTTCATCGCCACCTGCTCCTTCTTCCATTCCTTTTTGTCCTGCTCTGTCCCCTTCTCTTCTTTCTCCTCCTCTTCCCCCAGGATGGAGTTGGGTCTCCCCCCACAGATGTGAAAGGGGAAGATGTACAATGCATCTTGCTGGTTTTTATTGTGGTATGTTCCAGTCAAAGGACACGTTGGGGAATTTGAACTCTCAGAGAAGCAAAGGTGTCTGAGGTTGGGTTTAACACTTTCTAATCTCACTGGAGCTGATTCTTCTGCAAGTAAATGTAAGAAGAATGGCATGGGATTCTTTTTCATCATGAATAAAGTGGACTACTAATTATCCCTCTTTCCACAAGTGAAGGAAGCATGCTCCTCAAAACCACACAATGTCTAGGAAGTTTCAGGTTGGTTGAATCATTCTGATATTATCTGCTGATTCTCTGGAACACTAGATCAGCACTCCATTACATCAAGTAATTCATTTGTGACCAGTGTTGTTCCTCAATAAACAAACAAACAAACAAACCAGGGGTGCAATTTTTAACTCAAACACATTCTGAGCTTATCCAGTGTTTGGCTCTGAGCAACAGCTGTTGCTCTTGCCTGTCCCGACCTTGACTGTTGATCCGTGTTTCAAGGAGAGTGAGTGGGGCTGCATTCATTTTGGCTCCCTGAGTGCATTCATGAGCCGCTTAATAATGGTGCTGTGTTCTGAGACGTGTGTCACTGGGTGACCATCACAGAGTGTATCTACACAGTTTTAGGTGGCGTAGCCCACTACACAGCTAGGCTATTCTATACAGCCTATTGCTCCTGAGCTGCAAGCCCGTATAGCACGTTAATGTGCTGAATACTGCAGGCATTGGTAACACAATGGCAAGTGTTTGTGTGTATGAATGTATCCACACATAGAAAAGTCTCAGTGAGAATCTGGCAGGGAAGATGAGCATGGTGCACCTGTACGGGGCGGTTACTACGAGCAGGGCCTGCGGGACTGGAAGCTGCTCTTGATGAGTTGGGAGAGTGAGGGGTGGACGTGAAGGCCTAGGACTTGACTTCTCAGTGCTGTAGACTCTGCACACACCATGCACTTCACCACACTCACTTTATAAAACAAAAGGCAAACACGATGCAGTTAAGAGAGGTGGTAAACACAGACATATGAGGCTGCTGCTGGTGTGACACAGCACACTGTCTTAGAGCAAACTTTATTTTTATAAGTAAAAAAGTGCATTCTAAAGTAATGATAAAACTACAGTATAGTAAACACATAAACCAGAAGCACGGTCACTCACTGCCATTGTCAAGTGTCACGTACCGTGTGTAGTTGAGTGTGCTGTGCTCTCACACGGTGGTGGTGCGGTCGGTTAGTTCACACCAGCATCAGCACCAGCGTGAGTGATGTGTTGCACTGTGATGTCACAGTGGCTGCTTACTAGGCGATAGGAATGTTTCGGCTCCACTATAATCTTATGGGGCCACCACTGTATATGTGGTCGGTCACTGACCAAAATGTCATTATGTGGCTTCTGAGTGTGTTTGGAAATTTCAAGTCTGTTGTTTCTGCTGACAGCTGACCCTCAGAGAGTCATCCTGGGGGCATGTGTCTTACCTTCCTCTCCAACTGGCTTTAGCGATATTTGAAATGCCGGTGTCCCCTCTACTGCAGGTGACTCTTAAGCCCATAAGAGAACTGGCCTTCCAGTTCTCGTACTTGCTTGAATCTTGTGGGGTTTTAATAATTATTTTGTTTTTGTTTTAGTTTTCAAAATAGGGCCCATCACTGCAGCTGCCTGCTCCCAAATCCTAAAGCACAGACTTCACAGCAATGATTTTAATCCTGACATTCAGGTGTGAGCATCTTATGAGGGTCCCAGAGACTCTCCACCATGTAGCGTACTCTTGCTGCATGGTCAAGCTGTCCATCAAAACACCAGAAGTCCTTTCTTGGAAAAAAAATGATTTAATTAGATCTAACATCACTGCTTTGCACTTTAAAGGGGTTTTCTATGTAAATATTGTACTCTTTTCTGTCTTGAAAGACTATTAACTTTGTTGGAACTAAATGCTGCCTAAATATACCAATTTTATTAAAAAAATGAAAATCTCAAGACTTTGGGTGTCATTAAAGTCAAAGACGGAGGTTAAAGATGGAGGTTAGGGAACACCAGGCAGGTTGTGCGGGTCCCCGCAGGCCTGGCCCAGGGCCCGTGGCTGGGGCAGGGGTGGCAACGCCGTAGATTGGGCTGCGATGTCCTGAATGTGGGGCGAGAGGTGAGTCCCGTTCTGTTTGTGCTGCTGCTGCTGCGGTGGGCCCACGTTTGAGGCAAGGGAGGGGTCTCTTCCCTGGCTCTGCTGCTGCCGTGGCCAGTGGGACCCGCTGTGGCTGGGGGGCGGGGATTGTGGGCTAGTATCACAGCGAGGTCTCTGCTGGGCTGGCTCTTTCCTGGTTCCTTCGCTGACACTGACGCACAGCAGGATTCTATGCGTTCGTTTTGGTCTGTGCCTATTGCTGCTTCCTGGCTGTGGAGTCTCTGCGCCCCCTTGGAGGTCTATGAGTGATGCAAAAAAACCCAGGGGGCTCAGGGCTGTGAGGCTGTTTCTTTACACGTTGGAGTTCTGCATCCACATATGATGGCCTGTTGAAGGATTTCCAGGACACCGAGATGTACTTAGAAGGAGGAGCCAGAGAAGTGAGCCGTGCCATCTCGATGAAGGGTCACGGTGCGGTGCGCTCTTATCCATTCCAGGGTTTTCCACCCTGGCCACGTCCCATTGCCCACATTTTATCCATGACTTATTTTTAAAAAGGTAGTTCTTCTGAATTTTTGTTCACTAAAATGTTTAAAACCTTGTTATCTAATTACAGAATATTTTACTAGCATAATTTTATCATTTTCTGCTACAGCTGTCGTAGTTTATACAATATTTATGCAAGATATATTTCATTATCCCATTAAAGCAAACATTGTGACAATTATGTGCCCCATAATTAAATGTTTTCTTAACTAAGCTCTAGCAGTTACAATAAATTGAGCTGAGAGATAGACTAGGGATGGGTAAATATGTAGATAAATATGGGTAAAAAATATATATATATATAAATTTTGACCCAAGAGGCTTGCCATTGTTATTGTTTTGTTTTATTTTAGATGGCAATTTTTAAAATGTTTAAATAAATTTCTGAATAGATATTTTAAATGTTTTGATAGAGACTTTGGGGTTTATTTTTTTCTTTTATCTTTTTAATATTGTGATTCTATTACAGTTGTCCCAGTTTTTTCCCCTTTTCCCTCCTCCACCATCCTACCCACCACTCCCACAGTCAGTTCTCACACTGTGTGTTCCCTGGGTCCATGTCCTTGGGTCATTCATACATGTTCTTTATCTAGTTCCTTCCCCTTCTTTCCACCATTATCCCCCTTTCCCACGTCTCTGGTCACTCTCAGTCTGTTCCATGTTTCCATGTCTGTGGTTCTATTTTGTCCATTAGTTTAATATGCCCATTAGATTCCTCTTATAAGGGAGATCATATGGTATTTGTCTTTCACTGCCTGGCTTATTTCACTTAGCATAATATTCTCCAGTGTCATCTATGCTGTTGCAAAAAGAAGGAGTTCCTTCTTTTGTTCTGCTGTGTAATATTCCACTGTGTAAGTGTACCACAGTTTTTTGATCCACTTATTTACTGATGGACACTTAGGCTGTCCTAGCACTTGGCTGTTATAAATGACAACACTATGAACATAGCAGAGCATAAGTTCTTTTGAATTGGTGAATTGGGATTATTAGGGTATATTCTCAGTAGCAGAATTACTGGGTCAAAAGGCATTTCTATTTTTAGTTTTTTTTAAAGAAATTCTATACTGTTTCCACAGTGGCTGAAATAGTCTGCATTCCCACCAACAGTGCACTAGGGTTCCTTTTTCTCTGCATCCTTGCCAGCACTTGTTGTTTGTTGAGTAGTGATGGCCATTCTGACAGATATGAGGTGATATCTCAGTGTGGTTTTTTTAAGTAAATTTTATTTATTTGTTTGTTTTTAGAGCAAGGGGGAGGGAGGGAGAAAGAGAGGGAGAGAAACATCAATGTGTAGTTGCCTCACGTGTGCCCCCTACTGGGGACCTGGCCTGCCATCCAGGCATGTGCCCTGAATGGGAATTGAACCAGCGACCTTTTGGTTCACAGGCCAGTGCTCAATCCACTGAACCACACCAGCAAGGGCTCATTGTGGTTTTAATTTGCATCTCTCTGATGGATAGTGATGCTGAGCATCTTTTCATATGTCTATGGGCCATCTGTATGTCCTCCTTGGAGAAATGTCTATTCAGGTCCTTTGCCCATTTTCAATTGGATTTTTTGTCTTCCTGGTGTTAAGTTGCATGAGTTCTTTGTATATTTTGGAGATCAAACCTTTGTCTGCTATATCAATGACAAATATGTTCTCCCATATGGGCAGTTCCCTTTCATTTTGATGATGGTTCTTTTAGCCTTGCAGGAGCTTTTTCAGTTGATGTAGTCTCATTTGTTTATTTTTTCCCTTATTTCCCTAAGAGATATATTAGCAAAAATATTGCTGCATGGCATATCTGAAATTTACTGCCTATGTTCTCCTCTAGGATTTTATGTTGTCGCAGTTATATTTAAGTCTTTTATCCATTTTGAGTTTATTCTGGTGTATGGTGTAAGTTGGTGGTCTAGTTTCTTTTTTTTTTTTTTTTTTTTTTTTTGCACGTACCAGTCCAGTTCTCCCAACACCATTTATTGAAGAGACTATTTTTTACTCCATTTTATGCTTCTCCCCCCTTTGTCAAATATTAATTGACCATAGAGACTTGGGTTTATTTCTGGGCACTCTATTCTCTTCCACTGATCTATGTGTCTGTTCTTATGCCAGTACCAGACTGTTTTGAGTAGAGTGGCCTTGGAGTATAGTTTAGTATCAGGTATTGTGATCCCTTCAACTTTGTTCTTCTTTCTCATGATTGCTGAAACTATTCAGGGTTGTTTTTGGTGCCATATAAATTTTGGAAATATTTTTTCTATATGTGTGAAATATGTCATTGGTATTTTAGTAGGAATTGTGTTGAATCTATAGATTCTTTTGGGTGGTGTGGACATTTTAATGATATTTATTCTTCCAATCCACGAACATGGTATATGTTTCCATTTATTTGTATCTTCCTCAATTTCTTTCTTCGGTGTTCTATAGTTTTCTCAGTACAGGTCTCTTACCTCCTTGGTTAAATTTATTCCCAGGTACTTTATTTTTCTTGTTGATGGAGTAAGTGGGATTTTTTCCTAGTTTCTCCTGATAGTTCATTGTTGGTGTGTAAAAATGCCATCAATTTCTGAATATTGACTTTGTATCCCTCTATTTTGCCAAATTCACTTATTAGATCCAGTAGCTTTTTGGTGGAGCCTATAGGGTTTTCTATGTACACACTGTCATGTTGTTTGTGAATAATGACAGTTTTACTTCCTCCTTTCCAATTTGGGCTTATTTTTTCTTTGATTTATTTTTCAATTACAGTTTATATTCAATATTATTTTGTATTGGTTTTAGATGTACAGTGTAGTGGTTAGATAATCATAAACTTTACAAAGTGATCCTCTTGATATTTCGTGTACCCACCTGGCACTATACGTAATTGTTAGAATATTATTGACTATATTTCCTATGCTGAACTTTACATTCCCATGACTATTTTGTAACTGCCAACCTGTACTTTTAATCCCTTTATTTCCTTCACCTAGACCACCCATCCTGTCCTGTCTGGCAACCATCAGTGACTTTGGTGTTTAAGTTATATTATATATTGTTAAAATGATTATAAATGTATATTTGCTCTTCAAAGTGTATCAATATTTTGGGGTGGGTTAATGTATGGTCAGTCTTTCACACACTTTTCCATGAAGCTGTAAATTTTGGAGCATAGCATGTATTTTATGTAGTTGTTAAATCAAACTTGTAATTATATTTGTAGATGATCATTTATTATTTAGTTATGAAAATCAGTTAAAATTCAATAAAATGTCCTAAGCCTCCTATATCTGCAATATTTTTATTTATCTTTATTTTTTACCACTTTTAGATATTTAGTTAATTTATGCATGAAAAATCATGACCACTACATAGCATTCTCTTGTGTTTTACCTTTTGCTCATTTTTATGTTTAATATTTTGGTTTTGTCTAAGGTAACTCAGTTTTAAACACCATTTATTCTGTCTTTAGTTTTTTTGTTTGCCCATTTCTTTGTCAGCATTTATATATCATTTCCCTTTAGTTTGATTTCAAATTAACAGTTTTATTTGGAGATTGAATTATAAAGTGGATTCTATGCCTTTTATCAATTTATCAGTTTATCTGTCAGTATTCTTTTTTTTTTTAAGAGGGAGATGGGGGATGGAGGGAGAAAGAGAGGGAGAGAAACATTAATGTAAAAGAAAGCTTGCCTCTTACATGCGGCCCAACAAGGCACCAAACCTGCAACCCAGGCATGTGTCCTGAGCGGGAATCAAACTGGCAACCTCTCACCTTGCAGGACGATGCCCAACCAACTGAGCCACACCACTCAGGGCTCTGTCAATATTCTTAAATATTCACAAAATATTCTTAAATCCTTGGCATGTGCATTGTAAATTTCTGTGACAGGCATTGTGAGTTGTCTGCTTTCACTTTCCCCTTCACCCTTTTGCCACGTTGTTTGTCCTTTGAATGTGGTTGGGGTGAGCGTGGGATTATCTGTGAGTCTCTGTCATAATAATTTAATTGAAGAAAGTCCAGTAAATGGCAGGGCTTGCATTTGGGTGTTCACTTCATTCACTGAACACTGTGCAATCTGTAACCATTCCAACATTAGCTTCGTCTCCTCTACTTAGCAATAGATATATAAGTATTGTCTCCATTTGAAGCCTTTTAAATACAGGTTAAGTATATATTATAAATCAATATTGCATTCAGGACTCAATCATTAGTGGCTATGAAAAGAAATGGTCCTTGACCACAATAGCTAGAATGATATATTTATCCAACTTCTCAGTTTCCCCGAAGACAGCCCTCGCTAGTCCTTTGCAGACCTCCACATGAACATGCTTTTCCTCCACTGAGTCCCCCTTCCCTCACGAGTCCTTTCCAGTCCTCCTTGAACTATATCTGGTTACTTTAATGAAAGCAAGAAACCTCTGTTTTCTCTAATTCCACCTCCTCCTCATTATTGTGTTTATATGTATGTTTCGGCTTCCTATTTCATTCAGATCGGTTGTTCAGATTTGCAGTCTGCAAGGCTGAGGGTTACATCACCCCTCCCTTCAGTAGTTTAGCAAGTTGAGTGTTGAGTGATGGTGATTTGGATGGACTGAGTTAAGCATAATTATCTGGCAGTATGAGTCAGATTAAAATTCATTTTCTCTTCTCTTCCCTTCTCTCTCCCTCTCTCCAGACTTGATTCCCATTCAGACTATGATTCATGTTGATTGACATTACATGTTCAAGGAAGCATCACATAGCTCTTGACAACATCCACCCCAAACCAAAACCAAGCAGCCCAGGAAAGCAAGCCTGCATTTTCAACTGAGATTCTGTCTGTGTTCATGAACCTGAAGGAGGAATGCCCATGAGTTTCATGGTGTTGCCCTCTGCACAGAAATGAAGAGTGGTGGCCCACTCCTGGAGGAAACATTGCCCAAAGCAGATAGAATTGCTTCCTCCTCTAATTTAATACATAACTGCCGCAGTCTGTAAAAAGGGAACTTTCCAGACAGCAAGGTAAAGTGGAGTACCAGCCCCACACGTTTAGTGTCATTTTTTAATGGAAGCTCTAAAGTAGGAAGTCGATAATTCTACTGTTGTTCAAAGACAAAATATCCTCGAACATAAGAAAATGAATAAAATCAAATGTGTATGGCTGAATGTAGACAACTGTTCACTTTAAAAAGCAGTGAAATAACGTGTGCTTTCCATATTGAACCTACACCCCCCACATCCAGGGACATCAAACTCTGGCAAAACTGTCTGGTCCCACGTGATGTTTACAACCTAAATATTGAGTACAAAACACCCGCAGCCTATTAACGAGCCTGTCACTTGCTTCTTGGCCAAAGAGTATAGACCGCCTCCAGCTAATCCTCCTCGGCTCTGAGAGCAAACTGCGAGAATCGGTCAATATTTGTTATTTCAATATTACTACCTCTGCTCACAAAATCCCACGCAGATGGAGATGAAAGCTCTGCTACAAGCAAAGAGGGCGTTTTTTTCCTTTGCCACAAAATATTGATGGAGTGCTTGATTGAGGTGGAGATCTCATTAATTATTTGATTTGCAGAAAAGGAAGGCGAGGAAATGAGTGCCCTGGCTGAGGCCATGATGTACCATCTTCAGACTTAAGATCTTTTTAATGTATTCATCAGGGGTGCATCTGAAAGGGGAAAGAGCGAGCTGAATGGGTCCATTAATTTAATTGAAGCTCGCTCCGACAAGAGATAAAACATCCCAGTGGCTTCTTTTCATGCGGCAGGAGCGCTTCCGGTAAACAGGCAGGGATCCAAACACACCAAAAAGCAATCAAGGTACTCGGGGGCCTCGAGGGACTTCAAGGCCATGTCATATCAACACACGCGGAGGTGAACAGCCCTGAAGAGGCCCTCTCTCCGCTCGCCACCACGGCTCGTGCTGCGGGTGCCGTCTGGGCTTTATTGTGAAACTGACCGCCTCGGGGGTTGCATGTAAGTAATTCAGACTTCCGAGGGCGAAGTTGCGTTTGTTCTGTTTTTCAAACTTCTAAGACATAGACTCCATCTCCTGCTCTTGAAAGGAAGCGATGGACCAGGGGAAATGGACTTCCGCTGACCTCCAAAGCAGCTTTAGATGGGGTTGCTCCCTTTCAGCTCTGTGGTTTTGCAATGTAGCAGTCAGAAAATTCTTTCCATCCTGAAGACGTTAGGGCCTCTCAGCACGCTCGCATCTTTCTTTCTGTGGTCAGCCTGAGTCTTGCCGCCCGTGAACTCGGTTCCCCTGCGGTGCACAGAACACAAAATAACCCAGGGGTGTCTTCCTGGCTCCCCACTCGTCACAAACCTTTTCTATGGCAAGTTACTTCTTCCTGTTAAAACAAGCCAACTCATTGTGTCTAGTCCATATTGGATGACATTCAGACATTCTCTGTCATTGAATGTCATTGCTTAGAGGAAAAGTCATAATGTATGCATTAAAAATCATTACGGAGTATCAAATGAAATATATATTAATAGGTTTCCATACAAATTGAGGGAAAAATTTGCATTTAAAAAGTGCTGCCAAACTAGGTTTCAGGGCATGAAAATAAATGATCAATTTGTAGGAGAAATAAAGACTCTTTTAGACAAATTGGATTGTACTTAAGATTATAATTTTAGTGGTAATAGTAACCATGATGAATAAAAAGACTTCAATGTCTTGGCATGTAAACTTAAAACTAGTGGCAAGGTACAGGGGTTTTTATAATGCTAACTAAGATATATTTTCAGAGCTAGATACATCATGACTAAATTTTGGATATCAGTGTTGCCACTCAGTATAAACCCTAGAAACTGTTAAAGGCAAGTAGATTTAGGAGGAAGCGCCACACTGTAGCGATGGAAGTAATTGGACTTTTCATAGTTTCTTACTGTGCCTATGAGACATTCCAGTTTCTAAATTTTCATTAGTTGTTATTGTTTGAATGATGAAATTAATTTCTTTCCTATACATAGAAAATCCTTTTTCTTGTTTAGAAAGTTACTTTATCTACAGAATCCATTTTTTTGTAAATAAAACTTTATGTGGATTAATAGCATGTAAAAATAGTTAAAACAATTATTATTCATTATGTAAATGTATAAGTTTAATAATATCACAAGTGAATTCCAATGAGTTAACATATGTTTTATATTTGGGTAAGATACTTGTAAAACCATCAAATAAGGGAGGGGGACTAAGGAGATGCTAAGGAAATGATGTTTAGACCCTGAAGGAGTGAAGCAGGGTGGGGACGTACCTGGAGTGGTGAGCACGCAGCACAGTGTGCAGATGATGTGTTTTAGCACCGTGCGCCGAAACCTGTATAATTTTGTTAACCAGTCTCAACCCAGTAAGTTCAATAAAAAGGGGCTAAAACACGGAGCGCTGTTCAGAAGCAGAAGCTGAAAAAACACAGGTGCAGGGTCAGACCACGACACAGGCGAGCACACTTCGTGGATGACAGCCCTGCACCACAGGCTCCGGTGCTGCAGGGCTGCTGGGAAGCGTCGTACTGACAGCCGATGGGTTTGGAGTGGCGGCTCCGCGCATGTGGAAGATTCTGTGCTTTCCTCTCCCTCGCCTTGATTCACCGGGAATTAAATATGAGGGGACTGCTGTGCGTTCATCTGAAAGTTGGCATATATTTAGCAGTTGCCCAATATTGCATTTAAGAATTAAGTAATTCAGTAGGACACACAACCTGTAGCGTAGGTATATGGCTCATAAGAATAAGGTATTAAATTTGATTTTAATAAGTGTAAAAAGAAATCAGCTTAGTGTTGAATAATTAATGCTGATTCTATATTATATGAAACAAGAGTAAATCATCTCTGTAAATGTTTTGTGTGTTACATTAAAAATAAATCTTCATATGAAATTTCTTTTTTTTTTTGGTGGGAATTGTTCTTTCTCAATTGTTCTTCCAGAGTAGGTACAATACAAAATTAATGAATAACTGTTGTTTTTTTAAAAGATTTCATTTATTTTTAGAGAGAGGAAAAGGAAAGGAGAAAGAGAGGGAGAGAAACATCAATGTGTTGTTGCCTCTCATGAACCGCCCATTGGGGATCTGGCCTACAACCCAGATATGTGCCCTGACTGGGAATCGAACCTACAGCCCTTTGGTTTGCAGGCCTGCACTCAATCCACTGAGCTACACCAGCCAGGGCTGAATAACCATTATTATTTATTACTTTTTATTGTTGTTTAAGTACAGTTGCCTCCATTTTCCCCCTCCACTCCCCCCAACCCCAGCCATTGCCACCTCACACCTGCAGTCCTACCCCTTTGCATTGCCCATGTGTCATTTAGACATGTTCATTGACGTCCCTTCCCCCTTTACCCCCCATTATCCCCTTTTACCTCCCCTCAGGTTACTGTCAGTTTGTGCTTAATTTCAGTGTCTCTGGTTATATTTTACTTGCTCATTTGTTTTGTTGATTAGGATACACTTACATATGAGATTTCTTAATGACACATTTCAAACATTATTGTGATGAGTAGATAAAAATATGACCCTTAAATCGAGCATCAAGACTGAATTATTTTACTCTTTGTGCAGTTAATTCAGTTCGCTGTAAAACAGTGTGATTGGACAGCAGCAATCACCATTGTCTCCACACCTGGGCAAAATGTGACCTGCTTAGTGGACTTGCTCACCAGCCATTTGTCAGCCCCGCCACATCATGAATGTTGCCCTCATGATCAACAGCAATAACAGATGTAGAAGGAAATAATATTTTAACTTGATGCCCACATGTGTTGTTTTGTTAAACATTGCACAAAAAATACTATAATGGGCAGGAGTATAGGTTAGAAGCAGTCCGTTTGTGTGAAAACCTGCCTGGACCATTTAGGTTTTGTTGATCTCAGGGTCCTCGTTTGTAAAGTAGAGGTCGCACTCTGTCCCACACAGGGTCGTTGTAGGACTGAGTGGTGTGAACTGTGCGAGGCATCTCAGGGCTTTTAGCAAACATCGCTGTTGTCTGATTGCATCTTAGGTGACAGCACCTTCACTAGAAAAGTCAGTGACCAATACAGAAATACCTGACCATACACGAGTTTGTTGGTGAAAGCATCTTTTTCCTTGAAATAACCTTGATTCTTGTTTGCAATTTCAGATATTTCTTAAGTTTCAGTTTGTAAAATAAAACATATTTAGAAACATAAGTATTTGAAAGCATCTCTCTCCCACCCAACAATGAACTCTAATTTTTATTCTTTCTTAACATTAACATGCTATGCATTTACCACCGTTTAATTGGATGTTACTGTGTTGAAAACACCAGTATTTCAGAGAAAGGAAATTTCACCCTCACCTTGGCTTCTGTGGTGTTTATTTTTGTTGCCACCCTGGTGGTTTCTGACCACCAGGCATATGTCCTGACCAGGAATCGAATCTGTGACTTTTTCATCTGTGAGACAATGGCCAACCATCTGAGCCAGGCCAACCATGGCAGGGTAACCATTATTTAAGATTTAAAAGAAATGGTCTTCGGGCTTCTGCCTCTTGACTTATGGAAAGTCCTTTCCAAAGTATATATGAATTTAAGGGACTTCGAATCTAAGTCACTTCTGACTCCAGTTAATGGGCTTCTGGACCTTTCAATCTCTCATTTTCCTCCTGTTCTTTACCTTTCTTTCTTTGTGTGGGCCTAGACAAAGATATTTGGTGTATTTCCCTTATTTTTCATATCACATCACACTATGCATACAGGGTATTGGCTTCTTAATTGTTTAAATGTATTAGGGTGACACTGATTAATAAAATTATATAGGTTACAAGTGTACAATTCTATGATACATCATCTGTATATTGCATTGTGTGCCTACCCACAAAGTCAAAATTTCCATCACCATATATGTGACCCCCTTGCCTGCCACTCCAGCCACTGTCCCTTGGTAACCACCCTACTGTTGGCTATGAGTTTTCATTTGTTTTTCCTGTTTGTTCATTTGTTGCTTTCACTTTTATATCCTACATAGGGATGAAATCATGTGGTTTTGGACTTGTTCTGTCTGACTTATTTTGCTAAGCATATGTTCAAGATCCGCTCTGTTGTTGACAGTGGCAGTGTCTCGTCTTTTCTCAGGGCTGAGTAATATTCCACTGTGTACACGCACCACATCTTCTCCATCCAGTCAGTCATGTGTCAAAGGGGACTGGCTGTCTTCCTGTCTGGGCCACCACGAGTGATGCTGCAGTAAACGCAGAAGTGCGTATCTTTTTACAGACAATGCTTCCACATTGCTGGTGTGGACCCCGGAGAGGGGCTGCTGGGTCCAACGGTGACTCTACTCTTAGTTTTTTGAGGAGCCTCCACACTGTTTTCCCCAGTGGCTGCACCAGTCTACATCCCCACCAGCAGCGAAGGAGGTTCCTTTTTCCTCATAACCTCCCCCACACTTGTCATTACCTGTCTTGTGCTCTTGCTTTTTAATTCTTTGAAGGTTTGGAGCAGCAATGAGTTATCTCACAATATAACTCAGTTGTGTTGCTGAAAATCCTAGGTTTCAATTCCGGGGAATTCTTTTTTCCGGTTATCTTTTTCTATTGACTCGGGACTTCGCAAGTGAAGTCGGGTCACTGCCGACCCTCACCTTCCAAAAATCACATCATCTCCTCACTCTCTGCCCTTTTTCCTAAATGACTGACCTTTGCCCCTATAGAAAATCATGTAAACGATAAATGGTTCATTATGAGTTTGAGCAAGACTGGCAAAAGACTTTTAATTGCAGCCTTTTTTCTTTTACAGCCCATTTCCACAATCAAGGATATATCACATACCATTTTGCATACACTAAAATTATACCACCTTTTCCTTGGAAAACCAAATACTTTTTAAAGAAATGTATCTTTAAATGAACTACTTCCTGATACACATGGAAGAATATGATTTATTTAAAGTTGATGCATTTCAACATCATTGAGTAAAGCTTCTAAAATGTGTCTTAAATAGATCTGATTCTTATATCTGAAAGAACTAATTGGAGGGTATTTATGGATCCTTGATATTATAATTTGGATCATTCAATTTTAAGTTTAATGTGGATTGAAATGATGAATGGGATTTAAATAATATGTGGACTCTGTTTTTCTTCTATTTTTATAATTGCATTTTTAAACTTATCAATTTTCTGTAATTTGTATGAGCCAATTATGAGTCCTATAAAATATTAGGTGTTTTAGGGAATGGTGAGCAATAGAACATGTACTTCTTATCATGAAAGTTTCAGTATGTTTTAGGTGATATAACTAATATACCTGGTATAAAATTGATTCAATATAAAATATATTGTGTTTTATGAATCTAATCATGTCCTAAATTACATGTAAGGATTTCAGGCAATATAGCCAAAGAAGGCTGCTTTAGTGAAGAAAAAGTAGGGAGTAGAATAATGAGTAGGAATTCTTCGAGAGCAGTTGACATAAGTGAACTGATGACTTTGGCATAATTTGGGGACGGCGAGACTAGCACGAGAGATAAGGAAGCGACCTTTCTGTGTTATTCTTTCTCGGCATTCAGACTCTGGTTTTTGAAGTCCTAAACCTTCGTATACCCAGAGTACATTTATTCTGCACTTTCAGTAAGAATATTTAATAAATTTCTTTCTTGTAAACTTTATATATTTTTAAATTATGCAAAACTGACATGACTCTTTTATGGAACACACACATTTCTTGAATTTCTATAGCACACTAAAATGCAGTTTTAAAAGTATTTTGTGATAACTCTTCATGGTGATACATGCAGAATATTTTTGAGTATTTTTATTTTTTACCAAAAAATGAATTTATTTGCTTCTAGGGACTTCAGTCTACATTTTTAAAGGAGTCATATTATGCCTAGTTTGGAAAATATTTTATCTGAAATGCTATTCTGTTGATCTGCAGGTTTATTAGGAAAGCCTCTGGCCCATTTTAGAGTTGTATCACTACGTTTCCTTGTGTAGATGGTGCATACAGAGGACAGAAAAGCGAAGTACAGAGTGGCTCGGCGGGTGAGCCTTGGAGAAAGCTGCCGCTCCTCAGTGACAGACCAGGTCGAGCTACGTACGATGTTGAGCCTGTTGACCCACTTCATCGCACACCGACGTTAACATAATATTATAGGCAATTATACCTCAATAAAAAACAACAAACAAAACAAAAAATTTACTTAATGGGATTTTAACAATATGTCTGTTTTAAAAAAAATGCTGTAAGTAGTCAGTTGGATGCATTCTTACAGAGCATAGGAGAAAGGTCTGGGCTGGAATTACAACCTGTACATGTTTTGCAAATAGATGACATTTGGAATTGCAAGCTTGGATAGCATCACTGAGAGAGGAAGTACAGAATTGAGAACTGAGCCCTGGACCACTTCCTGTTAAGAGGTTGGGGGAATGTATGTTTCTTGTATGCACTTACTTGCTAAAATAAAAGTAGAAATTCGTTTCTACTTTTGTGAAAGAGGGTGTTTATTTTTAGGTAGTCAATATTATACTACCAAAGGTGACTTTTGTGTATTACCAAGAAAAATCATGATCTACATGAATATTTTATAATATATTTTACATAACATACAATTTTAGTGAGATGTTAATATTATATCAGATGGCAGAGATAAACATGGTTTGGAATAAAATGTACTGTAATAAACCTTGAATACATCCAGAATGAATAGTTTTATTTTTTGTAGGAATTCTTTGAATTTTTTCTATGCGGACACTTTTTATAACTTTTTCAGAGCAAGGTAGAGGATTTCTATTTCACAAATGCTTTGTGATTGAGTTTTTCATCCCAGAATTTCCATGTTAAGCTTTTTTCTGAATGAATTATGAGGAAATGTTAAGTAGGATACATGAAGTTACAATAAAGAAAAAAACTGAATATTTAGGAAATAGAATTAATCATTTATGTGATTCTTATAATTTCAAAAATGTTACCACTGAGTGCTATGATCATTTTTTACAGAAATTAAAATGTTTCCACTTTTTAAGTGGAGTTATGGAAAAATGAGCCCAGGCTAATTGAGAAATGTAAGTGTATTTTCTATATTCGGAAATAGTATCGGGAGTGGATATTTTTGTCTCAGAGGTACAGACACACACACCTGTGACCACAACCGTTCCTTCAAAGCACTGCTTTAGAATCATTTTAGAACAAAAATGCACTCGTGGATTAACCCTATGTATTTCTTCCTTATTTTGCAAAGCACCTTTCAAAGATAATGGGGGGAAACAAGGATCATAACACTGAAATATGGAAAGCGAGTGCATACCTGCTGATAAAGTCACCTCTCGGAGGCGTAACCGCCCTCTCCTCTGGCGTTTCCTTTCTGCCTCTCTGCCCTCTATTGTCACTGGATCTCTACATCTGGCTCCATTCTGTGGCACAGTGTGCACTCGAAAAGTCATGAATAGCAGTAATAAGAAAGCTAATAATACAGAACAGATTTTTGTATAGGTTGAGCTGTGAAAAGGAATATTGAGATTAATCAGAAATCAAATGTATCAGAATTATGAAGCCTGTAATTTGGAAAAAAAAGAAATAAAAGAAGGTTCTGGTGCTTGAGGTATCTCATTTAACACCATTGTGTCGAGAGGTTCAAGACCAGAGAAAGCCGCTCAGGGGCTGATGGCCGAAGCTGGCTCTTTTCCACGGTCTGTACTTACGGCTTGGCATTGGGCCCTTTGTGAGTGGACCAGCTGCTGATGGGAAATCTTGACATTGTCTTGGTACATTCTAGAAAAAAAAATACACATGCTGTTGAACATAACTGCTAATAGAACAGTGTTTACAGTGCATTACTGATGAAGATTTTCATTTCCAGCATTGTCACAAATGCTTTTGTTGAGTACATTGGAAGTGGATACCAACACGTTCACATCAAGATTGGTTTCTGTTCAATGAGCATACCATGTGGCTCATTGTCACCTGCTTATTGACTGAACTAGGATAGCTTTAGCTGGAATGACCTAAAAGACATGGATAAGCTCCCTGTGCATCCCATGTTCCAGCAGAGAACGGGGACACATTCTCTGCGTAAGGGCAGGAGGTAAGACAGAGCGAGCCCAGGTGTGTAAGAGCTGCTCAAGGATCAACATTTCCAACCATGCCATTAGCCAAAACAAGTCCCACGGCTAAATCCGGAGTTACAATGCCAGTCATGGTGGCGCACCTCACTCAGCACACAGGGCCAGGCCGCGTCACTCAGAGGATGGGCTGGGCACGGAGAGGGTGCCTGGCTGGACCGCTGTGTGAGTCTCTTCCAACTCTTCCTAGTTTCAGTTACTGCATAAAAATCAAACAAGGGTTAATATTCATTGAATATATGCTGCCTTCTCTCTTGAAAGCTTTTTTCCCCTCAAAATACTAGTGCTTTAAAAGTCCATCTAGCATGGACTGTTTATATCTGCTCTTGGAGAAAAAAGTTTGCAAGGGCTCTGACGTTCTGTTGGAATTTTACCATTCCAGGACGTTACTGTCTTCTGTAACTTATAATTTCTTAGTGGTCTAAAAAGCCCAATTTTATAGATTTTCTCTATAAAAACAAAACAACACAAAAAAACAAAAACAAAGAAAACAGGTTTGTGGAAGGTAAGGATAACTACTAAAATGATTAGTAGAACTAACAGTCAGAATTCAGCTATTAGTAAGAATTCAGATAATAAAGACAAAGCCAAAGCACATAGAGGAATTTTATTCCCAATAAAAGGACATTAAGAATATAGAAACTGCCTTAACTGGGATGGCTCAGTTGGTTGGGCATTGTCCTGCAAATTGAAAGGCTACTGGTTTAATCCCGGGCAGGGCACATTCCCCCCAGCCAGGGTGTGTATGGGAGGCAGCAGATCAATGTTTCTCTCTCACATTGATGATCCTCTCCTTCTGTTTCTCCCTCCCTTCCTCATCTCTAAAATTAAATTTCTCACACACACACACACACACACACACACACACACACCCTGTCCAGAAAATGTCCATCCATTGTTAATCTAACGAGAATACTTTGCACGACATTGATATAACCTGGCAGCCAAGGAGCATAGACTGGAATGCACATGTGTGAACAGTGACAGCCTTACTGTACTAGGCAGTGGGGGTGATAGACGCTGTTGAGTGAGCATGCGTGCTGTGTGGCCATCACATTCAAAATGACTAAGCGAGTAGAGTAATGAATCTGCATCAGACTTTGCATTACACTTGAACATTCCTCTGGGGAAATTATTTGGGTGGTTCAGAAGGCTGCAGCTCTGGGTAACTGGTGATTGGCAGCTTCATCACAACAAGGCACCCAGTCATGCATCGGGTCTCATGCAGAATTTTTTGGTCAAACATTAAATTGCCTAGGTGACTCAGCTCCCCTACAGCCCAGATTTGACACCCTGTGACTTCTGCCTTTTCCCAAAACTAAAATCACCTTTGAAAGGGAAGAGATTCTAGACTGTCAATGAAATTCAGGAAAATACAACGTGGAGCTGATGATGATTGGGAGAACTGTGTGAGGTCCCAAGGTGCCTAGTTTGCAGGGGACTGAGGCATCATTGTCTTGTGTACAGTGTTTCTTGTATCTTGTTCAATAAATCGTTCTTTTTTTATAGCACATGGCTGGATGCCTTCTGGACATACCTCATGTATCAATTTCTGTCTTAAAACACACCTCTGGCCTCTGTAGGCCCATTCGTTCCCTGTGTGCTCCAGACAGTGCCGTCTAATCCTGTTCTCCGGCTGCAATCCTTGTTGCAAAACAGAGACATTGATTACATCATCTCTGTTCATCTCCTCATGCCTTAACCAGGCTCCCATCCCGAAAGAACCTTACTCAATATGGATAAAATCTCCTACTAAAATAGATCCTCTATATGGATAACAACACTTCATATTTTGCCTAATTTATTTAAATATTTTGTCACCATCTCATTAGGGTTATTTATAGAGGAAGTTAAAAACATTTTAAAGTGTTTGGTATAGGTCATTATGATAAAATACATTTAGAAGGAAAAATAATGGTGCAGACAGAAAGAAGAGCCCCAAAACAGGTGGACTGGAAAGGAAAGAGTGATGCAGAAAGGAAACCCATTGGGAAAAAGTAACCAGTAAACATAAATGCATGAGGTCATGAAGAAGCAATATGTGCTATATTATTCTTCTGTAAATGCTGTTATTCCATGATGAGTGCAATGGAAGGGGAGAAAATTGCAAATGCTGAAATAATGACAGAGTAGCTAATTGTTTCCAATGCCCAGATATTCCGTGCTACCGGTAAGAAAGATACACACTTGGCTAACACAATATTTGCAGGAGCAGTTGACTTACTGCACGGTTCTACCTATGTAACATATTCAAATAACAAAATTATAGACCTGGACATTTCCATGGAAGTCCACAGAGATCACCAGGTGTTGAGGGGGGACAAGTGCTATAGGCGTGGCAGGGCCTCTTAGGAGTCCTTGTGGTGGTGGAAACGTCGTCTGTCTTCACTGTATCATCACTGATGTCCTGGGTGTGATTTTGTGATGGTTTTACAAGATGTTCCCATCGGGAAGACCGACGAAAGCCTACATAGGGTCTTTCTACATCATTTCTAACAATTGCGTTTGGATCTGCAGTCACATCAATAACATTCAATTAAAAATATTTAAGCCAAAGATTTTTTCTCACGTGTGCTTAGAAATAGGCACAATATTACTCATTGAAACAGTGAAAGAGCAAACCACTCAGGAATAATCTGTGTTTCTCGCTCTGGAGAAATAATGAATTGTGTTATGCTTTCACAATGGAATGTAACTAGTAGTTAAAAGGAATTATATCTACATGTATCTAAATATAGATGCAGAAAAGTCCTTACATCTTGGTACTTTTTTGGTTTTAAAATAAGTTTTTCATTTTGAGATAATTGTGGATTAATGTGCAGTTGTAAGAACTAATACAAAGTAATCCTATACCTATTCAGTATTACAGTATCATACAGAACGTTTTTACCACCATAAAATAATTCCCTAGACTTTATCTGTTCACACCCTCTCTTTGAGCCTGACAAGCAATATTGGTTTACCATCTCTTAGTATTGCCTTTTCCAGAGTTCCGTATAAATAGAATCACACATACTGGTTTATTTATTTAGCAATGTACATTTAATATTCCTCGATTATTTTTTATGTCTTGTTATCTCATCTTCTCACTGAATAGTATTGCGATATTATGGATTTAATACAGTTTTTTCATCCATGAACCTGCTGAAAGACATCTTAGCCACTTGCAGATTTCATAGGACATTTATAAGTGTCCTATAAATACATCAGTATGTAGCATTTTGGGTGGGCACTGTTTATCAGATAAGTTAGATAAATTCCTAGGAACATGGTTGTTGGGTTATATGGTAGGACTATGTTTAGGTACATTATGTAACAAAAATAAACTTATTGCTTCTGGAAACATATACATGTAAATATATAAATGTATAGAACACATTCTATACATAAATGTGTATAACATATGCCATTAGGTATATAATACATATAAATATGCTTTATGAATATTACATCATTTCCATATTTCATGTTTTACATACTAATTCTTGTGCAGTAAGGATGCTAGTTTAAAATTTAGTCCCGTCAGCAATTGAGGGCAATGTGATGGCAGTTTTCCCACAAGACTTGAAGTGTCTCTGTGGTGTTTAATTCTGCACAGTGCAGCTCAGTCGTCGGCAGGGTCTTCTGTGCAGGGTCTGTTTGGAGCATATCGGATGGTAGATTGTTCGTTTTCTTAGCAGGAAATGGCATTGCTACATAATGTTCCAGAGCCTGCGTTTCTGCACACGACAAGCACGTGTTGCGCAGTGAGGAATTGTACTGTTCCAGACGCTAAGAGGGCCCGTTTCTATGCACAGCCTCAGTCGTCTTCACAAGCCAAACAGGTCATGCCAATTTGTGTGGCACCCGATATTACAGCAGTTAAATTGCTGATGAATGTGTGGGAATTTAGACACCTAAGGCATTCATATTTTTAACTTTATTTTTATCATCGGTGCTATTATATATTTCTAAAAAGCTAAATAAATAAAATATGATTACTCTTGATCACCCAACTTGCAGTCTTGGATAAATTAGGAAAAATGATGATGTTAGCATTATCAAATTTATTTAAAGTTCATTGAAGAATCATTTTGGCTGCAATGCAGATGAATTAGAAGGTAAAAAGGTACAGCATGGAGCACACTCCAAAGTCTAGGTGAGCAATAGTGAAGATCTAAATAAAGACCATGGCAGTAGAAAAGGCAGAGACCAGGACAGACTTACGAAATTCAAGGGATCTGCAACAGGCAGGATTTGCTGATCTTCGAGACCAAAGTGAATTAGTTACTGATGTCATTTAGTAGCTCTTCCTGTCTTTGGTGGGAGTGATCAGCGTTTTTGACAGAGGCACCCTCACGTGTCGGCACCATCCGAGGCTCCCTCTAGCTGGGCAGAGTGGAACCCTGGCGAGTCCTGGTTGTGGAGGGCATGACTTGCACTGTTGACGCTGTGTGTTCGGTTGTCCCTGGGTGGCCTGCCATTGCGTTTTGCCTGGACCTGTCCTGATTGCAGCACTGAATGTCCTGAATCCAGGGACATTACTGAGTCACAGGCAATTTGGTACAGCTGGCCGTCATACAGACTCTAACATCCAGCAGTTAGAAATAATTTCCTGTGGCATAGAGCTGTTTTAACTCTGTATTTACATCTTGAATGAGAGACATGCATGAATATGTCATATAAATTGTATAGTTAATATTTGTGTAAACAAAACATTTCGGCTCTGATGCCAGGAAAAGCCTAGAAAAATTCTCTGAATAGCTCAACACACAGTATTTCAAATTCACGGGAAAATCACAACAGAGGATCTCATTTTCTCTGTGCTGCCTGTTTTGTTTTGACTTCTTTAAAAAATCACCTGCACTGAGCTTGCCTTCTCTTTTTCTTTAAAGTAAAAGTAGAAAGTTCCTCCATTCCGATGCAGTGTCAAATGCGAAGTTCCACCAACATCGGGTGTTTGCTCTAAAGGAAAAACCACGAGGGAAAATAAAAACCGGGAACTATATGACAGCATTTTAAAAATATTATCCCAGCACAGTATTAAGTGGAAAGTTATAAAAATCGATAGACGTGAGTTCTGTAGGCAAAAAATGTTTTCACAAAGTCATTAAGGAAACATTTTAAACATTGCTTTGAAAACAATCATTTCACCTTATTTAATTTTTTCTCAAAATTATTATTTCAAAAGGTTTTAGCCCTGGCTGGTGCAGCTCAATGGATTGAGTGCAGGCCTGCAAACCAAAGGGCTGCTTGTTCGATCCCCAGTCAGGGCACGTGGCTGGGTTGTGGGCCAGGTCCCCAGCAGGGGGTACACAAGAGGCAACCACACATTGATGTTTCTTTCCCTCTCTTTCTCCTTCCCTTCCCTTCTCTCTGGAAATAAATAAATAAAATCTTTAAAAAAATGTTTTAATCCTTTCTTGATGGTATGTTTATTGATTTTAGAGAAAGAGGAAGGGAGAGGGAAAGAAACATCAATGTGAGTCAGAAACACAGATTGATGGCCTCCTGCATGTGCCCTGAACAGGGAACTAACTCACAACCCAGGCATGTGCCCTGACCCACAATCTTTGTGTGTATGGGATGGCACTCCAACCAACGGAGCCACTTGGACAGTGCTTAGAATTATTTTTTAGATCAGGGTTGTCAAACTCATTTTCACCGGGGGCCACATCAGCCTTGCAGTTGCCTTCAAAGGGCCCAATGTAATGTTAGGAGCGTATAAATGTAACTACTCCTTAACTAGGGACAAGGAGCTCGGCACTTTGGCCAGATAGACACAAGGTGGAGGGCTGGATTCGACCCATGGGCCTTGTGTTTGCCACCTGTGTTTTAGATGGTTGAACAAAGCTTTATGAGGAAAAAAATATCCTCAGAAAGAGAGTGTAAGTGGGAGTGAGAAATCAAGGGCAAATGGGTTTTTGATGCATGTTCTTGAAGGTCTTATTAACCTCACATCATTTTGGGCTTTAGTAATTCCCCTAAGATTTTTCTTAAAATAAAGATACTCTTTTACTTCAAACAACCTGTTAGTGTTGGGGGACAGAAATGAGTCAGTCTTTATCTGTAAAGATTTAGAGCTGCTGAACTTTTCAGACTACGTCCGATGCCACGTGCCACCTTCCGTCTTGCAGCTGTCACTGTAGCCCCACTCTCGCGCTGTGATCATGCCCCTGCCCCGCAGAGCCATCCTCCAGTTCCGACCTTCCCACTGCGGGCTCCCTCACTTCTCACCAGGACGTCATTTCCCACATCCAGCGATCACCCCCAGTACCAGCGTCTTCCTTTCTGCAGAAGCCGTCGGACGTCCGTGTCTCTGCAGCTCGAGTACCTTCTGCCTTCATTACCACCACTCCAGGCAGCACCACGCCCAGAACAGCTTTCTGGTATTTTCTGTAAAAAACTGGTTTTACTGCCTTAAATATTTCTTTAATAGGTGAGTTAGCAGAATTACAATTATTTTACATTTTTATTTGTCCTATGTTGTTTTACAGATTTTATCCATGTTTTACTAGCCATCCTTCCCCCCTCAGCCTTTATGAGGTGTGATTGACAAAACAGAGATGTTAGAAGTGAACAGACGATGTGATAATTCGATATAGTGTGTACATTGTGAAAGGAATCCTCTCAGTGAGTTAACACATCCATCATCTTGCATATTTTTGTCTTTTTGTATGAGTGCATTTAAGTACCACTCTCACAGCAAATTGCATGCATTTTAATGTATATATTTTTATACATAGAAAAGTATTAATGATGAAATTATTCTAAAACAAGGTAGAAGTGGCTGTGTTGGCTCTTACTTAGGTGCTTTAAATAAATGGTATCACTGTGCTATGGGTCACTACTAAACATGGAGCTGTTTCTTAAATAAAGTTTATATAATTAAATGTGTGTTATTTGATATTAGTTATCATTTGAACCACAAGCAAATCCTCGGCTTTAAAGGAAAAGTGGTCAACACACACACACACACAAGCTAGAACTTGTGTAACATTTTGTAAATGAAATGTTGTCCTATTGCATTATCACTGCAGCATTGCCGAGTGGCCTGCAGACGACTGTTTTGCCAACATGACACTGACATTGAACGTGATGGTAGAGTCTTTCTTGTGTGCACCCAAAAGGACAAGGATGAGGAGATGGCAAGTCAGGCAGGTTGTTAATACACAGTAAACTGTAAGGGGTAACGTGTTACTTGGAGACATCTGTTTGAGGAGGGAGAGAAGGCAGCATTTCAAATAACATTGTTCATCTTGTCCTATAAAACTGACATGTGGAACTCACTGGAGTTCATATAGTATTGGTTGCAAATAATCCATTTTCTTTTCAAACAATTGACGTATTTCCTTACTGTATCCAAGTTGAGATGAAAGTGTGCCTCTAACATTCTCCAGAAGTTTTTGGCAAGCATGTGCAAACTACTTCCTTGAGCTTTCTTATCATCTGTTCGGATCTTTTCACACTTAATGCACTAAATTATTCAAATTATTTATTTACTGTATCATACTCTGACTTTTAGTCCATTGGAGGAGCATCTGCCCAAATGGTGTGAGATTGAGTGTGGGGTTACAATCCGTGCTTACATCATTAGAAGATTAATTCTGGAACATCGGGAGGATACCATTCTAAGATACTTAACATTTGAAGCTGAAACACTTTGACAGAAAATGAACTAATCTTAAGACTGTCTTGGCCTGGCTGGTGTAGCTCAATGGATTGAGTGCAGGCCTGTGAACCAAAGGGTGGCAGGTTCAATTCCCAGTCAGGGCACATGCCTGGGTTGTAGGCCAGGTTCCCCGTGGGGGGCATGTGCGAGACAACCACATATTGATGTTTCTCTCCCTCTCTTTCTCCCTACCTTCCCCTCCATCTAAAAATAAATAAAAATCTTTTTTTAAAAAAAGACTGTCTTAACACATCAGATTCTAAGTAAGGTAAGTATCTTTACTTACCACCTAGGGTCACAGCAAGCACCCCGTAACTTCCTCATCACTCTCCGGGGCATGCAAATTTTAATGGCGAAAGTGTAAGATTAATTTTTAAATTAAAAGAAGGTGATTTAAACTAATGTGCATTATTTGGAAGTATTAGATCATTGTGTACGATCTTACAAATCAATGCTCATCACCTTTCGAGCCTGGTTTGCCAGAGGGTAGCCTCCTCTTTCCTTACACCTGAATCTCACACAGACACCCCTCGGCCATTTTCGACAGAGGGTCCACCTGAGGCACAGAGAGCTACCCTCACCCCCGAGTCATTCACTGCTTTCCATCTTTCTAAATAAGTGTTTTGATAAATGTTCTCCCCACTCTTTTTAACCTGCTTAACCTTCATTCAAACTTAAACATCATTGGAGGTTCGTTTAGTGTCAGTATCCCCTCTCCATAATTTTATGCTTTCTCGGATACATTGAGTATGAAACCGTCTTTTTAAGTCCACTGCCCTTGTGTTGTCGCACAATATCACGTGTTCACCTGTGTGTTTTCCCAGCGAGCGTAGTTTAAGAACCTGTTTAACTATAGTGATGTATACCTCTGTTCAATCAGGTGTGATCATTTTTGAGTGGAAGGTATCTGGGAATTTCCTTTCTCTTACTTCCCTGTTGAGTTTGAGTTCCCACATTTTGATACAGTGGATGTGCAAGATGTTTTTCATACGTTCCCTTTTGTCCATGTGAGATTTTCCATCAGTGGCATCATACACCACTATCTCACCCCAAATTGGTATTTTTAATTCTTCTTAATATTTTAATTATTAAACATCAAATCACAATCCTTAGCCATGTTGTTGAGATCCTTCTCATTACATACACCAAGAAGAGTATGGATTTAGTCCAATCTCTGCTTTTCCACATTGGATGTCAGCATTTTGTGAGTGAGTGACCACTCACTGCCCGATCCCCCTTCGGTGAGCTGAGTGAGGCCAGAAGGGTGGTCAGCTGTCAGCTTCGGCCTCAGCAATAGAGCGCTGCTTCGCCCTTCCTGGGAAATCTGCATTCAGTGACTCATCAGGGAGTGGACGGAAGTTCCAGTTTTCTTGGTCTGACCCAGTGTGACTCTGAAGGACCCCTTTACTTCCAGATGTCCTTGAGGTGCCATCTCCCCAGGTCTGTCCTGACTTTTGACCTCTTCCCCTGCCCAGCGCTGTGTGTCTGCTGTCCACATGACATCAGCGCACAGTGTGGCCCGATCTCTGATTTTGGTACATGGAGTATGGGAGGAGGGCACAGACTTCACTAAACAGCACAGTAAGGAACCAAAAATGTATTCATGTTAAATTTTCCGCATGTTTCTCCTCTTGGAACCATCGCAATTTTAGATGCATGAAAATTAGCTGTAATCAGTGTCTGGACAGGTGGGGCTGCACAGACAGGCAGATGGTACATCTGAGTGGCATATGTAAATACTAGAAGAGTGAAGTGATAGAATCTAATAGATCATTTTTGCAAAGTCCACATAAACACAAGAAGTTGGATCTTCAGAAATGACCTATTTCAACTTGAGTCATATCCAGCCACCAGTAGACATCTAGTATCTTAGAGTCTCACAGCGATAAATTAGCATTCAGGGGCTTTTCCTTCTCTGGATTCTATGGCAACCTCTGTAGCACATACTCATTAGAAAGAAGTTCTGTTTAATTGATCTACTAATGTATTGCTTAATAGTAACTGTTAAGCAGTCTTTTGTTTCCAGGTCACATTTAGGGTTCACATATTTGCATAAAAGCATTTCGTCAGCTGAAACCAATCATTACTAGTAATTTTCTTTCTTTAGTTTAAAATAACTAAACCCTCATTGAGATTTTCTGAATAGCAAATATTTATATCTTGGAGAATAGGCTTTCTGTATGAGCATGGCTGGCTTTGTTTCTGTGAGCAGCAAGAAAATTACAGAGCTCGAAAATATTAATCAGTGAAGACAAAAGGAAGGTGTCTTTTTCTCCAGCTGAAATGCACATTCACAGAGCCACTAACTGTAGGCCGTACCCAATATTTGATGACAAAGTTGCAATGGATAAATATAATTTAGGGTACACAGTAGTTATCCACTGCATAACTTTCACTAATTAGAAGTTTCATATGTTCCATTCAGTGCATTGAGATGCATTTAGCTGAGCTGTTTCTTGTATTTCAAGCCCATCCAAAGTACCACCCTCAAGAATGCACTTGTCGTGGGCTTTAAATTAGCCTAGAAATAAACACTAATACAAGTGAGAAGACCCTCCATTAACTGGGAATGCAGGGCAGGGTAGGAAGCTAACATTTATTGGAATAGAGCACCAAGTATATTCTGAACACCAGACTAGGAACCTGAAATATGTTAGGTCAATAGTCAAGAGCAACATTATTCCATTGTAGAGGTAAAAAGATGTGACTTTGAAAAAATTCTAAATCATCTAACCAGTTTATTCAGTAACTGTTAATTGGATACATATGATGTGCCAACAGGCATTACGATTAAACTACTAACGAAGACATTGAAATGTATACCCAGCTCCCATTACATTAAAAAAAATCATTTGGCAAATATTTAAATGCTGTCATGTGCCAGACAGGTGCTGGGCAATGTGAAACTGTATCATATGTGTTCAACATGATTATGCTAATTACTTGTGGAACCGGTTTTTGTACTTAAAGTCTTTGATTCCCAAGCCTACTCTCTTTCCATTGTAATGTCTAAGGTGGAATGTTCATTTTATCTAAAAGAAGAGACATCGGCATCTTTGGTTCATCTTAACCGCTATCAATGTAAGTGCTAGCTCTTGTTCTCCCAGAGACCCCTCTTGCCATAGCTCGTATTCCTGGCATCTTTTAGGACGAGAAGAGTTTCCTACACCATCGGCTCCACTGTTCAGAATTGCTTGAGATGCTGTGTACAGTACAAAGCTACTGTTGCCTAGAGGGAAGGAACTAGAGAGGAAGAAGGAAGGAGTTTAGGACTTGGAACAGGGGTTCAGTATCTGAGGTCAAATGCTCCTTCTTCAGTTGTGCAAACTAGGATAAGTTGCCCCATGTCTCTTATTTATGAAATGGCAGTAATCAAAACAATTTATTACAGTGCCCAGCATATTAGCATTGTGTAATCATGTTTTATCAATTTTCTTGTTATTATCTTTGCCATTAGATTTAAGATACTAGTGAGCAGTAGAGTAGATATAGATGGGAATTCTATATGTCCATTATTCCTTAGGAAAAAAAAATCTAGTGTCTGCAAGGGTACTTAAAAATGCAGAATATGTTTTAAGAGGTAAACAAAATATTTACATATCTCACTAAATTTGTGTAATGAAGAAAAAACACAATTCGGTGGGTTGGACAGGACCCTGGGTACCTGAGTGACACGAGGCAGCTCCAGAGCGGTAGCTGTGACTAACTTGCTGCTTTTTCATCTTCAGTCTGGCAAGTGGAGTGAAATTTTTCTTCTATCAGTTGAGGCAATGGCAGGAGAAAAGACAAAATATTTTGTAGGTATCAAAGGAGCTGCTTTAAGAGCATGACCTGCATAATGGTGTCTTCAGGGAGGCGGATGCGGGAAAGATCTGCAGTGAAAATTTTGGATCACTGTGTAGACAGTGTTCTATCTCACGCTGCCTTCTCCCAACCAAGCAAAACCGGCACCCAGCTGCTGTCAGTTTCATCACTGCAATGCCTCGTGTCTGTGTCCGGCTGGCCAGAGCTGCGATGGAAAAACTGCTATTAGCTTTCTCCTTCAGGGTGTTACTGTCTGTAAACTGGTCTGTGGAAACTGCCTCTTTCTTAAAAGTTACTTCAGTCCATCCTGCAGGAATTTCAAAAGCACATTTCTTTTTTTGGGGGGGGGATGTGATTGGGGAAATTTCTCTTTTTATTTCTTGATTTTGAGAGAGAGACAGAGAGAGAGAGAGAGAAATTAATTTGCTGTTCCACTTATTGATGCATTTATCGGTTGATTCCTGTATGTGCTCTGACCAGGGATTGAACCTGCAACCTTGGTGTAGCGTGGTGATGCACTTATCCACTGAGACCTGGCCAGGGCCAAGGGGGAATTTCTGTTTTTCATAAAAGTTAAAGCTTATTACCAACGAGGTCTTCTATTCCAAAAGGAATTTTGTTTTTCTAATTTTAAAAGCAACACCTGTTCATAATATGTTTAGACAGTATAAAGAAAGAAAAGAATAGGAACACCACATCTAATTTTATCATCCAGACGTAAATATAATTGAGTTTAAATATATTTTTCAGACTAGCATGTGCTGCTATACACCCTGGATGCATTTATATGGTCAGTATAACTATTTTAAAACAAAATGGGATGTAAAACCATGCTGTTTTATCAGGGACATATTTGCATGTCAGAAAATAAACATCATTATTTAATAGGTGCATATTTACTCAATGGATATTCAATGTTTATGAGCTCTGTGCTCTGCTCCAGTGAACAAATAGTGAACAAATTAAACAGAGCCCCTGTCCTTGTATAAATTTGTCATGCATATAAATTGGTATCTTTATCTTCTAAAAGAAACGTGCTATTGGATTTGCTCAAATTACTTCCATTTCTGCCCTCACTGAGTTTATAGAGTCCGGGAGAGGCGGGCATAATTACACGAACATTAATTGCAGTTCTCTTACATTCTGTAGAGAAAATGCAGCTGAGGGGCCTGAGCTCCCCCAGTGTGGGGACGGCTCTGCGTGCTGAACAGCGGGGAGTTAGGGCAGGGTGAGGGGTGAGGATCTACCTGGGGACAGAGGAAGCGGGAGAGAATGGCATCAGAATGGTCATCTCGCGGTGTTTCTGGGGGTGTTATTCAGATTTGTGAAGTTACAGAGAGGACAGGCACCACCTTGGAACTTGAGTAACACCTTTAGTCACAGACTCCTGGGGGTTAAATTGGTACCCCTCTATCCTTCCCTTCAGGTCCGATCTGTTTCAAACGTGCCTTCCATCAAAGGTCCTTATTTTGATTTCATATTCTTCCAGGAGTATTCATCATCCTGGAACATTTTGGATGGTCTCTAATGCTAATTGATTTTCTCACAGGGAAAATGATAAATTCATTTAATTAAAAAGACTATGTTTTGACTTTGATGATTAGATCAGTGTTATTAAAGAATCATTTTGAAATCCTTAAAGTTTAGTACTCAATCATTTCAAAACTCTTCTGCAAATACTGGATAAGCTAAAAGCTAAAAAACAGAGAGACGAAAAACATATTGAAAAAAATTTTAAAAACTTGCTAAACAAACAAAACAACAGCAAATTTTTTAAGTGAGTTACATTGTCCCATGAAAAGATAATGAATCTCAGATTACCTCAAAATATGATATCAAATTTTACATTTACCAAGAAATTAATATCTGAGATGTAAGAAGCAAAAAAGGAACTGCAATATATATTTGTACCAAATTAAATGAAAACAGAGTAATTTATATCAATAGAGATAATGCATAATGAATCTATAACAAGAAAACTCATATGCTAAATAACATTATATTGCAATATGTAAATTGAAATTATTAGAAAAATTGATAAGAGTACAATAGTTGCAGCAGATTTAACAATCCCTGTAACATTTTGACACGTGGAGAATATAAAGATGGTTTGATATTATAATTAGTGCCACCGTTCACAGGCACTAACTCACCTACATGTTATGCTCTGCCATGTATACATACATGCCAATGTGCATATATCTGCGTGACACATACCTACTACATAGTACATATATATTACATTCTAATGTACATATTTTTCATTTCCATTATATTCTCACATTATTATGGCATAATTTGAAAAGTATCCTCTCTTAAGAAATTACATCTTTACAACGATATATGAATAATTAGCAAACAGTTACATATTTAAATATCAGTTTGTGCTTATATGTACATGCATGTGGAAGAAAAAAGGCAGCCTTTCAAATAATAATTGAAAAAAGCATATAATTTATTGTCATATATATGAAAATGATTGCAAATTCATTATAATACAAATAATATATTAAAACACAAATAATACATGTATTAGCATATATTACAATATATCATTGTATTTAGTATAATGCATAGTATACATTATACAAGTAATGTAATTATTCATATTCTATAATTGATAAACATGTAAAAATATAGTAGGTGTGTACATACATAAATTAATGCAAGCATATACATGAACTTATCATTACATTGTATTTACTTATATATTTATTCATTTACTCTCTTATTCACTTGTTTAAGGGACATGCCTCCTCAAAGCATGATTTTAAAAGGCAGAGAAGCCATCTTAAGGCAGCGGGTTGAAGAGACTTGCTCCTTTCCCGTGACTCTCAGTGCGCCCACTCTCTCCCTTGAGGACGTAGGGATAAAACTCTTAACGTATATAAGGATGCATCTGTAACCAGAGGGGGGAAGGGGTGGGGGGAGGTAGGGCAGGGGAAAGGGGGATGACTGGCGAGGGAAGGAAACTGGACTTGGATGGTGAACACACAGGTAATATACTGTAGAACTGTCCCCCTGAGACCTACAAAATTGTGTTACTCAATGTCACCCCAGGACAAATAAATAAATAACATTTCAATGTAAATATTTAAAACCAATAGTCTGGTGTAAAAATGGGTAATATCTGCACAGCTACTTCTGGAAGAAGCAGTTTATCCGAAGACATCTGCCTTGCCACGTTGCTGAGCGTGTCTGCGTCTCCTGCACGTTAGCCGGTGCTCGTGCAGGCCACAGCGTTTCATCGTGCGCGTCATCATACTGAATGAGAACCGTCCGTCTGTAACTCTGCACCGGACATTCGGTTTCTCCGGGCGGTGGTCTGCATTAGACTCGTCCTTTCATCTGAATGGCCCAGTCTGGAATCTGCTCTGTGAATCTAAACAAAAGAGAGATAGGAAAAAGATGGGAGGAAAAGAGAGAAATGCAAAAGATGACACTGCGACGACATGTTATTGATCATTATTTTGTAAAACGTTAAGTGGCTTTTTAAATGGAGCACAACTGAGCTCAAATATTTCTTTTAAAAGTATGTGAAAGCAATATTTCAAATGCGCTTTTTTCTTCTCTTCTTCCTGAATATAGATAAATGGGCAGATAGAGACAGAGATGGCGCTAGAGGTGGTATGGATAGAGCTGTAGATGGAGATATCAGGGTATATACATCAGGTCCAGTGCCTGAGTCACCATGCATGTGTATCAGCTTCCTCCTTCACTAATACAAACGCGCTATTGGTTTCAGTCAAATTACTTCAATTTCTGGTAATAGATGTATCTTTACATTTAAATTGAAATGGTTATTGACTTAGTGATGCTTGACTCAAAAAGAAACTGAAATAAACCTTTTAAATGTCTATCTTCTAATCTATCCTTAATAGAATGATCTTTATTCCTGGAATTGGACCATCTCACTACTCACAACTTCCAGGTACTTCCACCATGTTTTAAAAACATTATTTTTGTAACTTCCCTATTCTAAAAAGAGGCAATATCCTTAGATATAGTTCAGCATCATTTCCAGTAAAAGTGTACTAAAACAATGAAAAAAGTCTGTAACATGTTTCAATTTGCTGGAATCTTTAAAAGCTTTTCCCAAAATCTGTTTTAAAAAACATTTAGAAAAATATTAAAATTTCACATAGTTATAGACCAAGTAAAGCTATTATTCCAATTTTGCTTTTATTTTATCAAAGTTATTTCAAAACTGTCCTTTAAAATATTCTTTAAAATTATAACTAGCTCCCTATAGTGGCCTTTAAACATGAATTATTTATAGTAGTATATAATTACTTCTATTTCAAATTTTTAAAATTAGATATTATATATCTAATATGAAATATTAATTATAATTACACATCTAAAATACTGCATAGTAATTACTTATTTCATTTGAAGATATATCTAGCATATTTACTGAAATCTGTGTGTTTGTGTATATATATGTGTATATATATAATGTTTGTATATATGCTCCACAAACAAAATAAATAATATTTTTACCTTTTACATTCTTAAAAATGTATTGTTTGTAATGAACATTTACTTGGCATGATTTATATCAATATCGTTCATAGCATATGTAAAAGAAGTTCAAACAAGAGTTTAATTTTAGATTTTTTCACATTCAAAAGAGTTTAATTTTAAAAGATTGTTTCCCTTCTATTACATGTAAAACATCAGGGCATATGGTATAAATTACTTTATTTAACTAAGCAGTTGGGGGGAAATATACATAATCTCTGATTTTTCTGTTTCTACTTTTATGTCGAAGACATCCCTATTCAGAAGGGACCAGATGGGACCTGCGGCTCCTAAGGGAGCATTCACGGCACACTGGATCGGGGGAGGGGTAGCAGTCCAGAGCTACAGGGAAGAGCTGCTAGGAGCCAGGCTGTTTCCCCACGCCCCTCAACCCCCTCTCCCCTTTCAACCACTGCAAGCCATTCTTTCTGTAGTTCTTTAATCACATCCTGTTTAAAACTGACCCATCTTTGTTCCTTCAGCTGTAGAGGAGCATTCTTGAATTCTTAATTCTATAACCTGGTTAAATATAGACTTAAAGCCTGGTTCATGGAAAGTGCCAGAATGTATGATCTTGCCATGTCCTCTTTCTCTGGGTTTCTGAGCCTCTGCCTCCAGGAGCACCTGCTTTTTTCACACCCTAGTTTTTATTCTGGTCTATAGATCCCACGGGCAGGCCTGTGCCCATGAGAACCATGATTTAACTAGTGATTTAGGAGGATTACTTGGACTGGAACATTGAGAGAGGCTGAGGGAACAAAAGCAGAGAGAGGGAGACCAGTCAGCAGAGTACTGGGAAAATGCCGTGAGAGAGGAGGGACAGCAGCAGCAGGGAGCTGTGGGGAACAGGTCGTCCACTGGGTGTCTCCCGAAAGTCCATCCCGAAGATGCTGCCGGAGGACTGGTTGCGGAGTGGAAGAGAGATGAGTCAGCGGCGTGTCCAGGGCCGTTGGCCGGAGCCGGCCAATGATAGAAATGGAGCCGGGATGGGGGCACTGGAGGAGACAGGTTTGGGGGAAATTAGGGGCATGGGAAATATGGATTGGGACACATGAAATCTGAAAAGCACATTAGATATTTATCTTCTTTTTCTAGCTCTCAGATGCCAAATAAATATTTGTATCAGTTTCTTACTGCTGTCATCACAAATTCCCACAGACTTCTGGGCTTAAAACAACAGGCACTTACTATCTTACCAGGTGTGTGTGTGTGTGTGTGTGTGTGTGTGTGTGTGTAGCATTAACACCAAATGTTCTGAATCAGCTCTGAGGAGCTGAGTTCTTCAGCAAGACATGGAGCCTGCAGATAGAAGGCTCCGAGGGCCCAAGATGGGCCTCTGTGACCCCAAGTTCCACTCCCCCCACAGACCCTCCCTAAGCACCACACAGAGATACTTGTCAGCAGCTCTAGCTCACGCAGCACCCCATGACCTTTGCCGGCCGGCCGGAAGTCCCTGCTGTCACCCGTAGCTGGACGGTGGCTTTGCTAACCAGACTATGAGCCATCAGGGTCCAAACCGCTGCATTTGCTGGGTGCCCTTGATTCTGAAATCCTTTCCCATTCTGAGTGACTGGGATTCTTACACTTAAAAAAACAAACTAAAAAGCAATTTGAAAAGCAATAGCAGAAACACTCATTTCACAATTGTAGCACCTACAGTGGGGAGACTTTCTTATCATTTGGTGTCAAAAGGTGTCATTTCAAATCAAATTGTCTTACTGTTTTCATGGTGCAGAAGGCTAGGTGTGATGGGGCTCAGTTGGTTCTTCTGTCCTGGTGCAGAAGACTGAAATCAAGGAGCCAGCAGGCAGGGCCACCTCCTGTTTTGGAGGTTCTGGGGAATAATCCACTTGCGAGCTTATTCAAGCTGTTGGCAGAATTCAGTTCCTTGTGGCTGTGGGACTGATGTCTCCATTTCCCTGCTGGTAGTGAGCTGAAGGCCACCCTTAGCTTTTACAGTCTCTCTGATCTTCGCACATATGGCCCACTCCAGCAGAACAGAAATAGCACGGGATAGCCCTCTCCCACCTTCCTTCCCTCAGAGGCCTCTTTCCACTGCCTAGCTCTGTGCCCAGACACAAAGAAAAAAAAAAATCTCAGCTTTTCATGGTTCATGTGATTAACTGGGCCCACTTGGATAATTCAGGACCTATTTTAAAATCTGTGATTTTAATTAGTTCAGAATTCCTTTCGCCATGTATTGTGACATACTCACAGTGTTGGAAGATGAGGTTGACACATTTTGGGGCCATTACTCTATGGCCACCGCATGCAGATGGATATTTTTAGTAAGCAGTCAGACATAGTACGTACAGTGTTCATATGTGCTATGAACTTGCAGAGCAAACGTTCAGTCTGGAGAGGAGAGTCGTCCGCCCACCCCAGTAAAAGGTAAATAGAAAAGAGCTCTGCAGACTGAACCCTGGATTACTCCAGTGCTCAGAAGGGTAGAAACCAGCAAGAAGCTGCAAATGAGGAAAGGAGAACACACATGGGCAGAGTGGCAGGCAGGAGAGTGCATGGGGGATGTCTTTCTTCTGGTCATTTCTGCATTCTCAGTGAGTTAGCACAGTTGTAGGACTCGGGAGGGTGGGGAAGGAGGTGCAGGAGGCTGGAGAAGAGAGGAAAAGGAAAAACTAGACAACCGTGAGGAGTGAAAGAAAGTATGAATGGATTAGGAAAGTATAGTTTAACTGCTTAACATTATTACATCAGTTGATGATGCAATCATTGTTAATGTTTGTGTGTAATTTCTGTTTTCACCAGGGTGTTTTCATAGATACCTTTTTTTCCCCCACGTTTGCTTATTTATACTAGAATAGATCTCCCAGGACATCCCTGAACTCTGATACAAAGTATGTCCCTTTCAACTTTCTTTCCTTCAAGTGTTGCTCAAATATCAACTTCTCAATAAGATTTGCCATAACCAGCCTCTTGTCCCTCCTGAGTCCTTTACCCTGCTCTGGTGTTTCTTCTTTTCATAGCACTACTTTGTGACAAACTAATTTAATTATTTTTGGATTTATTATTCATTGCCTGCTTACCAAAAACTCCATAATATAAATGTTACAAGGGAGACCTTTGGTTACTAATGTATCCAAATTTTCTGAATGATGCTTCATATACAGAAGGTAATTGATACACATATGTTGAATGAAAAGATACATTTTTAATTGCAAGCTCTCCAGGATGAGCTTGGCTTACAGAACTTGAACATACATTTAAATGTAGAAGTCTGGAGTGCCTGAGAGAATTTGGACTTTTCTATATTTTTACAAGTCATTAATGTACAAACAGGGGCAAAAGTAGGTTTATAGTTGTATGTGAAAGAGTTTATTTTTTGTATTATGGCTCATTAATTATTGCATCACTTTTTGTATGTACAACTGTAAACCTACTTTTGTCCCACCCTGTACTGCTATTACTTGAAACCTTTTGGATTCATGCAAAAATATAAGTGTGGAAAGTAGAACGAAGGCTAAGCATGAATGTGGAAAGTGCAGTTTAGTCTATAATCCTGGACAGCAGCAGCATTTATATGAGAGAAGAAGAAGGAGGAGGCCAGGGACCCGTGACATCACACCAGAATCACTGTCCCTCCTGCGTGCGAAGGACACTGATTAGCAGTGGAGTTTAACAGAGGGTGAACCAGAAAGCAAAGGGTTTAGGAACAAGTTCGGGAAAGTGGAGGTATTAACCCCACATGAAATAAAATTACCCCTGAGAGACAACAAACTGCTTTAAAATTTTAGGTAGAAGGAGAATTCCCCATGGAACCAATTGGTGATTGGTGGGCTTAAGGGAGGGGCTTCATAAAAGGAAGATTTCATAGCAATTGGAAATGCCCAACTATAGCTTGGGTTTGCAAATCAGTGCCCACGCTCACTAGCTGATGGGGTTAGTGACAGATGAGAGGCCGGGTCAGGGATGGTATCTGGGTGAGGGTTTGAACTGTGTAACCCCTAAGATCCTTAGCCCATTATGGTTTGACACCTGCATAATGCCAGACCTAGCTTTCAGTGATGAGTGAACCTGTCCTGATTTTAAACAACACAAAAACAGTGCCTTAAATATTAGAGCAGTACACATTTTCATCAGTAAACATTATTTTCTTCCTTTTTACACTTGTTTTTTATATTTGAAAATAGTTTTTTTCCATTAAGGTGTGTTCAGCATAATGTAATTTACATTTACTAGAATTGGAATTACATAAATACAGAATGAGTTTTGCTTTCCTCCCATGAATTCGAAATATGACAAATGTGAATTATTTTCACTTTCGTGAGTTCACTTCACTGGGAACCTAGTGTGCTCTTCAACTGTGTATTAACTCTTCACAGAAATGCATTGCTTTGAAATAGCACCTACGTGTTGCTATTGGCTGTGTCACCCGAGACCTCACGCATCCCTTCTGTCACTCTCCGACAATCTTGCAGTGATGGGACACGTGACTCCAGTTGGAGTTTTGAGCCTTCATTTTCATAAGAACCTCTCATGGAATTGCTAACAGCTCCTAAAATGAAAGGCAAATAAAATGCCACAAAACCCTCTAGTTTGCTTGTGGTAATTTTGTTTTCCACTACATTTTTATACCCTTGGCAGTGAAGTTCAAACTCAGTGCTCCTTTTGAAGGTAGTATGGGAAGAATGGAATCTGCTCCTGGACACACGTCAGAGGCGAACACTGGGTTCCAGTAGTTCTAGGGTCTTCTCTTTGCCCAGAAAATCAGGTCATGAACATTTGAAACATGAAATTCTCTCAAGCACTGTAGGAGGAACAAGTGAGTTTAAAAAAATGGGGTGAGTTTTCCTCAAATGAAATGGATGTTTCTGTTACATCTCTTATATGTAATATAATAGATACATTTTTTCTTTCCTTTTCTAAAGAAAAATATCAGCCACAGAAAACAGAGTGATGAGGACCACGCTCACATTTTTTCTTCTTTGTTCACTAATGACACACTTGTGAGGCAGGCGTGGTGGTGGACACCCAGCCAGGGTCAGGGGGGAGGGGGCGTGCAGTCAACCTGCTGCCACAACCCCAGTCAGTGAGTCCCACCTTACCCTTCACCTTGTTCTGACCCCCTTTACAAACAAACAGAGGAGAATAAAGCTCCCTGCCTCAACCATGCTTGCTCTTCCACGTATCTTAGTTACAGTGCAAATTTTTCAAATCAGATTTTTTTTTAAGCAAAGGGAAAGCCCTGGGGTGCCACGTGCAGAGGGAGCGGCCTGAGCTGGCCTCAGGTGAGCTGCAAAGGGAAGGGCGCATCTTGCCCTTCCTGCCACCAGCTGCTTTAACTCATTTACAAACAGGCAGAGCACAGTCAGTGGCACTATGGTGTTGATGTTATGTATGTCCAGCTCTAGGTAGTAATGTTTGTTTCGTTTTTAGTATTAATCCCGAAACATCAAACTCTGCTTGCCACTCATTCAAGGAGTGTCATTTTTATGTGGCTCACTCTATCTGTGGCTACCGATTTCACTTGAGCATTCCATTTGGGTTATTAAAATTAAGGCATCTTAAGGCATCTTACTTCTGGAATACAGTTTTATTTGCTTTTTAAAGAATGTGGCCCAATAGCAAAAAGTAAAAAAAAATTTTTTTTCTTTTGTCATCAGATGAGAAAGTCTGTTTAAAACTATTAGACATTTAATGTATTACAACTTCTGTTATTCTGGAGCAATACAATATGGTAGAGCCCTCCATCGTATCCTTGCTTTACTGAGCCAATGCTGTTTCAAGTGTGGGATAGCTCACATTAAACAGTGCCATCCCATCTATTACAGGTTGGATGCAGATTGGGCGGCGGCCATTGGAAATGCTCCTGACAAACCTTTAAGTCCTCCCCACGTTCCCTTTTGGTGCTGTGCATGTCCAGAGCTGGCAGAGGCCCACTGCACCCCCCGAGCAAGCCTAGCAATGCCCCAGTGCCCTTACTCTCACTCGCATGCACTGGGCTTCTGCATAGCGCGGCCCCTCCAGAGACACAATGCAGAAAGCACTCTGCTATTTTGAAACAGTGCCATCGAAGGAAGCGCTTAGAAACCCTTTCTTATTGCTTGTCTTTATCTCCGTTTCTTTCTTAACCGAAGCACTCCCATTGTGAGATGAAAGTGGAGTCTGTTCAATAGCGACGCTGAAAGGAAGGCTCTCCGAGCGCATCTGGGAGGAGCTCGCGGGTCCTGAGATGCTTCGGTGGAGAGGCTGTAGCTGACCAACAGCGAGCAGCATCTCGGTCCCGGCGTGCCACTGCCGGCACTGAGATATTGATTCTCTGTGTCCACGTCTCTTTGATGTTGCTTTAGAGCACAGATGCAAGAAAAAAAAGAAAAAATATATATACAGGGTCTGACACAAATAGCCCTCCTGTGTTATTACAAAATCTTTTATTGCAAAATCATAAGCATATAATTCTGTAATGTAACAACACCACCCTCCAGCACAGCATATGACATTTTCAGGGAAATGTTCACATTAAAACTACATTAATTTTGAGTCCAATATTATTACACCACCAACCGCACCAAAGCAGGCGTTACTTCTGCTGGACACAGTGTGTATCTGGCAGATTTTGCCGGGCACACAATGCAAGGCGTTGCTCGTGTTTTCAAGTGTAGAGGTAGAATTTCCTCCTTCTTTTAGTGCTACAAAGCAACCTGTCCTGTGATGCTGTCCAGTTGCTTTAGGTTAATGTGCAAACTTTTGGGGGGTGAGAATCTGGGTAAATTCTCTTATCTGTTAGGATTAATTCTTTCCTACTAAGTTTGATTTTTCAAAAGCCCTAGGACTCTAGGATTGGACTTCTTCCAATCTTTACTACAAAAATCAAGGAGAAATTTTTCTGCCACGAGTGCTCCATGTCCATTAAGAGAAAGCCTTGTCCCTTCAGTAGAAGCTCCTGAAACGTTTGAATTACACATGAGCTTTCCTGTCCCAGTTTATGTTATACGGGAGCTCATTTCTACTGAAATGCATGCTAGGATGTTTGGTTTATGTTAATAAGTTTCTTTTTTAGACTCTCTTATACATTTGATGGCCAAACACACATGCAGGCCATCTTATTTCTCAGAAAATATTGTGTTAGGAGAGCCTTAGAATTCACTTATGAACGACTTTCCTTGGATGGGTTTAATCTTACCCATGTGCCCTTACTTTCAAGATGCATTAGCTCAAGAACATGTCACAGCTTTGTTAATCAAAAAGGCTTCAGATGTCTTCTTGCAACACTGAAGTAAATGTCGTTCTTTAAATAAAACAAGCTATCTACAAGATGTACATCTTAAAACGATCTTGCAGATGAAGTTACGCAATGCAAACAAACTTGGGTATTGTTCTGAGAGGAATCAGCCTCCCTCCTGTCTAGACGGAATTTCGCCCTCTGCGGAGCTGCCCATCTCATCTGCACCAGCCCCCAGACACGCCTGCGGGCAGTGGGGCTGTCTGCCTCCTCCTTTTCTTAGGAAGTATTTAGCTCCATTAAAATTTGGTTTCTAGAAAAGCAGAAAACTGTACTTGAACAACAATAAATTTTTTTAAGTTATTTAGAAAAAAATTATTTTGGCTTCTAGAGACATGTTGGAAAGGGCTCCCCGACTTTCAGCTCTGTCCCCCAATTGCGTGTCTTCATTCAATCATGGGCAAGCTTTCTAAACAGCTGTGTGACTCCGTGTTGGACATCGGTGGCCTTTTCACGCTGAAGTGCTTTAATATTTACCAGTGACTTCCTCTTTAGAGCTACCATGCTAGAAGCTCCTGAATATATCTGAATTGCTTCATGAAAGGAAAAAATGAAGTTCAGTGATCTAGTGGCAAAACAAAACTTGTGACCCAGCATTATTACGGGGACTCATGAGTTGCAAACACTGGAGAGAAAATAAATCTCACAATTGGTGACATCCATGGAATCTCCAAATGGGATGATAGCATGATCCCTTAGGGTTCCAGTTTCTTATCCGAGGGCTCATGCTAAGAGTTATTGGAGACGTTTTCTGGGGAGAACAACTTTAGAGGAGTATGCTGGGGCACCGTGGACCCAGATACCAGCAGACAAAGTAGTGGAGATACTGATTCTTAACTGTGCTGCTTTATTTGTTTTTAATTAAGATGCTATTATCACCACCTAATTAATTTTTTGAAAACTAATGTGCTGAGAAAATTCTGATTTTGAAAATTTCATGTTCCCTTTTCAACAAGGAAAATATGCTTATGAGCAGTTAAATTGACTGAAATTTGTGTTTTATGTCCCAAATAGACCCTGAATATAAAATACTGTTTTAAGACAATAGTATAATACTGGACAGTTTTTTAAAAAATTTCATTTATTTTATTTTTTACCTTCCACATTGCATGTATTAAGAAGGCCTTTAGAAATACGAAATTGCATATGTTTATCCTCTGAAAAGAGGGACATCACCACTTTTGTAGAAAAGCTGTGTGATAAATAGAAAGTACAAAGGCTGTGCAATCGGCATCAACATTCCCTTTGAGTATGCACAACTCTGAGCCCATCAGAAACGACTTCGGCTTGGCCACCGCCAGGGAAAGAAGTAATCTGATTAGGGAGAAGCTGACTCAGCACAGATACCTCTAGAAAAGACTGTTGGAAACCTTGAATACCCTGCAGGCAGCCTAAGTAAGGTTTCTTGGCCCCGGCCTCGAGGTTTGCTGCCAGTAGCAGGGATCCTGATTCTTGCCTTTGCCATTAGTCCCTTCTATAGATTTGTTCAAGTCTCTGCCTCGAAAATATTTTTTTCCAACTTCTTACTGTGTTTACACCTGAACTGTTAAACACAGCTACCACTTAAATATTGTTAAAGAAACAGTGATTTATAGAGACCATTGTACAACCAGGAAAGCTCGGAAAATCACGAGTGACCACTGCCAAGTTTGAATCTCCCCGTAGAGCCTGTTGTGGGCATTACCAAGCTGGAGACTGCGGACCCCAAAGTAAATGCCCCAGCTGGGTCAGCCACGGCTGGAGTTCAGCTCCAGGACAGGGTCGGTCCCTGATGTTTAAATGCACAGCACAGATATAAGTCCCCTCCCGTAGTCATCCTACAATTTAAGAGGAGGTTTTCCTGCCTAATTATAACACTAATATTACTGTTGATTAGAATTTCTTAAGGCATTGACCTTGACCTGTTAAGAGTGTTTTTATTTTTTACATTGTAGTGGTGACCTTAAATGCTTACTTATGTCATGGATGACAGAGTGCATCTATCCATCATCTAGCTGGTTGTGCCTGCACCACCAAAAATATGACAGTGTTCAATTTCAGATTACTCCTGAGAGGACAGTTACCTTTAGGTAACACAGTTATTTAAATCATGGAATTAAAGACACAACCAGTTTACAATGAGAGGATAAAATTCAGAATTTCGAAGTGTACTGCGACCTATACAAATTGATAAATCCTATAATCCCTTTAAGCCCAAGAAATAAACCACTAGGACGTTAATGATTTTAAGAGACTCTTCCATGTTCTACGTTCTTTTCAAAATTTTGTTATTGTTGTTCAGTTACAATTGTCCCCATTTTTCCTCCATTACTCTCCCCTGCCCTGTCCACCCCCCACACATTCAACCCCCCCACCCCCATTGTCCTTGTCCATGGGTCCTTTATACATATTCCTTCACTTGACCCTTCCCCTTCTTTCTCCTGTTTTAAATACAGTATTCAACTTTTTTACTTCTGTGAAGCTCAATTATACAAGATCACAATAATCAATTAACAGCTTGATAAATTTAAATTCTAAAAAAAGTACTTGCATGTCATTTCCTCTTTACGTAAGGAGATTTTTAAAAGCAGCAAAATACACAAGTGTATGTGCTGTGTTAAATACATTCATGAATCTAGGAAATAAACACCATGCGTTCATAATATTTCTTAAAGAGAAAAGAGATGAAGAACAATAATTTCCAAAGAAGTATTTAATTTTGTGTTTTTCAGACATTCCAAAGAGTCAATAAAATCACTACATGTTGGCAGATCCCACAGTCCCTTTCTTAAAGTCACAAAGTCAAGTAGAGTGTCAAGTTAGAATGTTCACTAATTTAAAACAAACTCAGCAGTTAAACAAAATTGTAAACGACGAATCTTATCTAAAATATTCAAGTTGATCACCGATATTGGTTGACTTCTTTATGAAATTGCTCAGTCTTCATACTGTCAAGAGATTGGCCATTTTATTTATACCTTTACTGTACAGTTGCGTACACAGGCACGCACTAGAGAGACTTCCCGAAGAGGAGATAAAGAGAGTGGCCTTGCACAGGAGCTTATTCAGCATCACGTGTTTGACAAATAGCTGGCAGAGTACGCCGCCGAGGAGCGTGAATCCCGATGTCACTAAGGCTTCTGTAAACGCAGCCCAAGAGAAATCTGATGAGAGCACAGAGCCCATTGGCGCCGGCGCGCGGCCGGCGGTGCGGCTGGAGCGCGGGAGCTGCTGGGCCGCGCGCAGAGCACGCCCACACGGCGGCCACGCAAGTGCTTTTGATATAGTGGTAGCGGCTCTGCTTTTACGTCTACAAAAATTCTTTCTTCTCATTGTTTACAACCCCAAAAATAATTAACAATAAATAAAATATGCATTGTAAACCCTTCAATGGGGATAGAGTGAGTACCCAATGGGAAGCTTCCTTTAGAGAAGATTTTGTAGGTTTTAAAGTATGGTGTGACTTTATATAGGAAGGACATATCATTAGTGAAGGAAAACGTTTCCAAAAATCTATTTTAAGCGAAAGAAACTGAATAATTAAAGAACAGCTATCTTTGCGGAGAGATGGGAAAGTGCGCAGTCCATTTGTAAGTCTTCATTTCTTTATATATACAGTTAATAAGGCAATTGTATAAAAACATGAATTATTTTGTACTTTCATACTTGTTTATCTTTTATCTCTACAATGACATAAGAATAGGTGATTAAATAGTGGATAATAAATTTTTGTTTTGAAAGATTTAATTCAGAAAGGCATAAGAAAGATAACAGCTTATGTGATATTTCTCTTTCTGATGAAGAGGAGCACAGACTACCTGCCTGTCAATTAAATTCAGGAGGCAAAAATAATTGCTTAAGAATAAATAATAACAATACATTAATTTTATGTTAATCAAGTATCAGTCAGAAAAATATTTTTATTTCTAATATCGATACTCTAGTTTCTCAAAGTTTACTCAAAGTTATTTGAATATTGTGGTTCATTTTAATTGAAATTATTCCCACCAACAATACAGCCTTGTGCTAATCTATGTCAATCCTCATGTGAATCAGACATTCAAAAAAATAAAGTTTGCATGCGTACTGAAATAATTTTGCTACTCTAGGCCTAGTTAATGACTTAAATCTTTCCTATCTTGACAATGCCATCAATATATGAATTTTTGATGCTACTTACGTGGATTAGTCCAGCGTATAAGCTGATATGATGAAACCTTACAACAAAGAACCTTGAAATGGGTGGCGTATCAAGTCCCCAAATGCCCCCTTACTCCTGCCATTGCTCACTGTTTATTTTTCTTCAACCATTATGACAATCCAAAGAAACAACCTTACATTAAAGATTAAATTTTAATGAATCAAAAAAGCAATTCTGTCTGCCAAAGTATTGAACACTAAAATAACATGGGTGCAGAACTCTACCAAATAGATTCTGGTAGAAGGACAGAATCATGTATTAGTTACTCATCTGCCATTAAAATCTGTGTTTTTCTGTATTCAAAGGTCTTCCTAATGTTTTTGAATAAACTATAAATGTACTTGTATAATATAAATTATCCATCACTACGATAGAGTCTTGTCAATATATTGCAATGAAGAGAGCAAATAATAAATATACACAAAGGAAAGACTTATAAAAGACATAAGTTATGCCTTTCATGCTTCAGATTTTGATTTACTGACATGTCTGAATTATTGCTGATGAATAAGAAAAAATACATACTAAATTAAAAACATGCCTTAAAATTAAAAGCATAAAGACAAAGACTGATAGATTTCATTCTGTTTGATGTCTGTGCTGACGTGATATTTAGCTTGCTGATTTTAGCGAGAGACGTGGAATCAATAACTCAGTGATCTCAGCTCTGTTGATGTGCAGTTTCATGTTACATCATCTACAAAATGTTTATCAGCAACGATTTATTATGTGAGTGTTTGGATATGAAGGGTTTTGGTTCAGTATCTATTGAGATGATGAACAGCTATTAGTTCTTACATCCCTGTGAAGTAACGTTAACAGGGAGCCCCTAAATGGGGCTGCAGAATCATTCACCACCTCGCTGCCTCGTGCTGTCGGCGGCCCCTGCACTGGAGGGACTCAGATGCGGGGAAGTCAGCCACACGTCACGTCGTTTTCCATTATAATGAAGTATTGAGCTTTCCTTGAAGAAAATAGATAAATGGAAAAGAAAAATGATAAGCAGAAGATTGCATATTTGAGGTATGCTTAAACATATTCTGATTCCAACTTAGATTCTTGTAATACTCTTAAACCTACCCTGATTCTAACTTACATTAAAGATATATACATGGCCCCCAAGTTCTAAACGCAGTATCATTTTTTCATTGGCTCATATCATTATTATAAAGATGTATGTTTTCACCTTTAATTATTTTCAATTAACAATACTTTTAAACACATTTTCCATGACTTATTATCCCCCAAACTAGTATTACAATTTTCTAAATGTTTATTTTTTAATTATTAACATTTTGTTAAAGTATTGCAATATTTATATCTCCTTAAGCAGTAAGAGAATGCAATTAGACATTTTAAAATTATAAAAGTAAGTTGTAAATGCATTGAAAATTTATTTCAAATGGAAATGGATTTTTATTTGTTGGGTTGAATTCATATTTTTAATCGGTGCACAAATAAGGGAAAAACAGGCAAGTCTGTACTTTTCATTAATGTTGCTCTTTTTAGAAAGAAAATCAAATTGGCAAATTTTTAAAATGTCCTTATACCATGAAAATGATGTTTTTAAAAGACTGCTAGGTACACAAGATTAAACAAGAAAACTGGATGGCTGGATTTGTGATAGAACTAAGGGACTCTAATTTAACATCATAAACTGGAGAATTGATCTGAAGCCATATGAGAATGGGACACTCTTTCCAAAGAGGTAGAACTAACCTAGGTACAGGGCATTTCATAAAAACCACCCATGTAGTCTGGTAGAGACCGCGCCCCACTCATCCGCACGCTCCCAGGCGATTCCACGCCCACCAGTGCTCGGATCCTGGTCTCCGGCCATGGGCGGAGAGCTGCAGAGCAGGGAAGATGAAAACAGATGCCCACACTGTATCTGAGCAAATGGAGAAGGAACTTCTGGGCTTCTCTCCAAATAACTGTCAATAAATAAACATAAAAAGAAGAATCATTACATCAATATAAAAAAATACTCAGCCCAGGATATATCAAAGAACTAAAAGGAATTTCCTGTAACTCAACTATAGAATAACAAAATAAAAACATGTTTTTTATGGCATACAAAAGTGAAAAAACATAGGAAACAAATTTAGAACCCCAAATAACAAATTCTGGAATAAGAAATACATTGAAGTACTAAGGAAAGGGCAGAATATAGCACAAAAATGTAAGAACAGAGATAGATGGAGAATGAATCAGGAGAAGAAACAGAAGATTCTGGAACTATGTGGTACCAGTTCTAAACATTATTCATGTAAGCTATAAAACTAATAGCAAGAATAACAATCATAGCAACAATAACAATCATAATAACATAGCCTAGAACTACTTTTAGGGGATAATAGGGGGGAAGTAAAATGTTGGACAAATATTGCACATGAAATGGATGATGAGAGAGTTCTAAGCTCTTTATTTTGACTACAAGACAGATTAAGAGTACAAATATAGATTTTAAAAAAATGTTAAGTGTGGCCCTGGCTGGTGTCACTTAATTGGTTGGAGCATCATTTCATAAAATGAAAGGTCACAGGTTTGATTCCCCATCAGGGCACATGCTTAGGTTGTGGGTTTGGCCCCAGGTAAGGGCACATATGGGAGGCAACTGATCACTGTTTCTCTCTTGCACTGATGTCTTTCCCCCTCTCTTTCTCTCTCCCTTCCCCTCTCTCTAAAATCAATGAGCATGCCCTTGGATGAGGATTTTAAAAATTAAGTATACATTCCTCAATGTCAAGAATACACACTAAAAAAATGAAAAATTAAGTGTGTAGTAACTTCTAAACCCGTGAAGGTGGGTGGGGCCAAAAATTAATTACTAATTTAAATTTTGTAAAACTCTTTGGCATAAAAAATAAGGGGATAAGAAAACAAAATAAAACTGTAAACAAGTGAGATAAATATAATAGAAAAGATAAGTTAGTAAAAAAAGCTATATGTGTATATAGAGTGGTTACAAACCATGATAATTTTAAGCATTGAATTCTTTAGTGACTAATCATTATTTAACGCCTAGTTCCTTATTGATTCAGTGAAGATATCTGTTGATCAGGTCTTCCCTTAATGTTACCTAAAATGCATATTATTAATAAAAGTATTCCACAACTTATTTACCATTTACAATACATAAAAATAAACTTGGCCTCCAAGTACCATGTGCAAAAATCACCCGCATTTTAATGTAAAACAAAACGGTGTGCACAGATGGAAGAGTGCCCTTAATTCGGTGTGCGTGGGTGCATCTACGCACAGACACAGCAGCACACCTGCATCTCCCAGCTCCAGTCAGTAAGCATTTATTGAACTGGGGTGTCCAGACTTAAAGCCTTTTTATTGGCTCATCAGTTTTTGTTAGTGTTCGTGCATGCAATATGTTCCAAGATGATTCCTCTTCCAGCGTGGCCCGAGGACACCACAAGGTTGGATGCCCCTGGCGGAGGGAGCTTCCCTGTGACAAAGCACTTTGTAGAAAGCTTGTTAGAGACAACAGTTGTGAACCAAAATGAAATTGGTGTTTATGTATCTACTTATTTTTAATAATTTTTAAAAATGTGTGTGGTGCCTTATATACTTCAAGTGCTATTATCTACTGTTACCTTTTGGTTGTCGTTAACCTCATTGGGAAGAGGGGAAACTGAGGCACGGGAAGATTGTGTAACTTTCCCAAGTTTCACTTGGACAGTGTTCATAATCAAATTTGAATCATATTCTTCCAACTTGGACCCTGTACGGTGAACAACGTGCATTGTTAGCGGTATTATTTTATCGTAATGGTTCTTGGTACCTATTTTATAATAGTGCATATAATTCCTCTTTATGAAAATGTAATTTTTGAAAACACAAATACAAAAATAGAAAAATGATGCACCATTTCAACACTGTAGGCAAACATTACTAGTATTTTGTTTTGGGGACTTCCAAATGTTTATGTATAATAAGACCGAATTACATTAATGTATAATGTTAAAATTGGCATTGTAATCTTCCCAGATTTTCTACCAGATTATTTACCTTTCTCAGTAAATAATTACCAGTGCGTCAGCTCCAGACCCACTTCATTCTATTGATGTCAACTGCTTAACTGAAAAGATACACACTGTAATATTTTCTAATGCGTAGTGTTGGGAGTCAGGTTGATTTTGACTTTTCACTGTTTACATACACAGTGTTTTCAAAGCTGCAGAAGTAAAAGCACAGTTTGGAGTTATTCCCTGTTCATCTTTGATTTTGTTTGTGATGTTCATTATACAAATGGTCGGGAAAGCAGAATGGCAAGTGCTTCTTCTAACAGCCTGGACTGAGGCTGGCTATGCTGCATAACGACACTTGCAGGCTTTTTCACTTAGTAATGTCCACAGCCTTATCGGTACCTAAATTCCGCGAACAACATCTACAGAGAAAACACTCAATGTTTTGGTGCTGGGGGATGTAGAAAATGCTAACGAGTATAAGAAGAGTCCCCACACTAAATGAGATCCTGAAAACATATCTACAGAGAAAGGTAATTGATGATAGTGTGTGCTTAATTAAAAGTCACTATTGGTAAAAACTAGCAGCCCTTCCAGTAATACACTGGGCAGTGTTTTGCGCAAAGCTGTTAACTCATTAAATGTTGTTGCATCAGACAGCACATTGAAACACAAATAACCATAGATCAATTTAGAACAAGCCTTCCGAGTGTTTCTACTAAAGGAAAATCCTAATTTTTCTTAAATGTCACAAATATCAAAGGAAGAAACTCAGACTTTATGTTTCAGAGGTGGAAAACAACTGGCATATTTTGAGCAGAGGAAAGCAGCCATCATATACAGAATAAATCCACTGAATGCTTGCCTGCACACAGGACACGTTATAACGGTGAGGTGTCTCATCATACTAGATCCAATCAAAATTTACAAAGCAGGAAAACAGAAAAACACGTGGGAAGGCCCTAAGCAGGGGCACTCAACAAGAAACATACACAAAAGATGGCACAGTCAGGGCGGGCATCAAGCAGGGTGATGGCCATGGCTGGCAGGGCGCAAGGAGACAAGACACCCCCTGCAAGCCAGAGTGAGGCCGCTCCTCCCTCCAAAGCCCAGAGCCTTCGCCGGAGCTTGGAGCTCGTGCCTGTGTCACGGGTCAGAGCAGTGGCCTGCACTGTGGGGCTCCTCATCACTCCCACACTCCTTACCCAAGTCCCTGCTGTTTTGATGAACAGAAGCAAACTATTTATTAATGGACTAGCTTCTTTAGAAAATTAAGACATTAATTCTCATTCAGACATGTCTCCTGGTTAATTATAACATTCATGCCTACTCAGGCTAGTCTCTTGTTCATTTCTTTTCTGAGTATTAATCTTATAAGCACCCAGCAATACTATGCCCAAAGCTATGCCAGGTGTAATTCAATCACCTGTACATGCTTTCTCCCAACACTGTACCACTCTTCTGAGTCCCAGCATCTGGTATCCAAGGCCTATTTTGTGTCTCTGGGTGGATTTACCACAGAAAACTCCAAACCCATGATTTCTTTCCTCCCTAAATCACTGCCTCCTCATTTTTTCCACATTTTAAAAAAGATTTTAATTGTTTATTTTTAGAGAGAGGGGAAGGGAGGGAGAAAGGGAGAGGAACATTGACTGAGAGAGAAACATTGATTGGTTGTCTCTCAAAGTTGCCCCAACCTGGGATTGAACCTGCAGTCCGGACATGTGCTCTGACCAGGAATAAGCCAGTTAAGAGACAACACCCATACAACTGAGCCACGTGGGCCGGGGATTTCTCCACATCTTAATAATGAAAACATTCCTACCACAATGGCTCACGTCAAAAACCGAGGAGTCCCAGCAACGCTGTCCTCTTCCTTTTGGGTCCCACACCCATGCACTCAACCCTCACAAAGCTTCACCTAATTGCTAAAATATTTCATATAATTATATATATATATATATATATATATATATATATATATAATTTGTGAGATGATTGCTTGGCATATTAAATTTGAAAAGATGGGCATGGGTTGAACAAGTGAAAATTGTAGAAAGGAACTTGAGAGTATTCAATCAGTTCCCAATTCAGTAACTCATTCTACAGCATTCATAACTTGCAATTGTGTATTCTCTGCTTAAAAGACTTCCAAAGTTTAAAATATCATTGTATTCCATAACAATTATTTGACTTTTGGACTGAACTGTCTTAAAGTTATTTCTTAGTACTGTCTTTATTTTATCCATAAGAGGTCATAGAATTTCAATGCAGACCCCTTAACCAATAATGTGATGTACTTTCAAGAGAACTTCTCTTCTTCTCGACTTTTTTTTGGTATGCTTTTTTGTATATACTGTAGTCAACAATGCCTATATTGAAAAAAATGTGATTTCTGTAATGCATACAAACAAAAAGGAATCACAACTTTTATTCTGTAACTTTTGTATATGTACCTTTAATTCTAAAGCTACATTAGTTCCACTTTTACTTGGGTGAAATTGCTTAATAAAATGATATGGGTTTCAAGTGTTCAATTCTATGATACATCATCTATACATTACATTCTGTGTTTACCATTCTTTTAATGGTAACCCTTTATATATCCTTTTGTCACCAGATATGTGACCCCTTTACCCTGTACTACCTCCTCCAACCCCTCCCCCTCTGGTAACCACCACACTGTTGTCTGGGCCTCCAAGTTCTTGCTTCTTTTTATTGCTTGTTCATTTGTTGCTTTCAGTTTTATGACCCATGAAGGAGTGAAATCATATGGTTCTTGCCTTTCTGATTTTCTTTGCTTAGCATGATATTCCCAAGATGCGTCCACGTTGACATTTTCTCTTACGACTGGTGATGTTCCATTTTTACATGTGCTATATCTTCTTCACCCAGTCTTCTATTGAAAGACACTTAACTTGTTTCCATGTCTTGGCCACCTCGAATAACGCTGTAATGAACCTGGGGGTATATATATTTACAAATAAGTGTTTTCAAATTTTGGGGGGAGATACCCAGAAGAGGCATTGCTAGGTCATGGGGTGATTCTATTCTCAACTTTTTGAGGAACCTCCACACTGTTTTCCATGGCAGCTGCATCAGTCTGCATTCCCACAACCTCTCCAACACTGGTTAGTACCTGTCTTGTTGATTCTAACCATTTGGACAGGTGTGAGGTGGCATCTCATTGTAGTTCTGATTTGCATTTCCCCAGTCACTGGTGAGGTTGAGCATCATTTGGTACATCTGGTGGCATTTGTATGTCTTCTGGGAGCCGGGTCTGTTCCAGTCCTCTGCCCACAGTTTGATTGGATTGTTTGTGGCTGTTGAGTTCTTTGACTTCTTTATAATTTTGGATATTAACCCTTGTTGGAAGTGTTGTTTGCAAATATCTTCTCCCATTTGGTTGGTTGCCTTTTTGTTTTATTTGGTGGGTTGTTTTTTGTTCTGTGCAAAAGCTTTTCAGTTTTTAGTTTGATATAGTCCCATTTATTTTTGCTTTTACTTCCCTTACCTTTCTTTATACTGTTAACTTGCATCAACCTTGTATCTGACAGAGCATTTAGTCAGTCACCTTTTACATGAAATACTTATCAACCAGGTTGGAGGTCTGTTTTTGTTGTTGTGGGGCTGGTTTATTTGTAGTAGATATTTACGCAGTTCGTGCATATTGAAATGAATGGTCAACTAACGTCTTACACATCTTTCACAGTACTGCCCATACCAACTTTCTCATTATTGATTGGAGTGATCTGGAACCAAACTTGCAACATTTTAAAGTTTGGCCTGTACTTGATCATTTGCCTGGCTGATATGAAAACAAAAATTTTAGACCATTTCTCTCTCTTACAAATCTTTCAATTGTTTCTTAAAATAATGTCTTATGTTCCTTACCTAGTATCCCAGTAAGTCTATGCAAATCTAGATAACTGAACCTCCTTTATGAAATGACACAGTATAAAAACATTAGCCCATCGTGTTAAAGTGCAAAGACATTGTTAGGATATGAATATACTAACAGATTTTTTGCTCTTGATATAGGGAATATAGAAAAAAAGCATCCCGATAGTGTAGAAGCATAACAACATATTTCAAAAACATAAAAAAATGTAACTTACCATAGTTTACATGATTGTGACCATGTTGAGTCACTGCTGTAACGTGTGACTGAAAGCATATCATGCTAGTCTGTGGTTTACAGGAGTTGCTAGGACACTAATGAATGGCATTAAGTTGAAGTCCTTCCTGACTTGTTGCTCTGTTTGTAAACAGCAATGATGAAGTTCAGGATAATTAAATGCCAAAGAGATGAGGGAGAAGGAAAAATTGGAATCAAAGGATGTATTTCAAACTCTGCCTCTTCCATTCAAGCATAAAACCAAATGTGCCACTCCAAGATCTCAGGTCACTTCATCTTCAATGTGAGAGTTCTATAATGAAGCTCCTCCTAGCTCCCGAATTTTAAAATTGTAACCTCTCAGCTCTCTTTACAGTTAGTTTTCTGAACTGCTTATTGGATTGTATTGACTCTCTGAATTAAAAATAAAAAAACCCACATAGCTGGTCAAATATCATGTATAAAAACATCGATACACCCTGTTCCTGACTTTTTTTTTCCGTATTTGACCACTGCATATCTGAACTGATGAACTGAATTTAATCTGTGGTGCCTAACACATTCTTACAATGACTAATCTTTATCAATCACCAAAGTTTGTTGTGCTGACTTTGAAATAGCTGTTGATAGTGTAGTTATTTCATCCAATTGTAACAAAAAGAATTTAATGAGTGTTTGAAGTGCATGCGATTATGCTATTTGAAAGTTATACACTTTGCAAGATAAGGATTAAACACAAATCAAAGGAAGTCAACATTTCATTATGAATGGAAGTGATTATAGGTAATCGGCAAACTTTGAAGCTTTCTGCACTGGCACACTGAATAATCAGTACTGTTGTTTTGTCATTATCAGTAAGATTGCGCTTTTGTCAGTTTTGAAATGCCTGCTGTTTGCATAGTTGAGGGTAAAGAGGAAAGTTTGTTTTCCCACTAACAATTCATTGATTGCTCTTCACTGATAGTTTGTGACACTTGATCTTTCTGGCAGCTGGACTTTTTACCCGGCACATGAAGTGGTTTCATTAGAGCTTAATTGATTTTGCAATTGATGAACTCTGTGCGAGTGTATGTGTCTTATAAACTATTTTCTCCATGGACCTTCTTTTCCCTAGTGGCATCAAAATACTGGGCTCAGTATTTCAATGACAGCATATCAAAACAGTAAAAAGTTATTTTGCCCTGTTCTGATGTGGTATCTATTTCTTATTGGAAGCAAAGGCATTTCCTACATCACTCCTTGCCAAGTGTTAGCTCACAGAAGTTGATTATTAAAAGGAGTGATGAAAGTTTATGTAATTGATTTTAGATGTCAAACAATGGCTTTGCAAAAATGGGAGATAATCTTAGAGTATGCGATCTAAAAATAGTGCTGTGAACACTCTTGTTGAATTTTAGTTTAATGTTTTTCATGGCTAAACCATTAATGTTTTTCATGGCTAAACCATCAAGTTTGTTCCTATGTATCTGTTACCTCTAAATATTCCTTGTGTCTATATCTATTTATTTTTTGTGTGTCTGGACTTTTCCACGGTGACTTTTCAGCATTCAGACAATATTTTTGGTGTTTTCCTTATGAAATAGGTTTTAAGTGGAAATTACAACTTTGACATAGGTGGTAGTTCTTTTATCAAACTCGGTATACCTACTGTCCTATTGTAAGGAAAATGCAGCACGTTTGACTTTCCGTAAGAAAACCCCAAGACTTAATGAGCTAAAGAAAGTCCTAAGTGAAATCCACTGGCCTATTATTTTCTTGTCCCTGGGATTTAATAACCACGTGGGAAGCATTGTTCGGTGTACTAGAGGGTGGGCCCTTCAGGTAAAATCTTAAATGGACTGGCAAAGCAGGATGGGAAACTCCTCCCTCTATTTAGTCTTAATCTCTTTCTTTCAGGGCACTAAATTCAAAGCTCCAAGTTGATTAAATTGAAAATTCAATTAAATACATGTTTTTAAGTGGATGTACTTGCTTTGAATGGAACAGCATCTTTTGAATTACAATCAGTTTTCAGAAGTAATATTCATCATATATGGCCATTGACATTTTCTATAAGACATTATTTAGCATGTTTTAAATTAGAAAATTTAATATTCACTCCAAAGATCAAAGGACCAATAGTTGAAAGCTAAATATGAATATCTTTCTGTAATTTTCTATTATTCTGTTATATTGAGGATAAAAGACTATCCAGAATATTGGGTCCAAAGGAAAAGCCTTTTATCATGTTTCTATTTTTAAACTATCCCCCTACACTAATTATTCTGTAACAGTTGGTCCTTATTACTTATTTTAAATCAAACTGCAGGGTAGGTAATTCTTTCATGAAATTCCTCATTATAGGAAAACACCCTTCACTTCTCAGATCAAGAATTATGTTTAAACCAGCCAGGCATTATCTTTGTCTTGGCATCTGAAGTAAATATACATCCAGAAGGAAAAAAATACTCAGAAAAACTTTAAGAGGTCTAGCTTTAGCAAGCTATCTTTAATATGTTAGAAGTGAAGCCACTTTAATAAAACAAATATTATACTAAATTTAAAATTTGTGCAGAGATTCAAAGATGAAAATTAAAGTAGTGTTCACAAAATAAACTGACAAACACAGTGTTACCACTGAATTTGCTCTGTGGATGTGTTCCCTGGGGTGATAACTTAAATTACACTATGGTTTGCAGGTAGCTGGAGGAACAAACACCATTCTGAAATGCATTCTCCGTCAATCTTCTCTACCTGGGAGATGGGAAACTCCAACTTTCATCATGCCCTGTTGAGGAGCTAGGGTTATTGAAAAGGCTACATTAGATATATTACAAAGTCAACACCCTGAAATGCATGGAATGCAGCCCTTGTGATGATCAAAAATTACAACCTGGAATTGGTGCAGGACAGGAGTCATCTGCTATATTTGAATTCCTAGCTCTTAGCACATACTTCTTGGAACTTGCTCTGTGGTCAGTGGTCAGTGTATATTTTTTATGTCTGTTTTTGTTGAATTAGTAGCTGATTCCCATAAAGCGATACTGAAACAGAGTGAAAAGAACTTGGAAAGCGCACTGAATGTCTTTGAGCTTGTGGCTGATTTTATTAGGTACATTACGCTCTGTTTTAAGACTTGGCTAAGTCACTGATGCACATTTCTTTTTTATTCTACTTCCTGGGAGTCACAAGGTTTATTACATTTCAGAATAATAGTGAGGGTTTCCCTCTGCTAAGGTTTTGTGGACAGGAGATCTATACCATCTTGTGGATTGGTTTTTAGTGGCATTAAGTGACATCATGGGCCCTGGAAGTCAGAGAGTTTGTTATGAACCAACAGATTAACATTTTGTTCCTTGAGTGTCTGGGACATCCCAAAAGAGATGATTTCCATGACATTTTCTGACTTCATGTACATGCCAGAGAGATGTGCTGTTAGCTGGCAGGCAAGGAGTACTACAAAGGTTGTTCAGGAAGGGGTTATTTTTAAAAAGAGTGAAGTTTTAGAATTAATATTTATAGTATTTTTTAATTTTTATGCTTATAATAGATAAAGAATCATTCTCACCACTAGCCAACTGGGAAAAAAGGGAAAAGTCTGTTTGTCACAACAAATTTTGAACATCCTTACTTAGCACTGCATCTCCCAACCGCCCCTGCTGTTACCATAAATTCAAAGTAGAATTTAGTTCTTATTCTCTTGTTATTTCCTCTCCCACATTCTCAGAGCAGATTAATGATTTTAATTCCTTCAAAATGAGTATTTTAAAAGGCTATTCTTTATCTTAATTCCTAAACATAGTTTTAGAGAAAAATTTTGGTGCAATAAAGAGAAAATATGATGTATTACTTTTAGCATTCTTAAATATTGCTGGCATTTAAGAATTCTGGTTTTTAACTCATAGAGCTCCAAAATGTGGTTTACTGTAAGCAGTAGTCCTCTTTGTATCTAAAGTGACTTTGCTAATCTTGCACATTTAAGGACTGGTCTAAAATGTGTGGATTTTCGTTAGCAGTCACTCTGTACCCACTTTTCCTCAGTCCCTGACAACCACTAATATGTGGTCTATCTCTACAGATCTGCCTATTCTGTCAATTTTATATAAATGAAATAACACACTACTTGGGTTTTGTGATTGGCTTATTACAATGTTTTTGATGTCCACCCTTGTTGAAACATGTGTGAGTACTTCATTCCTTTTATTCTCAAATAATGTTCTAGTGTGGTGATTATCACTGACTCAGTCAGACATCTCATTGCCGCCAGGTTGAATCACTCCTTTGGTGTGCTCTGAACTTGCCCAGGTATGGACGTGCATCACACCAAATCAATAGACAGCACACTAGCCTTTACCGTTTACATTGGTAGCTCCTATTTAAAAGTTATTTTAGCCATTATTACACTACTCCTAGGGATCCAGGGCATGAATATCCATTGTGTTTTATATTTGTGTATAATTTTAGCTTTGGAAAAAACAAATCCTAGTGTATCACACTACTGAGACCATGATTAAATGGTGAAAATACCATTCAACACGTCTTTACAGTTAAAATGAAGAAAGAATTATCAGAACCTGCAATATAATATCTGTAAAATAACTCACTTTACATGGCACTTATATGAATATTTGTTTCTCTTAAATAAAGGTAATTTAATTTTCTGATTCATTGTTGTTTGATTAGGGAAACCACTGTATTGAAAGTAATTTAAGTAGGAAAAATGTCTGAACTAAAGAGAGGAGCTAAGTATCTTATGAAAAAAAATGTCATAAATAACTTACTGAAAATCAATTTTTATTAATATATTAATACTTACATAAGTCAAAATAGTTTTGAAAATGATAGCAGAAAATAACCATCCTGAAGTTTACAAACAAGAAATTTGATGGGATGGGGAGGAGATATACTTAGTAGTTTATGTCAGAACAATACTCGATAAATCTATGGGCTTTCAGAAAAAGTTAGCTCAGTCAGCAATGACCTCTGGGCAATGTGCTGTTCTAAAACAAGCATCTAAAAATATATTGAAAACCAGAAGTTTGCAATAGTTTCTAAATTCTATGTCTCAATAGTTTTTACATGTCTACAGTTTTGTTTTGTTTTTATTTTTTGCTGTAATATACTCTTTTTAAATCTTTTTATTATTCTTTAGGGAAAATAATTTTTTTATAGTTCAGTTACAGTTGTCCCACCTTTTCCCCCATCACTCTCCCCTACCCTGTTGCCCTAGCTCCCACAGTCAATCCCCCCATTGTCCATATGTCTATAGATTTTTTAAATCACATTCATATTTTGCAGTAACAAGTGTTAATTTGGAATCATTTTAGAATTATTTTCATTGTAATCATATCGAGGATATCTCACTGAAAGTATATACAGGTTCAAGTACTCAGTTAAATGCCGGACATGAGGAACTTCCATGAAGGAAAGTCTGTTTTGATACAAGCTGCCAATCAACAATCTTTCTATCACTGTGGTATTTCCAGGCTAAATTCCCCAAAACAAAATGATGTTATATGAGAAAGTCTGTTAGGGAAGATTGTTCATCAGGTTATTTAAATGCACATAGAATTACTTACAAGTTGAGGGGGTTGCTTTGGATTCTCACTGCTTTGCTATGTGTTCTGCTAGGCACATACCAAAATTGTCATGGATGTTTTTCATTTGTCAGTTCTAATTCTGCAGGTACTTACTGGCCCTGACTTGTATACTGAATTTCAAACTGTGTAGCCAAAGCAAATTTGTCATTTTAACTGACTCTGGGCTTGGCGGAGAGTTTCTGACTTTTAGGTCTCACCTAAACGGCATCATTGGATCAAGGGCCTTCCTCAGTCTCCCTTTCCAGGTTAACCCCTCCTAGGCTCTGTGGTCACGCTCTATCACATCAACCTCTCTGCTTTTCAGTCATATCTTCTGTAATGATCTGACAATATCAGTTAGTTATTTGCTTCCTTAGGGGTTATCTGTTTCAATAGAAAGCAACCTTCCCAAGAGCAGAAATCTCTTCTGTCTTGTTCGAGGTCTTATCCTCAGAAACGAGAACCAGATCTGGCATATAAAAAGCATTCGAGAAACTTGCGAGATGAGTAATTTTCTCCTCTGACGTGTCTATTTGCCATGCTGTTCAACCCCTTCATTTTCCCAGCCATGCTCCCATGCTGACTTCTGCTCCGGACTCAGGAACTGCTGGTGAGGCACAACCTCCCCACTGTTAACATTTGAACTGTATAAATTGTTTGGGGGCTGTCCTGGGCACTGTCAGGTGGTTGGCAGCATCCTTGGCCTCAACCCAAAATTTGTAGCACACAAAATTTCCCATGTATTCTTATACACATGCCCACCTTTAAGCCACTGTCAGATTATGTTCACGGCCATTCTGTAATGTCTCTCCTTCCCTGTTGGCATTTCATGTGCCCAGCGCTTTCTACCTTCTCTCTGTAGTATCGTATTTCCTTTCCGTGTTTGGCTGATCTGCTGAATAAAAGCCTGGTACACAATTGCCTTCCTTGACCCTCATCAGCGAGCTTCCCAGAAGACTGGGATGGGGACTATGCAGCTGCAGTCTGTCCTTTCTGATGAAACTTCCTATTTTCTTTTCCAACAGTAAGCTGGTGATTTGTCCCCTTGACTCAGCCGTGCTGAACATCGACCATTCCTTCATATAAAGCTTACTGTTTTCATTTTGCAAATGACTGTGACATCATCCAGTGAGTCATATACTTCTTGGTCTTTTTTGCAATCATTTTAGTGTCTTGCTTGCTGCTGTTAGGATTCCCTATGTCATCTTGGAGCCAGAGAGTCAATATAACTGGCCTTATTTTATCTAAATAAGTTATTTCAGTTTAACTCTTTAAATCCATCTGTGGCAACAGACATTATTGTATTGACAAATCACATACAGGGTGATTCCTTGAGAGGATACAACTGAAAGCATATTGAATGTCTCATTATGACTTTCTTCCTTGGTATATGGAAAAAATGGTTTGTGTTTACATTTGTATGCAGCTCTAAGAATATTTTTAATTGTACAAAGAAATATGGAATTTTCAGATCCTTGATGAGTCATGCCACCACGTATACATACAACTATTTTTAAATATAACAAGAGTGTTAAAATATACACTTATGGTTATCTTTTCAACTGGAAAGCAAAAAATAAAAAAAAATTTATTTTGTACTAATAAGGAGATTAAGCTGTTTTATTCTATAATGATGAATGTATTGAGCAGTTGTTTCTTTAGTTTTATTCTTAACTTTTTCTTTATATTCATTGTTATATACTGGGAAGAATATTCATAACATTCTTCATTTTATGTAACATATTGCATAATAAAATTTACCACAGGGAAAAATGAGTTACTTATAAGAAGAATCTAATGGGCAGAGTAAACAATGAGCAAAACAGAACCGGAGGCGTGGAACATGGGGCAGGCTGACAGCGGGAAGAGGGGGGTGGGCAGCAGAAGACTGGTTGGAAGAAGGGATCGAAGAACATGTATGAAGGGTCCGCAGACATGGACACAGCATGGGGATGACTGTGGGAGTGGGGGGCGGGCTGGTGGGGGGGCAAAGAGAAAAAACTGGCACAACTGTAGTAAGATAAACAATAAAATATGAATAAAAGGAAAATAACTCAAATTATATTTCTTATTTCTAAGATAGCTTTCTAGGTAGAAAGCAAAACTTCTCTTAAAATTTTAGAAATAAGCTGATAATGAAATATCTTGCAGAAAGCACCAGTTCGCAGTACTACATTTGAAAGTAGAGTTATATCATTTATCTTTATATTGGATATCAATTAGATACTTTAATCTAAATAATTTAATTTAAATAAGACCGGGAAGTGGGTGTCTCCAGCTGCTGTGGAGATCGCTATCACAGAGTCAACAGTCAATGACCATTTTTTTTAACTTTTAGATTCAGTATGGTTTTAGATTTTTGTGCTCCTTTTAAAGTTTAGATTCAACTATGATATTTTAAATTAAAGAAAAATTTATTTAAGTTTCTATTCTGATAAAGATAAAAAATAGCCAACTATTTTAAAATGCAAATAATTGCATGTTTAATTTAGAAGGTAATTGAGATGTATAAAAATTATACAAATGTGGATATTGTAGAACATAATGGTTGAATTCATAGTTTATGCTTTATTAATAATTTACTATGTATAAATTATTTTTCATTTGCATAAATCATATTCTCTTTGGGAAACATTACATGTCTTTAACAAATGGACTGATGTATACTCTTATTTTAATTTACATACATGTTTACAAATTAAGATTTTATGCCCAAATCAGAGTTACATTCAATAGATATTTTTCTAACAATAGATAATATAATAAGCTAATTGTAAATCATACATCCATCCCATTCAAGCCCACGATATTATAACTTTACCAAAAGTTTAATCAATTAAAAATATTTATAACATGGAGGATAATTCAATAAAAATGCTCTAATATTTTATTGCTAAGTTTCAAGTGAAAAAACTATTACATTTTTGAATCTTCAATTTATTTTTCCTTTTTTTAATTTGTCCTTTTAGAGGTTTTAACAGTTTATATCTCTTGATATAATGTTTAAATTGAGTTGAAATAAAATAATTTAAGGTAGCAATTTTATAGCTAGAAAGATAGCTTTTCTTTTCCACAATGAAAAAGGTTATGAACATGATCTTCAAAATATTTGTTTTTCTTATTTATCATTTCACTTGATTAAAATTTTGCAAAATCAATTTACAATCGTATTCTATTAGCTACTTCCAATCCTGTTTTTATTTATATTTAAATATGCTATAGAATTTCTTTAATACATGGGTATAATTAATTAAGTCAAAGTCTTGGGAAATAGTTTTTTTGTCAGGGACAAGCAGACCATGCCTTTCAGGAACACACTTGAGCAGCGATTATAAATCCCGGCTGAGAGGCCCAGAGGGTCTTGTCTGTGCCATCATTTATCTGTTTAAGAGTCTGTCGTAAATTTTGAATGAAAACCAAGGCACTAAATGTCTGGCTTAAATGCTGACTTCTCTGAAGCTAAAAAGGCATGTCTACTGACTCGAGTTGCTTTGCTTTATCTAGCTCTCACACACTGCCCCCCCTTTGTGGGGCTGTCAAATGCAGACAAAGAGAAATAGGCGCTCCACTGTCCAAGAGCCAGAGACGGAGCGCAGGGCCCCTGGGCTGCATGTCCTGCACGGGGTTGAGGAGGGGGCACCCAGTGCGCTGCAGGTGGGGACTCCATGTGGTAGGTGTGCGTTACCTTGGCGAGAGTCGCTGATAGCGCTCTGCGTCATCCCGGGACTAGCCTACAGGTAAACCAAACCAAAAGAAGGTTGGAGAAATTTCTCTCACAAGCAGAGTTGGTGCCAGCAGGGAGGGAAAAATCATATTTTTTCTTTCAGTGTAACCCACAAAGGTGAAGGGCAGAAAGTGTCATCTTGGCTAAGCGCACAAAAAGAATAGAAATAGCACACACCTGGCACAGGCAGCTCTCCCCGGTCACTTCCCAGAACACGTGTCAGCTAGGCTCGGGCGGGGTCACCAAGGAGCTGTGGCTGCAAACTGGTTCGCTACAAATAGGACGCTGAATGAATCGACCCATAAAGCACAGACATCTCAGGCACCGGAACTCCCACGCTGGTTTTCTTAAAGTGGTCACCTGCTGGGCTTTCTTCCCTGTGACCCAGGCTGACTTCCCTTTCAGGAGGACGCCGGCACCTTTGAGTCTGGGCGGGGGTTTCAGAAATCTCCAGTCTCCAACGTGGGTGCCTCCCAGTAAGCGTTGGTTAGTGAATCTAGTCTCATCTTACCAGAAAGTGCCCATAGTTCTTGCTGACTTTGTTTTGTTCATCAGAAAGTCATGACAAATCATCTAAAATGTGAACTTGAAAAAACTGTGTGTGTATTATTTTATTTTACTGGAAAGATAAAGGCAAATATATTACAGATTTAATTTCATTCAAATATGGGTCTGCTGTAGTGTTGTTACAACTAATTCAAGTTTCCGTGGGGAGGCCATGGGCATGCCATTCTGAGTTTGGGTGCACTAATCATCCGTCTACCCTCCAACAACACGAGAAGTGTTCTTGTCAAAGTCGACCTTGCCAAAGTGGATGCCATAAGTTTTCAAGAAGCATATGAAACCCCAGAGAACATCAGCAAGTCCTGATTCAGCTGACTTACACACTGATCTCAGAGCTGACAATGATGACTATTTTTTCTGGACTGCTGAAAACATGTTAAATCTCATAACAGATTTTCCAACTCTATTAAACATGGGAATCTTTGAAACAGGTTAATTAAGGATATTAAACTAGGGTAGCATTGCAACATCTTGATTTCTACAAAGAGCAACATATTTTCTCTCATATTAGAGATTTAGAAAAAGACTGTATTCTTTTAATGCTAATATTGAATTATTTTGTTCAGCAGGTATTTTAAAAATGCATGATAGATTTGAAAAATTATTTTAGCTCATCAATAACCTTTATTTTTATATTTTTAGTAACTCCACTTAGTATTTGAAATTGAGGTTCCAGAAAAAACAGATATTTATTTATTTATTTTTTCTGGGGGATGGGATGCTAATTCTGAGTGTTTCTGTGAGGCTTAGTGCATATTACAACTGCGTCCCTACTGGAGCGCTCGCTCCCTGTCCTTTAAGCCAATTAGGAATCCAGGAAGTGCGTCTCTGCTTCATGACCAAGAGGAAGCCACCCCAGCACAATATTCTAGCTCCTTGGAGAGTAGTTTTTCCTTAATGGGCTTTACTGCACTGCCTCATACTGATTACATAAGATGCAGCACAATGAGGGCTTCTGTGTGGCTGGGCACATGTGTACACGTGTATCTGGAACAATGCAACGACATTTGCGGTTGCTTCTTCAAATAGCTTTCAAAAAGGAACAAGCAGCCCCATAGAGGCTACCGAGAGCCACTTGAGTGGAGAGAGGGCAACGACTGCCCAGGACAAGGAGAACTTTAGCAGGGGGAATGGCCCGGCTCCCGAAGAAGAGGCTGATTGTTTCTGTGAGGCTAGGAGCACTAAGGCAGACCACAGAGACGGGGGCTAGAGATGCACATTGAAAAGGGTCAATTAAGTCCAGAGAGGCTGGGAAGTGGTTCCAGATGGCAGGGAAAACACGGAGGGAGGGACAGAGAGAGTGGCGTGGATGGAGGTGCAGAGGGCGAGCGCTGCCTGGAGAAGGAGGCTCGGGAAGCTTTTAAATATGAATTTCGTGGTAGAATAAAACAAAGACAGAGAAGCAGATGTTCTGAAAACAGTTTTTCACAACAATCTAACCTTGTTCAGAATCAGAGCTTTTAAGTATGCCTGGAGCAACTGAGTGCCCAACAGCATCGGCCTTTGGGGGAACCATTTCCTTTCTGCCCACGCATCCGCCTGCCACCACGCAAACCTAGGAGCAGGGAACAAAGAAGCACATGGCTTTCTGTCTGCAGTTCAGAGTAGCCTAGTACATTTTTAAAAATGGTTTAATTTTATTGTCATAGATGTACACATATTAATAGAAAGCAGAAAACTAAATTATAAATGCACATTTTCTTGAGTGAACTAAATTTCCCATGCCATCCTCACCACTTTCCTCCTGGGTGGAATATGTAAGAGGAAGAACTCCACTAGAAAAACGTGTGTGATTTCTCCCTTGTGTTCAGAATGGTGGTGGACCCCCCCGCCAGGGAATGGCAGAGCATTCCCCAATGTATCCCCGATTGGATACCCCAAGGAACAGCCCCCATTCCAGTGGTGGCTACCAGCAGTGGAGAGCAAACATCTTGTTCCTGCTGAGTGAGGAGCTTTGTCGGCAGCACCGAACAAAGTTTGTTCTTGTGGTGAGCTTATGTATTTATTAAGATGGTTTAAATTTTTATGGAGCACCTGTCAGGCATTGCCCTGCATATTAAGGGGACAGGACTAACTAGGCAAAGTCTCTACTCTCCAGAGATACGTAGACAAATGAGGACCATAGATTGCAGAGAATAGCTACAAAACCAAATTTAAAAGATGGTCAGAGAAATACTGGCTAACACGCTAACACATAAAGCCAGCACCCAAGTAGCTGTTGAGACAGCGAGGATGATCCTCCACGGTAAGTGCATCCCAGTGCTGTGAGCAGCCACACCAGGCTGAGAGCATCTTCATGAGGTTCCCCCAGGGGGACACAGCATGGATCCCCAAGCATTCCCAGGAGCTGCTAAGTCATCGGGTTTTGCAAATTCTCAGGCTTTAGAAACTGGTCAGTGTATCTTATTAAACCACTCTCATAACTAGAAGAAATATTCAAAAAAATTATATGGAACCACAAAGACCTCAAATAGCTGCAGTAATCTTTAGAAAGACAAATAAGTTTGGAGGAATCACATTACCTGATATCAAACTATACTATAAGGTTGTAGTAATAAAAACAGCATGCTACAGGCATAAAAACAGACATATAGATCAATGGAACAGAATGGGGAGCCCAGAAATAAATCAATGCCTTTATGGTCAATTAATATTCAACAAAGGAGGCAAGAATATATAGTGGGGTAAATAGGGTCTATTCGATAAATGGTGTTGGGAAAACTGGACAAATGTGCAAAAAAATCTAAGATCACCTTATGACACCATACACAAGAATAAACTCAAAATAAGTTAAATACTTAAATGTAAGACTCAAAATCATAAAAATTGTAGAGGAAAGCATAGGCAATAAAATCTTGGACACTGCTCATAGCAATATTTTTTCTAATACATCTCCTTGAGCCAAAGAAACAAAAGAAAAAATAAATAAATGGAACTATATCAAGTTTAAAAGTTTTTGCACAGCAAAGGAAACCATCAACAAAATGAAAAGACAACCCACTGAATGGGAGAACATATTTACCAGTGATACATCCAAAGTACCTTACAACTCAACACCACAAAACCAAATAATCCAATTTAAAAATTGGGCAAGTACTTGAGTAGACACTTCTCCAAAGAAGACATACAGATGATTCATAGACATATAAAAAGATGCTCAATGTCACTAATCATCAGAGAAATGCAAATTAAAACCACAAAGAGGTATCACCTTCCACCTGTCAGAATGGTTATCATCAATAAATCAACAAACAAGTGCTGGCGAGGGTGTGGAGAAAGGGGACCCCTCATGCACTGTTGGTGGGAGTGTAGGCTGGTCCAGCCACTGCAGAAAGCAGTATGGAGTTTTCTCAAAAAGTAAAAATGAAACCACCTAATGACCTAGCAATTACACTTCTGGGACTATATTCAAAGAAACTTGAAACACTGATTTGAAAGAATATAGGCACCCCTATGTTTCATTGCAATGTTACTTGCAATAGCCAAATTCTGGAATCAGCCCAAGTGCCTATCAGTAGAAGAGTGGATAAAAAAGCTGTGGTGCATTCATACAATGGAGTAATACTCGTCCATAAAAAAGAAGGTAATCTTACCCTTTGCAAACGTATGGATGGACCTGGGGATTATTATGCTAAGTGAAATAAGGCAGTCAGAGAAAGACAAATACCATATAATTTCATTTTATGTGGAATTCAATGAATTAAATAAACAAAACAGAAACAAACTCATAGATACAGAGAACAGACTTCTGTCAGAGGAGACGGGGGTTTGGAAGTCTGGGTGAAAAAGGTAAAGGGATTAAGAAAAAAACCCTCATAGACACAGACAACAGAATGGTGATAACCAGAGGGAAAGATGGGTAGGGGGAGATGGAAGAGGAAGAAGAGGGAATTGATGGTGATGGAAGGAGACTAGACTTTGGGTAGTGAACACACAATACAATAAACAGACGATATGTTACAGAATCATATACCTGAAACCTATGTACTCTTATCAACCAATGTCACCCCAGTACATTTTAAAAGAATAAAAGGGGGGAAACCAGCCTCAGAATCACTCTCAGTACTGACGTGGGAAGGCAAGGCGCTGGAATTTGGCTGAAAGTCCCTTGAGTAACTCACGTAGGACCACAGTTAAGGTAACAAAGCTTTTCCTTACAGAAATAATCTTGTGGAAGGCATAGTAATACCATCATTTTCTGATTTTCTGTCTTGCATGGTCTAGGCCCGGGGTTCCCAAACTCTGCTTCACAGAGAATTGTCTGGTGAAATTTTTATAATAAAACACTCTTGTCCACACCTCCAGCCATCATTCGATCTGTTAAACAGCAGTAGTCGATGATAATGCCATTTCCGTGCATAGAAGTGTGTGTGTTAAATATCATAAACATGAAGCTCCCCGGACAACTTTTTATGCAAAGGCAGTTTTGAGAATTGGGAAACTGTTTTAAGGGAAAACAATGAGTATTTGGAGCCAGTGACCAGTTCACCATGTATGACTATGCGTAGCTATGGTCCTTTCCTGTGACTCAGGGCCGAGCATCCACCCAGGCACAGGGTGACCCTATGCAGAATCTCCCCCTGCCCTGACACTGCAGTTAGACTCCAGGGCACCGCTTCCTCACGTCTCTGGCCCAGGACACTCAAAACAAAAGGGAACCGCATCCAGATGCCATCCACGAGGGTCTGTGAGTCTGCCACTGCCGGCTGCAGAGACGGATAATGCTACAGCGTGCCGGGAGGACTTGAGCGGCAGAAAAGCTTGGGAAGGAGAAAAGACAAGTTAATTAACCTGCCAAATCATTCCTTTCAGGGAGCATAAATTCAATAGCAGCTTGCATAATGAAATATCATTTCCATTTTCCCGCATCTTTTTGTGTTCTGATTCATTGTTCAAGAGGTACCTACAAATTAGTATGGCTTTTGCAGAAATTACATATGATGTCTGAAGAGTTTTACAATGTAAAACAATTCATGTTATTCTAAAATTTGTATGTGCTTCGGTCGAGCGTGAAATGTAATTCTGGCCATTTACATTGGCTACTAGACTGATACTGACTACTGGGACTCTCTAGAGAGCACATGATAAATGCAAAATATGTCTACATTTAAAAATTACATTCTTAATGCACAAAAACTTGAAAATTTTGAATAATTAAATTTTTCTATTTTTATCTGTTCGGTCAAGGATTGGCAAAATAGGTATGGCCCTCTGCCTGTTTTGGTAAAGTGTAATTTGGAACAGAACTTCACCCTTGGCTGACTTACTTTTGGCAGCTGCCTTTGTGTGGGAACAGCCAAGGGCAGTGGCTATGTCAGACTTCATGACCTTGGGAGTCTGAAATAGATGCTGCCTGCCCTTTTAGTGGAAAAGTCTGCTCACTCTGCTTTAGGTCACTACCTCAACAGAATGCAAAATATGTGAACAATTTAATAAAACAGCAAAATGTTTGCATTGAAATTAAATAAATATAATAGATTTTATGAAAAATATAGTAATTAGATCTTTATTTAATTTCTGTTCTGCATGTAGCCAGACCATCAAGAGCCTACCCAGATGTGCACACCAGTAATTAAATCAAAACCTCTTTAAAAGCTTTCTGGATCCTATAAATAGATACTTTTATACACTGCTTTTTAAGTTTGACAAATTAAGGTGATGGACGGCATTTTATTGAATAATTTGTGTTCGATATAACTAAATATTTAGAAACTTGCTATATGGCACCATTTATTTGTACTCTTACTTGGGCTCCAGAGTCACCGCCGGCTTCCTGGGTTGCAATTCACCCCCACTCATAGCAGGAAGGGGGCCACCCTATAAGGCAGACCGGAGAGAGCCAGCCCTCAGTGTTTGCCAGGCTCAGAGAGCATGCTTTCTAGAGTGCCTTGGCGTCTTCGATCAAGTCGCAACCGTCTGCAAACATCTTGAAGTCAATTCGCCAAACTGAACACAGAGTACAAGGGGAGAACGGTGGGCCCCGCCCCTCTCTCCCACATCCCTGCCCGGGCGCAGGACGCTGACAGCTCAGAGGCATGGGGCCGCTGGAGGGGAGGGGAGAAGCCTCAGCTGAAATCACAGTTGGAGTTCTGAGTCCCACCCGAGATTGGGCATTTTAATTACTGAACTGAGACTGTATCACAAAACTGAAAGTAAATGAACATTTTTTAGTTTTGTTATTCAAGAGTGAGTAGAGATGTAAGGGGGTCCCAAGGAATAAAATTAATGGGAGACTGGGAGACATAAAAGTGCTTCATAATTACAATTCTTAAATTATATTCATGAAACGTTCTGTAACTCCCAACGAATCTCTATAAAATAGGTTCTAGTTTGGTGCTCGTAGGGCAGACTCACGCAATCTTAACTGGGTTAGAGCTCCAGGTTCACCACTTAACTGCGTGGACTTGGGTGAGACATGCCTTCCCACTGTGCCTCAGAGACAAAAATCAGAGGTGAGCCTGCTGTGAGAGAGAATCGTTGTGAGCATTGGAAAGTTAGTAAGTGTACCCTGCCTGGAATAATGCCTGGCACAGGGAGGTGAGCTGCGCTGCTATTTGTATCTCGTAGCTTTTACTGTTTGTTTTTACTGTTTGTTGCAGTATAGTTACACAGCAAGCACAGTGCGCACTTCAGTGTACAGCTGGATGAGCTTTTACCGCTGTGCGTGCCCATCAAAATACTGAGATCAGCATTTTAAATACGCCTCATGCCACAAAGCTGCTCGCTCTGCCCCCCAGTGCACACCCGCCCCCAGAAGGAAACCACTCTCTGGCTCTGCTGTGACCGTAGCTTGATCTGGCCTGTTCTTGAGCTTCGGGAAAATTAAATCTTGACAGCATTATTCTCTTTTTGAGGCTTGGCTCCTTTCGGTCAAATATTTTTTCCTATGAGACTCATCCTTTCCATGGCAAGGAGAGTGGTTATTCATCTCACTGATCCCTAGCCTTTCCCAGCATGATCACCCGTATTTTTAGCCGTTCCAATGTTGGTGGACTTTTATGTCGTTTCTCTTGTGGATGACGTTGCTCTGAATATACTCTTACTCATCATTTGGGCCAGTAAGCATTAGATTTCACCTGACATATACCAAACTCCACTGAACTCACTAGATCGTAGAATACCTGTGTTAGTTTTGTCAGAAACTTTCAGTTGACCCAAGTCGGGCCAATTTGACTTCCAGAAGCAACGTGTGAGAGTTTCTGCACTGCACCACAGCATCATCAGGACTTGGTAGTGCTGTTGTCTTGAACTTTGTCCATTCTAGAACAAGTGTGGTGCCATCTAAAAGATATATGTGTGCATGTAAATGTATGTGTGCATATGTGTTTATAAACATATATATGTATCTATGCATTTAGATGCATCTATATGCATGTATATTATAGATACGTGTACACACACACACACATAGTATATCCTCTCAGTTAATGGCTTGCCTTTAGTCTTTTTAAATAATGATGTTTTAAAAATGAAGAATTCTGTCCTATATATTGACAAAGTCAAAGGTTTTATTTTTTAATGATTAGTTCTTCTGCCCCCTGTAACAAATATTTAACTCAAAAGTCATAGTAAGAGTTCCCTTTTTTTTTTAAATGATTTAGGGTAGTTGTTTTGGGGTACTTGTTTTATTTGTAATAGTACAAAAGTTTTGAGATCCTCAAACCCAGCAGCTACGGTGACATTTTTCTTTTTCCAGCTGCATCTTGTCCATCTCATTTGTAATAAGACATCTTCTTTCTCTCAAAAGCATAGTAACTCTTCCTGTCCCATAATGTTTCTCTAACACCTACATTCATGAGAGGCTTATTTTGTTTCAGGCAGTATGCTTAGTGCTTTTACTTACAATACAACTCAGCACGCCTAAAGCTGTTAGAAGAATCCTGTGTTTTCTCGTAGGTGTTTTGTCGTTTGGCCTTTCACATTTAAATGTGTCGTCTTTCTTCAATATTATGCATGGTGAAATGAGGTCAAGGGTCATTTTTCAAGGTTCACTTTGATATCATACTTCTCCAAATGATTCGCACCGCTGGCTGGATAGAGCACACTTCCTCCCGTTGTCTGGTCTTCTTTGCCATAATTCTGGTGACCGCATGCGTGTGACTCTCCTTCTGGGCTCTCGTGCATCACATACTTATTTTCCTCTTCGTGTACAAGTCCCACCCTCTCTGAATTGAAGTAGTGTTATGGCAAACTTGGTATTTAATTCTTCTGATTTGTTCTTCAAATTTGCCTTGCATTTCCATATGTATTCAAAAGAGCTTTTCATTGTCCACACGTCTACACACACACACACACACACACACACACACACACACGCCCACTTGATTGGTATTGGGTTTAATGCATCCGTCAGCTATGATTGGGGTGAGTTGCTATGTTAAAAATTGTGACCCTTTCAACACGCGGCTCCCACAGATCAGGCCTTCTTCCACAAGACTCACATGCATTATTTGGTCTCCAGTGGAATGAGTTGTGCATATTCCCTCAGAACTTATATAAGGTGTTTACTTTTACAGTCTCATAAACACATAGATTTTAAATGTGTTTTCTATTCATTGGTAACATATAGGAATACAATCTATAAAAATCCCCAATGATCTGGCTAGAATCCATTTTTAATTAAAAATAGATTGTAGATTCCCTCAGGGTTTTTTTTTACATTGTATAATCATGTCTTCTGCAAATAACGACAACTTTACTTTTAGTTCATTACTTAGGTTTTTTGCATCATCTTCTTCCAGGGTCTACAACTTTATTTTGTTTTCTTAACAACCTTACAGGAAATAATGTCAATTCTTCATTCAACATGGGATAGATCATTTGAAGATGCTTTGTAGACACCTTTTATCAGATTAAGGATGTTTCTTTTAATCCATGTTTGAGGAGATATTTCATCGTAAATATATGCTGTATTTCATTGATTAAAAAGTGTTTTAAGTTAATCATGTATATTCGTTCTCTATATTGTTAATGTAGTAAATTTTGGATGCATGTACTTCTGAACATTTCACCAGTATGAATGGTACATTGCCCACGTGTTGCTATGTAGTGCTTGCTATATTTATCTGCTGCAATTTACAGCTTAGGAAATGGACATAAAGAAATGTTTAATGACTTTCTTGAACTATAACGTCTAATCAAAATCTGCCGTGATGCCGAAACTCTTCCTTGTAATTACCATCCAGCATCTGTGCGTGTGTGTGTAGCCTGTGACTATAGTACTTTGCATTATGATTACATTTTACAGGCAAGGGAGTGGAAACTCAGAATTTAAAAAAGTGCTCACATCTCAACACACGCCACACTTTCTTTTTTCTCGAAGAACATGGCATGCAGGAAACAATATGAAGGTTCCTCAGAAAACTAACCCCAGAACTACTGTGGGATCCAGGATCCCACTTCCGGGTGTGCAGCCAAAGGAGACGGAGGCAGGATCTCGTAGCGATGCCCGCGCTCCAGTGTTCACAGCAGCCGAGAGATGAGACGGGCCCTAGTGTCCGTCAGTGGGTGAATGGATAAAGAAGATGTAATGTGCAATCTATTCCATTAAAATGGAATAGATAATAGAATATATTTGAAAACATGTATTTGCAAAAATCTATGCACCCGTATGTTCATTGCAGCATTATTGGTGGTGGCTAAGACATGGAGACACCCACCTTGTCCTTTGCTAGAGGAGTGGTTAAAGAAGGTGTGGTGCAACTACAGAATGGCATACTGCTCAGCCATTTGTGACCACGTGGATGGACCTTGAGAATATCATGCTAAGTGAAATGAGTCAGAAAAAGCCAAGAACTATATGATTTCATTTGTAGGTGGGATGTAAAACTAAAGGCAACAATGAACAACCAAGAAAAATAAGCAAACAAAAACTCATAGACACAGACAACCATATGGTGGTGACCAGAGGGAAGGGGGTGTGGAGCAGTAAAGGGTAAAGGGGGTCAAATACATGGTGGCAGAAGAAGATGTGATTTTGGGTGGTGGGCACAAATGCATGTACATATGATGTGCCATAGAAATGTGCAATTCACACCTACGCCATCTTATGATCCAATGTCACCCCCATAAATTTAATTTAAAAAAATAATTGTAGCTACCTGCTGAGCAGAACATTCCCACAGATTAATTCTTTTTTGAAAAGTAAATATGGGTTTAACTTTTGCCAACAGCCAATTTGTTACTGGTTTTTAAATAGTAAGTGCTGGAACCATTTCAGAAGCAGCCTGAGTATGTCAGTCTTATTGGACATATTTCCTCACATTTGCTCCTGAGTCACGCCAGCTGCCCTTGCTGTAATCAGAGTGTCTGCTCTGGGCTCCCGCTCTTTGCCCCCTGGGCCCCTATTTCCCCCTCTATCTGGTTACCAAGCCCTGTGTTTGGAAGGTCATCTGCTATTTTTAAAAATGATTTTTATTACAAAATACATATTTAATATAGAAGAGTTAAAGTCTGCATATAAGCAAAAGGAAGAAAAAGATCACCCGTAATCATGTCACCAGGAGAGAACCACCAAGAGATATTTGGCATGGGGATTTTTCCAATTTTATGTGTCTAAGTGTGCGAGTGTATGTTTGTGCGGTCTTTCATGTGAACACTGGCCCACTCTCTGGGCACACTTTATTGTAACTTGTAGGTGTGCTCAATAATAGAATGTGACTCTGTCTTCAAGTCCCTATATGTCTCATCTAACGAGGATGATTGCTCCGGGTGAACAGCAGAATCGCCTGAGGAGCCTTTAATAAGAGAAGATTCCTGGGCTCACCTGTGGAATCTGATTGGGCAAGGCTGATGTGGAGAATCTGATTGGGTAAGGCTGATGTGATGTCTTTTCATAGGGCTTTCTGAGTGTTGATTCATTTAATGCCATGTTGTTAGAAATGGAGAGTATTTACATGTCTTCCCATTATTAATAAATGTTATTATGTCTGCATACATCAACTTTCATGGAAACAATTCAAAACATGCATATATGATAACATTTTTTAACATATCGTAAGTTATTTTCAAAATGTACCAAGTTATTCCTGACTAATAAGAAAGGTTTGACAGAGATTAATAAACAGAGTAACTTGAGTTTTTATAATTACTGGTTAAATCATTCATTAATTATTTTTAAGTGCTGAATGTTCATTCTGTAGCCTGAATGTAGAAAATTTAATAAAATATCAGCCACTAATATGATTTTTTCTATCAGCTACCTAAAATGTCTATGTATTTTGTGTTTCTCAGCAATTATTTTTTATCTTAACTCCAATTTATAATTGAGATTTATACATGCACTATAGTTACAGTAGCAATTCTATTTCTTTTTTCCTTTATTTTTTATTATTTTTAAATATATTTTATTGGTTATGCTATTACAGTTGTCCCATTCCCCCCCTTTTTCCCCTCCACCCTGTACACCACCCCACCTACACTCCCCCCCTTAGTTCATGTCCATGTGTCATACATATAAGTTCTTTGGCTTCTAAATTTCTTATACTATTCTTAACCTCCCCCTGTCTATTTTGTACCTACAAATTATGCTTCTTATTCACTGTACCTTTTTCTCCATCCCTCATTCCCTTCCCCACCCTCCATGTGATAACCCTCCATGTGATCTCCATTTCTGTGATTCTGTTCCTGTTGCAGTTGTTTGCTTAGCTTGTTTTTGTTTTTGTTTAGGTTTGGTTTTTAATAACTGTGAGTTTGTTGTCAGTTTAATGTTCATAGTTTTTATCTTCTTTTTATTAGATAAGTATCCTTAACAGTTCATGTGTTAAGGGTTTGGTAATGATGAACTCCTTTAATTTGACCTTATCTGGGAAGCACTTTATCTGCCCTTCCATTCTAAATGATAGTTTTGCTGGATAGAGTCATCTGGGATGTTAAGTCCTTGCCTTTCGTGACTTTGAGTACTTCCTTCCAGCCCCTTCTTGCCTGTAAGGTTTCTTTTGAGAAATCAGCTGGCAGTCTTATGGGAACTCCTTTGTAGCTAACTGTCTCCTTTTCTTTTGCTGCTTTTAAGATTCACTCCTTCTCTTTAATCTTGGTTAATGTAATTATGATGTGCCTTGGTGTGTTCCTCCTTGGGTCCAGCTTCTTTGGGACTCTCTGAGCTTCCTGGACTTCCTGGAAGTCTATTTCCTTTCCAGATTGAGGAAGTTCTCCTTCATTATTTGTTCAAATAAGTTGTCTATTTCTTGCTGTTCTTCTTCTCTTTCTGGTACCCCATATGATTCAGATCTTGGAACTTCTAAAGATGTCCTGGAGGTTCCTAAGCCTCTCCTCATTTTTTTGAATTCCTGTTTTTTCATTCTATTCTGGTTGAATGTTTTTTCCTTCCTTCTGGTCTACACTGTTGATTTGAGTCCCAGTTTCCTTCCCTTCACTGTTGGCTCCCTATACATTTTCCTTTGCTTCACTTAGCATACCCTTCATTTATATTTCTTAAATAATATTTTAAAGTTTATTTTGTGTAAATTTTGTAAATAGGCAATATTTTCCCAAAGTTACTAAAATGAGTGAATAGCCTGAATTTGAAAAAAAATGGATTTTTTTATTTAATGGTATAGTAAATCTTCAAAGTAGATATTACATCATTGATTTAATTACTTTCACATAATTAATATTGATGCAGAGTAAAGACTAGTGTAATATTGCAGTGCATAGAGTCTGCCTGTACACAGTTTAGAATTTTCAAAAAACTGTCCCATAAAATACTAGCATTACTCCAAATATAAAAAAATATCTGCACAAAATATGTAGTGTACTTATTTAAATGTGGGAATGCCATGTAAAATAATGTTAAATCTTTTAAATTAATGCAGCATTCTATTTGAATTTATCTAAAACAAATTATTATTGGGTTGAAAATCGTCTATTTTGCAACCTTGAAAATTTATTTGTATCCTAGAAAAACTATAAGTGTATTAACGACCTGTTATATAACTGTTTTCTATAGGTTTATCCATGTTTTTGGTAGGCATTTGTATTTTCATTTCACACCATTTTACTAGTTTAAGAAAAGTTATTTTACTTTACCTTTTTTATTAGCCAAATCTATAAGGTATACCATGAAAGAATAACCCTCTTATGCTGATAGTTGGTAAACCTATCCATACTCTTGGCATTTCTTTATCCCACTTATGTTTTATTTGGTGTGAAATTTGGTTTCCTCAAGATAAAATGCTTGGCTATGATATCAATAATGCGAATTATCCCAATTATTAATAATTGGATACATTCAAGAGAAGCTCATGAAACTCTGAGTGGCTGTTCCAACCACCGCTCATGTCTGGGGGAGAAAAAAGGTCTCCCCTTGTTCCCCACAGTCCATGCCAGTGCTATGCTCTACCTCCACTTACCTTTGTGCTCAGCCAAAACTGACTAGTCAGAAGTTGACAGCCATCGGCAGCCATCTTGGGAATAGACGTGAAAGGAGCCAGTTGCCCATGAAGAGGTCTGACTCGGGAGCTCTGACCACCAAGAATTCCCTCTTCTGGTTGGTCAATCACCAGCTTAGACCGAACTTTCTCATTAGGGAGTCTGACAATGGCTCACAGAGAGAAGTGGCCTACACTTAAGTAGGACAGAAAGTCCGAGATGCGGACATACTCGTAAGTAGAAGCCCTCAGGAAGAAGCGGCAGCAGCAATGGTAGGAGTGAGTTGCAGTGGAAGTAGAGCAGCAGGCAAAGAAAGGCTGGCTCGGGGGAGTGGTGACCATGTTAGGTCGGCCGTGTGCCACCGCGTGTATTTGCGGGCCTCTGCTTCCTCGTGCCCCTACGTGTTCTCGCGCTTCCATCCTTGAAATCTGCCAGACTCCTACTAACTATCTGCATTTTGAGCAGTTAAAGTAACTAAAGAAGTGACTACATGACCTTGCCTCTCTCTGCCCACCAGCTAACCTTTTTACAGCTTTTTGTTGATCTTTAAGAGATAGTTGAAAAACAATCTCAGCATTATGAATGGCCAAATTCAATTGTAGTGTATTTTAAATTAGCACTGAAAGTGGTGTTAGACTTTCAAAGTAAGGACATTTCAAATGGATCTGGTTAACTACATTTCATTGATCCCTGTAGATGCTGGTGAAGTCACAGCCGGATGATTGCTTGCACTATAATAAATGGTGTGTTTTTGTTATGCTCATTCTTAGGAACCACAGTGTCAAAGCTAATCTTTTAATAACAATTATAACACTATTAGGAGTAGAGAGAGATTCCTGAAAGATTCAGGCTGTGCCTAAATTGGTTAGTGTTCTGATGTATAGTAATTTTGTAGCTCTTACCTTAGAATTTCTTTGTTACCATATTTACAACTTGACCCTAAGGACTTAGATTTGGACTGAACACCAAATGATGTAAAAAAAAAAAAGGTTAAAAGATTTTATTCTTAACACAGTAAAAATGCACCGCCTTTCTTCAAATACAGTCTCATTTTCAATCTCAGGAGACTTTCTTTATGAAATATGCACTGGAAGGAAAGATGTTAATCGAATCTTCTCATTTACAGTTTCCATCTGTTTTCATTCCAGCTGTGTCTCTTTAGATACTTGAGACACCAGTTAGGTTTGCACTTAATGGTTTTAACTGCAATTGTAATTTGATAAAGCTATGGCACATCTAAGAAGAATATGAAAAAATATTATATACTTTATATTAAGTGTACCAAAAAAATAATTCTACCTGCTTGGTCTAATTCTGTATGAAAAAAAATTCAACCCAACATATTGTTTTTTTTTTTCTTTACGTTATTTGAAAAGCCATAGAACATTAATGTTTAGTTCATGAAAGCCAAGTTTTCTCAGCCTTAGCACTAATGATATTCTGAGCTCAGTATTTTTGTTATTGTTTACATTACAGGATATTTAGTGAAGTCTCTGGGCTTTACTCATGAGAAACCAGGCATGATCATCTCAAATGTGCCCAGACTTTGCCAACTGTCCCTTGGGAGCCAAAGTCACCCTGGATGAGAGTTACTGCTGTAAACAAATAATGAAAAGCAGTGCAGAAGGCAAATTTAGATGCCCTATAAACCCACGTAATTTGGTGACATCTTGTGAGAGAGGCCACCAGAGAGGTGCCAATTCCAGGGTTTTCTTCTTATTGTGGATGGTGTGCCTGGTACACTAAAAGTAAGTGCATTTCTCCCTACTCTCTTTACAGTACTAGTTTCACTAAACTAGAAACATTTTACTCTCCTCATAAGAATATTCAGACTTATCTTCCACTGTGAGTACATGAAATAGGAAATGTATAAGTGAATGTATATATAGTGGTGAGAAGAAATGCATCACGGCTGGGGCTAGTACTTCACAGACCGTGGACATTTCATAAATACTTGTTGACTATGAATAGATGACCATTGGTCTTACTGGGTCTTTAAGTACCAAAATCAATCAAATGCAATTTAAAAAAAATTGAGGGGGCAGCTAACTAAAAACTAAGTAGAAAATTTATTGATCAAACAAAGACAGAAGGTGGAACAAGATACTTTAACCCCAGAAATGCTAAAACAGGAAGAACTATGACAACTTCTTCCTTGGACAAAATGCAAAACTCACAGTGGGGTTCCCAAAACATGGTCAGCTGACATAAGCCAGTGCAGGTGAAATGAAAGAGAAACAACAGTCACCCTCTTCTCTTGGGAGTAAGGGCTGCACACAGTTTAGTCTTGTAGGATAACATGAAACACCCAGCTTTCCTGGTAAAGTGGAATCAGACTATAATTATTTCCTTTTGTGAATACAATTGCCTTATAAAATAGCAGTGGTAAAGTTTTATAAATCTTCCCAATTACTTTTGGAGGGGAGGAAAGAAAGAGAGTGGTCAAACATTCACTAATAAAATATTTATAAAGTACTCTTTAAATTTTTTATTAAATTCATTGGGGTGGGACTAGTTAATAAGATTGTATAGGTTTCAAGAGTACAATTCTACGAGGCATCATCTGTATATTGCATAGTGTGCTCACCACCCAAAGTTGAATCTTCTGTCACCACACGTTTGGCCCCCTTGACCCTTTACTACCCGCTCCTTCTTTCAGTCTAGAAACCACCATGCCATCGTCTGTGTCTGCGGGTTTCTGTCTGCTTTGTTCACTTGTTGCTTTTGGTTCCATGTCCCAAATATGAGTGATATTATGTGGTTCTTGACTCTTTCCACAGGACTTATTTCACTTAGCATGATATTCTCCAGGTCCATCCACGTTGTCGCAAATGGCAGTGTTCCATCTTTTGTCATGGCCGAGCAGTGTTCCACTGTGTACACACACCACATCTCCTTTGTCCAGTCCTTTATCAAGGGTCACTGTGGTTTGCGTCCATGTCTTGGCTATGTAAGGTAAAGAACAAACCTTAAGTCATTCAAAAACAATAATAAGAAATTATTTCAAGTAACACATAATTATGAAGTGGAAGTGATGGCCTACTTCAAAGGACTTTGTCATTAAATTTTTAGCTGTTTTATGTAAGCAACAACTCTATGGTGAACTATTTCATGCAGAAGGGAATTCCAGGATATCTGACACCAGCTTACAAGATCATTGTCATAAAATCTAATTATGAGCTATTAGTAACTCATGTATCAGTGAATAAAATAGGCAATTCAGGCTTTGGAACTATTCAGAAATAGCTAATAGATATCGTGTTGCTATTCTATTAGAGACATAGTAAAACTGTATTAAAGATAGTTACATAATGAATAAGAATAGGCCTGATTATTGATGAAATTGCAATGACTTTATAATTTTCTAAGTGCAATAATGATGGAAAAGACCAGGTTTTACAAAAATTAGTCTAGTGGATAAACTCCAGAGAACAGACAATATCTGTGGCATTTGGCACATTATTGTCATCAACACAGGTAAGCAGAAGAGTGATGGAACCATAATTCTAACTGTATGTCTTAGGGATTTTGCAAGAATATCAATGAATGTGCAAGACTGAGCTGAGGTTCATCCTTCTCAACTACGTGCTAACACCTGCGATAATTCACCTCTAATGCACAGTTATACCGGTTATCAAATGCATGCTATTATGAAGCCATGAATACTGAGAAGATGCAAATGTTTTACTTACGACCTGAATACTCCTTCATTGGTGTGATAGGCAGAATAATGGCCAGCCCCAAACATGTCCACATTCTTGTCCCTGAAAACTGTGAATATGTTACCTTACATAGAAAAGGCATTATTAAGTCTTGTATGAAATCAGAGTTGCTAATAAGCTGGCCTAAATCTAGGGGAAATTGTCTGAGTGGGATTCACATATCCATAAGGGTCCTTTCAAGTGGGAGAGTGAAGCTGAGTAGTAGTTCAGAATGATGTGCTGGTAGGACTCAATCTGCTGGTGCTGGTTTTGAAGACGGAGGGGACGACCAGGGCACCAGCCCAGGAGAACAGGCAGCCCATGGGAGCCAGAAAAGACAAGGAAAGGGCAGCCAGAAAGGAATTCACCCCAGCCTACCCCTTGACCTTAGCCTGGCGAGACGCATATCAGACTTCCACCTACGGAACTATAAGTTGTTAATAGTTACAATTAATAAATTAAAGTTAATAATAAAATTAATAAATGTAAATTGTTTTAAGTCACTAGTATTGTGGCAGTTTGTAATAGCACCATAGAAAACTAATACAGTTATTTTTCAGTATTTTTATTTCCAGGAAATAGGTTGTCATTTAGTTTTTGTTATTTTTGTGGATTTAAAGCTATTTGTACATTCATAGCACAATTTGGGGTCAATTTCTCTCCCCCACATCACCCAAGAATATCTGTAAGGTATCTGCAAATGAATTTTGTGAATGTGTAGACAAAACTTTACTATGTAAAGAAATACCTGTAAGCGTTCCAAATCACAGATCTGGATTTCCTACTCTGAGGGACCTCTTGAAAATCCCATACTTCAGTGTGATAGCAAGTAGTGTGAGAAGTTCTGGGAATTTTCCTCAGACCTAAAACATGCAAACAAGTTCATTATAAAACAATGGACAAATCGATATATAAATACATGCATGCATATTTACATAAATAAATACTCGACTAGGTGGGCCTGGACTTCCAAGTCTGTTGATAAGCAAACATAAGACTTTGGTGAGTTTCCCTGTATTCATTCTGCCTAGGTATGTGTGTGTGTATGTATTTGCTTTATTGTGAAATTTTAATTAATCATGTATTCTGACATATCACATAATGCATTTTTCCATAGCTATTCTGAGTTACATATTTAACAGTTGCTCAATTGATGCAAATTTACTTTTTCTAATTATTTGCTATTACACAAAGCGCTTCAGTAACCACTCCTTTATGTGCATTTGGTACACTGTAAGATAAATCCCAAGAGCTGAAAAATAGGGGTTAAAGGCACATGCAATTCCAGTTCTGATGGTCCAGATGGCCAGCCCTAGACATAGTTTACAGTAGGGTCTGTTTCTCCACAGGTACATAGCACTGAATATCTGTATTGATATTCTTCAATCGGGAACAACAATGGTTAATTACACACACACACACACTGTGTGAGATGTCAGATTCCTCACTAGGAGCCAGAGAGAGAAGGATGAGGCCAAACAGGCAAATTCTAGTTCACATGGAGCCAGGAGTCTTGCACTTGAAATTTGTTTCTTCTTTAAAATATTTGGTGTCTTTTTACATTGTAATGGTGGTGAATGTTCTGTAATTTCATAATCCAAGCCTTTGCTAAACATTGCTCTGGAATGTTTGATCATTCGTGATTTTAGGAGATCTATACGTACTGTGTACTGTGGGTATTAAGTCTCTTTGCCACACACAAACTCACAAACACACAGTATTTTTCCCCTGTAAGGAAGAGTTTTGTGACCTCTGTGCATTCTCTCTGCAGGCCTTTCCACGCTCAAGTCACGTGCTTGTCCCGTCAGGCACGTGAGCTGCTGCAGCAGAGTAATTGAAGAAAGCGGTCGTAGGGAGGACTTATCCGTGAGGAGGTGGCCGAGCTCTGAGAACTAAAGGGTGACAATGCACGAGCTATGGGATGGTCTTGGAAGGGGCTGCTCCAGCACAAGGAAAAACAACATGGGAGGTCCTGCATTGGTGGCACTTTTTCTATTTGCTTTTCCTATTCTTCATTGCCTGCTTCTCCTCGGTAACCTTAGTGCTCCCTGTATCTTTCCTTCAAGCTGTGTTAACTCTCTTATCTCTACCTAAGAGGATTAGCAGTTATGGGGGAGGGGTTATCTGGCCCACATATGTATCTATAGCATTTTTAGAGAGGTTTATTGCATCTAGGTAAAAAGTTTGGTTATGAATCATGACCTACAAAGAGAAGTCTAAATGTAAATAGAGGTATTGATTTTGAAAACCTATTTCAGAGAAATTGTGAGCAGATAAGAGTCCTCGGCCAGTAAAAGTAGGAACCAGGACTGTACAGACTCTGAAGAGGCTCTTTGGTCTCTTTCTAGAAAGACGATCTTGTCCCACGCCACTCTGCACTTGGACAGTAGCTTCCTAAAATTAAGAAACTTCATACTAAGTATCCACTCACTTACTAAAAATTTCAGACAGAGAAAAATAAGTGCCATTTGGTTTCACTTTTTTGTGGAATTGAAAACTAGAACCAATGACAAGCAAAACAAAAACGGACTCCTAGAGACAGAGACCAAACTGACGGTTGCCAGACGGCAGTGGGAGCAGAGGTGAAAACAGTGAAGGGGAACAGAGGCAGTAACATTGCGACAAGTTGGCGCAGTGACAGATGAAAGCCAGACTTGGTGTGCTGGTCACATTGTAAGGCACTATAATGTCAAATCCCTGTATTGTACACCTGAAACTAATATAATATGATCTACCAACCATACCTAAATTTAGAAAATTAAAGAAATTAGAAATGTTCTTTACGTAGAGCCATTCTTACCGAGGACATCATTTGTCTACACTAATGTCTGTGTAATAGCTGCCTGACTTTGCTGTTGAGTCGGAAGTCGCTCAGTCCCCTCGAGCTCTCAGCCTACGTGTGTTCTATTACTGGACAATGTGTGGAATCAGGAAGTTACTACACTTTATTGGGAAAAAAATCAGCCACTGCTTTTGATAAAGATAAAAAGAGATAACCCATTGGGCAGAAACCTGAGCATCCCCAGCAGCGCCGTAGATGACGCTGTCAAGCAGCAGGCTCGCCCAGGCAGCAGGCGGGAGGGCGGGCCTTCAAGGCGTGCTGTGCTTGATTCATTTCTTGGCCTGCTTTGCTGTAACTGTTCAGACCCCACTGCCCATTTACCTGCACTAACTCACGCGCTCAAGTAATTACTGTTCAGCTAGGCGGTTGTTTCCCGTAAGTTTACCACTTCCCTTCTTCCTGAGATTTATCTAAATAATTCAGGTAGCTGATAGTAGACTTAGGTGGATTCTTAGTTTGAATAAGTATCTATCATTTATTTTTCCATTTTAAGAAGCATTTAATTATAGCTACTTTGTACAAGCCACTGTGAGAGGCTGGTGAAAGAAGACATAGAAGCTGTAATGATAAATAAAAAAGTATTTTTTCCTAAAGATTCACTATTAAGAGCTTTTGTATTTTTAAGCAATCACATTGAAATGACTCATGCCAGGAGGAAAATACCATGTACTTCATGGTAGAAAGTATTACCCATGTGGTCATTATTGCACAGCAATGTTGCCACACATAGAGGATTTTTATTATTTAAGAAAACAACTGTGCTAAACGTTGTCAAGTAGAAGGTATAATTGGTTTCCCAAATCATGTCTGTGTGTAGTTTCATGCCATGCCAATGAGGAAACTGAGGCTCGAAGTTCACATATTCTCCCTAGGCTAGCAAGTAGCGAAGTATTTTATCACTAACTGCATGCTCTACCTCTAATATGTGATTAAATAAATTAATCATCAGGGCTATAATGCCCGTCAGGCTTCTTGGCCAGCCTTTGCACTTACTGAACATGTAATTCAGGCAAGTCACTCCTATCAGCATCAGTCTCTCCATGGATGAAAAACAGACCACCATCCGACCTCACAGGTATCAGGTGCATCACCTATGTCGAACAGTTTATCCATAGTCAATGTCTAATGATGTTTAGTCATACTGTTAATTTTTACGACTACCCCTATTAACGTTTACCAAAGTAGATTTGAGGTGTAGGAGCTTTAATTTCAGAACTTCCTGGCAAAGAGACTTTGACAACTTCTACATTGATAAGAGTAGCTATTGATAAGAGTGCTTCTGAATGGCTTATGCTTCTTGTCACTGCAAACATATATCACACATTTTGCATAAGGCTGTCATTTCATTGTGTGGTTGCTGGTAAAGCGTTCAGTTATTCACTTAGTCATTCATGACAAACATTTCATGAGTTCTCTAAAGTACTAGTTACTGAGATAAATGCTGTAAGACAAAATGGCAAATGAGACAGCCTATACATTCAAGAAGCTTACTCTTTACTAGGGGAGGGGAAAGAACAGGTGCTTAAAACATGATGGGGATACCTATAATGTTAAGGGTGTGCTCCTTGCTGTGTTCCAAATGTTTCCTGTAAGGGCATGGTGTTTTCTTGTTCACTCTTGCAGCCCAGTGCTTCGGACAGCGCACTGCATACAGCAGGCACTCAATAAATGACTGACCAACAGAATGAGTGCTATTGGCTATTTGGCTAAGCCAAAGGTGGGGAAAGGGAAGGTTTTTTTGAATGGGGTGCTTTTTGAACAGAGTTAGGTCAAGAGGAGGATGAAAATTATTCTAGAAAGTATTTATCACTTGTAGAAAATCCTACAGTTGAGTAAGTCAAAGTTAGTGTCAAGAAAGTGTAAGTAGTTCATCATGGTTGGAGCTTAGCTCTGGAGGGGGAGCAGAAAAGGGAGAAGGAGGAGATCTCGAAGGGCCTTGGACGCCTAAGCAAGGAGCCTGTGGCCCAGCAGGGAGATGAGCAGGCCTGGGGGCCGCACCGTGACAGGGGATGGGCCGTTGGAAGAGGCAGTACAGCTTCAGTGGGGAAAGTGGTTGCGGTGGACAAAGGCAGAGATGGGAGAAAATGATAAATTAAATATAATTTTTCTACAGCTTTTGTACAGATCATTTGAGCATATTTTAGGATAAAACCTAACAGTCTTTGATAAGGAAGCTCCTCGTGACAGGTTCATGCTTCGCGTCTGCAGAGCTGAGCTGAGCAGAATGTCCAAAGCAGACGTGTAGCAACAGTGAAAACGAAGCGGCTGAAGCTCCACCCCTCTGAGACGCAGCCTGCAGTGCAGCCGGGAGAGGGATTCCGCGCTCTGCCTGAGCAGCACTAAGTATTCAATTTGAGGGGAGCCATTGACACATGTTTCAAAAACCAAAACTGAAATAAACACACCCTTTAAGTCACTTAAAAAATAAAATAAGATTAAAATAAAATAAAATAAGATAAGATAAGATAAAATAAAATAAAATAAAATAAAATAAAATAAAATAAAATAAAATAAAATAAAATAAAATAAAATAAAATAAAATAAAATAAAACTTCCTGATTGCTACTCATGGATATTGAGCTGAGCTGAAAATATCGGAAGTAACTTTCTCATAGCAAATTGTTTTTCATTTTAGTGGCAAACAGAATTTCACAGGGGTTTTGCTTTTTTGAACAATACAGCTTTAATGACTAAGAATTGTTACAATTTTATAAAATTAAATCTCTACTTTGAATCTCAACCTCTGGCACTTGGGTCCCTCTTTAGTCCATTTTAAAAAAGGACATCCCACACCCCAGCATAAAGTGTTACTCTCCCTTGTATTTGAGTTTTTGACATTTAAAGGTTTTCACTGGTTGAGATAGTTTCAATCTGTTAGGAGTGAAAACAAAATTTAAAAAAAGATTTTGTTCATTTACTTCAGACAGAGGGGGAGGAAGGGAGAGAGAGAGGGAGAGAAACATCAATGTGTGGTTGCCTTTTGCGTAGTCCCTACGGCGGACCTGACCTGGCCCACAACCCAGGCATGTGCCCTGACTGGGAATCAAACCAGCAACCCTTTGGGTCACAGGCTGGAGCTCAGGCCACTGAGCCACACCAGCCAGGGCTGAAAATGATATTTTGATGCTTCTCTTATTAACATCCTCATTCCTAAAGTTTTATTACCTAAGTTGGGGGTTTTCCAAATATTAGTGGAAAGAATGCGGAGCGCTGCAGCCTCCACCCACCTGGACTCAGCTCACGCAGCACCCTTCTTACTACTTCACCTGCTGACCATTGTCCCTCTCCCTCTGGAAGGAGGGGTCTGGGACACGTGTGTGCTGCGTGCCCTTTTCTGGCCACCACATGCATGACACCTGAAAGAATGGAACTGCCTGCTCCGGGGTCTTGTATTTGTAAATAATTCAGATCCAGCCACTTAATGTCCCCTCACCTGGCAGGGTTACATGCTACCCAAACACATGTGAAAAGCTGAAAATGGGTGTTCCAAAATCATGCAAACACAATGAGTACTCTGCTTGCATGCCCTTGCAATCTAGGGATTATGGTATAATTTTAACATTAGAGGAGTATTACATTCTAGAAAAGTCCATGGAGTTCTATGGTTCAACATTGTATATACAATCTCTACTCATGTGCCTTCTGAATCTACTGTGTTTGTATATAATTACAGAAAAAGAGTAACCTAAGCTAGTTCATACTTCATATTTTCACGACTTTCCCTAAAGAAAGAAACAAATTCTTCTGGTTAAAATTCAGATGACCTGGTGAGCTATGCTCCAGTTTCACCGTCAAGGGAGTCTTGAGTAGATTTTCTGTGTGGTCGCAGCAGAGGAGAGTGAGAGGATCAGCTCCAACGGGGAGTCAGTGTGTTTGCAAAGGCCATGAATTTGTTTTGATGGGAAATTTCATATAATTATTGTAGTTATAATTGATCAAATATTTGCATACTTTTGTAAGAATTACAATTGTATTATTTATCAAATACCCTTATTCTTTTGGAGTTTTTAACATTTATCTAGATATCCTGGGGGACACAGTACAAGCAGTTTAAAAGTTATATACACTTACTTGGAAAACCATGCTCTGAATTTTCCTGATTGATATCTTTTTAGTATTTACAGATCTTGTCTGTAGTTGACATTTTTTTCTGATAAAAAAGTAAGCTGTCAATCTTATTATTGGTCCTCTGTATGTAATATAACCTCTTTACTGTGTAAACATTGTCTTATCTGTAATTTTAAAAAATGAGGTATAATTCATATACCATAAAATTTAACCAGTTAGAATTCATAATCTGATAGGGTTTAGTATAGCATATAATTCACTGTCAAGGAAGCTTAAAACATATTTATTTGAATAGTTATGGTCAGGTAAGAGTGGGATTGTCAAATACAACAGGGGCCTGGTAGGGTTTCCATAACCACAGAGCCAGAACCACTGTCTGGGTTCAGAAATAAGCCCTGCCCCCGTCAGCAGCCACCCCCAGCTCAGTCCAGGCCCACCAGCGTGGGCAACCACTCACTGCCCCGCTTTCTGCCCCCATGGACATGCCATTCTGGATATGTCATGTAAATGGAATCCTACAATACATAGTCTCTTGTGAGATTTATCATAATGTGTTTAAAATTCATCCAAGTTGTAGCTTGCACCAGTAATTCCTTCCTATGGCTGAGTAATATTCTGTTTCATGTAGATGCTGCATTTTGGTTATCTGTTTATCAGTTAATAGACACATGAGTTGTTCCACAGTTTGGCTATTATCAACCGTACTGCTGTGAACATTTGTGTACAAGTTTGTTTGTTTTTTTCGGGCATATGTTTTTAATACTCTTGGGTAGATACTGGTAGTGGAATTGCTGGGCCCTGGGGTAACTGCGTATTTAACCTTTGGAGGAAATGCCAACCTGTTCACAACGTGGCTGCACGGTTTCGAAGTCCCACGAGCCGTGGGCGTCTGAAGGGCTCGGCCTCTCCACATCCTCTCCAACACTGGTTAGCACCTCCCCGCTCTGTAGTGACACTAGTTAGTGGGTGTGTTGTGACATATCATGGTTTTGATTTGGATTTCTCTGGTGACTAAGAAATGTTTCGAGCAAATTTCTTCAGCTTATTGACCATTTATATCTTCTTTGGTAAACTATCCATATTTACATTTGGTGGCCTTCTTTATGTCAAGTTATAAGAACTCTTTATAAATTATGAATACAAATCCCTTATCAAATGTAAAATTTGTGGCCCTGCCTGGTGTGACTCAGTTGTTGGAGCACGATCCCATAACTGAAAGGGTATAGGTTCGATTCCCAGTCAGGGCACATGTCTGGGTTGTGGGTTCAGTCCCCGGTCTGGGCACAAACGGGAGGCAATCAAATTGATGCTTCTCTCTCGTATCGATGTTTCTTGCTCTCCAGTCCTCTCTCCCTAAAAAAGGCAATGAAAAAAACATCCTCAGTTGAGGATAAATTATATAATATACATATTTTATTTATAAATATTTTGTATATTTTAACTTGTACATTATGTATATTTATTTGTAAATATTTTCTTCTGTGACCTCTCTTTACTTTCTTCATGGTTCCATTGGCAGGACAAAAGTTGTTAACTCTGAGGAAGTTCATTTTATCTCTTTTCTTTGCTACTTCTATTCTACTGCTACATCTAATAAGCTATTGCTTAACCCAGAGTCACAGAGACGTAAGCATATGCTGTCTCCGGAGAGCTCCCTGGACCCAGCCCTTACATTTACGTCTAAGACTCCTGTGAATATCACATTTGGTAGGAGGGAAGGGCCTCACCTCATTCCTTGTGTGCAGTCTTCCTGCTGTCCCCACCCTGGTGTCCACTGTCCTTTCCTCCGTGACTTGTCCTGCCACTTGTTTCCAGATGAACTTACTTTAAACACAGTGTTTATTCCTGGATTTCTTTAGACCTTTTAAAATGTCTTTCAATGATGTTTTGTTCAGTTTTGTTAAGGGCAGGAATCACCCCTATTTCCTGCTGCACATCTTATTGGCAAGGGAAGTGTTTGCAAGGTGGTTATTAATGGCTGTGAGTGATGTGCTGGATGAACAAATGAATAAATAGCAAGAGGGTGCTTCAAATCCAAATGTGTGTTTCTCACCCCTTCCCTACTTGACTATCTTTAAGGAACATTTCTTTGCTAGAAACTCAACCTGTTATAATGGTAAAAATTAATTTAATTTTATCTAACAGATTTGTAATCTATTTTTTCCTTACCAGTGAACATGGTCCCCAGGTTTGGACTGCCTACACTTGGAGTTCTTTCTGATTAGTCTTGAAACTCCCCGTTTCTGCTTGAAATAGGAAAGCAACTAGGGCCAGACACCGATCTGTCTGAAACTAAGAAAAACCACCCACCTGGGGTCAATAACCCACTCCATTTCATAAGTCATTCTCATTGCCACACAGAAGTGCTTAGACAGGTGAGAAAGGCGATGCTGATTGGTTCAAATAACAGGTCACAGCGGGGGGTCACGTTACAATTAACCCTGCTTAGAGGACTGAGTACTGTACCCTGCCGAGACAGAGCCCCAACTGGCTCCGATCCGTTGAGGGAACTGATTGAGAATCTGGGCTGTGGCATCCTGCTTCTCTGCCTCCCGAAGAACTCAACCTTTCAGGTCAACGGTTCTTCTCAGGTTCTTCTCTTAAATAAATGGCAAAAAGTGGGACATAGTCAGATTCAGTTACGTGGATGGGTTTTTTCCCATTAATTGGAACTTCTGAATAATACAAGAGTGATTTCTCAAGATAATGGTTTCAAACCGGAAAGGAATATAATTTTCAAAGTGATATACCTTTATACTTGAGACATTTAAGTCCAATTTTGATTTTGATTAAATATCAGTGTGAGAAGGTTTAGTCTATTCCATTGCAAATAGGTCATTCTTTTACTTCTTAAGTATATTTTATTGATTATGCTATTACAGTTGTCCCATTTTCCCCCTCTATTCTCCTCCATACCCAACTCTCCTGTGAGGCTGGGAATTTCTCCCACTGCTGCAAACCCCACAGGTGTTTTCAGTCAGAGGTTTGAGACTTTATTTCCCTGCTGGAACCCTGCGTTGTCTTGCTCCCCAGTTGTTTCTCCTGGTTTATCCACACGCAGATATGGGACTGCCTGGTCCTCCAGCTACTGCCTTGCGGTGAATCCTCTCTGCCCAGCTGCCCATCTCCCATCCTCCTACCGGTCGTGATGAGTATTTCTTCTTTAACACCTTGGTTGTTGGACTTCCATACAGTTTGATATTCTGGTAGTTCTGGTTGTTTTTTATGTTTAAATTTATTGTTGTCCTTTTGGTCATGTGAGGAAGCAAAGTGTATCTATATATACCTCCATCTTGGCTGGAGGTTAGATCATTCATTTCTAATGTAGTCACCTTTAGTATTAAACAAAGGGGACACACATGCAGACCCACACGTACACACACAGCTGCAGAGAAAAGTCTACAGGTATTTAATTGACTGGAAGGTAACAACAGATGTATAAGGGTCCAGTGCGACCTGAGAGAGCTGAGCTAAGGCAAAACCCAAACCCTTGGTTCATCGTCAGTTCTGAAAAATGGATGAAGCATTTATTTCCTAAACTTGGGCTCTGCTGAGTTTGTAACAGAGTGTAAAAGCAAGAACGAAGATACTTTCTGGGAGAAGCAAAGACTGGACCTGAGAAGGACAGAGGGGGATAGAAAGGAATTGTCGAAGAGGTAGGTGTTGAATCATAAGGCAGGTTAGGTGGATTTTGACACTTCTTTTGTCCTGGCAGGCACAGAAAGCACATGACAATTACTGCATGGCTTCACGGCCTTCCTCAGTCCCTTCCCAGTCACTCACTACCTGCCTCTCAGTCTCCTCTCCCCCAATTTCTGGGAGCCCTCTCCATGTTGGGGATGACTATCTTGCCTTAGTGGGTCACCCCACTGGCTTTTCCTTTGGGCTTCATACAAGGCCCTGGACTTCTGTTCTCTTGGTTTTGAATTATGTCTTATCTCTGTTCTCACTCCTTCCATTTAGCCTTAGAGACCTCTCTCAGGTGGGGAGGTCCTGTGTTGTAGCAAATGGTGGGGGGTGTTCATACACAGCTCCTGCTGTGATCCGGGGGGCCAGGAAGACTCTGCTCAGATTTTCAGAGTAAGCAATATTCAAACAGAAATTTTGAAGCATTTTATAATGGTGAAATTGTATCCCTTTATTTTTTCTTTTTCTGTTATATTGTATTTTTCCCATTACCATTTAGTCCCCTTATACCTCCCTGTCCCCACAATCACCACACTGTTGTCCATGCCAATGAGTTCTTTTTTCTTTTTACTCAAACCCTCCATCCCCTCACCTCCCCCACCCAACAGTTGTCATCCTGTTCTCTGTTTACAAGTCTGTCCCCATTTTCCTTGTTAGTTCAGTTTCATTAGATTCCACATGAGTGAAATCATATAGTATTTGTCTTTCTTTGACTGAATTGTTTCACTGAGCATAATGTACTCCAAGTCTGTACATAGTGTAGCAAAGGGTAAAGCTTTCTTCTTTTTTGTGGCTAAGAAGTATTTCATTGTGTAAATGTCCCCTAGCTGTTTCATCCGCTCATCTACTGATGGACACTCAGGCTGCTCCCACATCTTGGAGACTGTAAATAATGCTGTAATGAACATAGGGATGCTTATGTTCTTTCGAATTAGTGTTTTGGGTTCCTTCAGATACATTCCCAGAAGTGGGATTGCTGGGTCAAAAGGCAGATCTATCTTTAATTTTTTGAAATAACTCCATACTACTTTCCACAGTGGCTGCACCAGTCTGCATTCTCACCAACAGTGCAAAAGGGTTCCCTTTTCTCCACATCCTTCCCAGCACTTGTTTATTGATTTATTGATGGTGGCCATTCTGACAGGTGTGAGATGGCATCTCACTATGGTTTTCATTTGCATCTCTGATGATTAGTGATGTTGAGTATCTTTTCACGTGTCTAGTGGCCATCTGTATGTCTCCTTTGGAGAAGTGCCTATTCAGGTCTTTTGCTCAATTTTTAATTGGTTGTTTGTTTTTTCAGCATTGAGTTTTGTAAGTCCTTTATACATTTTGGATATTAACCCATTTTCAGATGTATTGGTGAATACGTGCTCCCGTTTTGTGGGTTGTCTTTTCATCTTGTTGAGGATTCCCTTGCTGCGCGACATTAGCACATTCCCCGAAGTTCGAGTAGTTGGTGAGCTCCTGAAAACCAGGAACCTTGCTTTATGTTTTATCACAGTGCCCCATATGCTGTGGGTGGTCCCTGAGTACCCAATGAAAGAACAAAAGAATGAAGAAAAGCCAAACCTATCTTACTTCTTGAATGAATTCATTCTTCCAAGCCATCTAGATAATATTTACATGTACCATATAGCCAATTTTTAGGGAAGTTTTAAATAATCCAGCTATTGTCAAAGTCTTTTTTTTTTATTATTTTCCCTTTAACTCATGGAGCTGCACTGGGAAATTACACGTTGAAATTCTTCTAAAGTTCAAATACAAGTTTTCAATATTACAGATTTTTCCAAGAGTAATTTTAAAATAAAAACTAGGTATATTTTTATTTTTACAAAAATGTATCAAACTCACATTTTTATCATAGGTTTTTATTTATTCTTATAGGTTTTTCTCCTTTTAAGAAATCCTAAATGCTAAATCTGTTCAGATTAGTTCAAACCACTCCTTGGGTCTCCCATAGCAGTACCTGTCTAGTTGTCTTTTTCTTACATTTTTGTGGAGGCCTCTTTTTTATTTGACATTCTAGCAACAAATATCTTGAAAAAATACCAAAACCTTTTTCATTATATTTAATACCTTGGTGGTCACTGCTCTTCTTTACTGTGGCATTTAATTAATTGTGTATGTTCAAGGAAATTCATTTTCTTAAGATTCAATCTTATAGTTTGCTTTTCAGCCTGACAACTGACAGGTAGTAAAATGTTTACATCAGCACTTTTTTAAAAACAGAAAAGTCAGAGATTCAGTGTCAAGCTCTGTCAGATTTATTTAATCAGTGTGAGTGGAAAGGAAGATGGATTTGGATTAAGACTAGCTAAACCAATCAATAGAGACCTTGGTCTTGCATAAGTTATACTGACTCTTCCCAATAATGGTGATCACCTAAAAGTGAACCCTCAAACCATTAGCACAAAATGAACAGCAGATAACTTGATAAAGAGAATTTTCCTTACGGGCATTATTTCAATTTTGAATATATTTTTCAATATTCTAGAAATTCACATATTATTGTTGGTGTTGTTGTGATTGTTTTCTCTCCTTTTAAAACGTTTTCTCCAGGCTATGAGCTAGATAACATTATTCACAAAGCTCCATTGAAAATATAAACCAGGGAAATCAGAAGAGGGGGAGCCAGCAGGGTACCAAGGCAGCCTACTATTTGTGTAGATCCGAATTTGGACATAGTCGCTGAAGTTCAAGAGGCAGGGATGGTCAAGGTGAAGCAGTACTATTTCGAAATCCTCAAGATCCATTGGACAGAAGACTTAAACAAACAAGAAATTACTTTCATTGATTAAACGTAGATTGAATGAGTAGGAAAAAATGACAGGCACTTCTAAGGTTATGTCCTCCTTCATTGCTTAACTCAGCATGACCGATTCAATCTGCAGAGCCCCAAGGAGGACCAAAGATGTCACTCACGAGTCCACACAATGCAGGAGCCTCAGAGGAGCCAAATTGGAAAGTTGCACTTTATCCACTCACAGCCTGGAGCCGCAGTCGCCATTCGGGCCCGTGTTAGCAGAACAATGCGCGGCAGCAGGCTCCGGGCTGCTCCGCGGCGCAATTATAGGTATCCCACCGGCTGAGCTGCGGTGGCTTTTCAGGCTTGACAGAGTGTGTCTTGTAGGCATGACCTGGCAGATGGGGACTTTTTCCTTTCATCTTCCCCGAAAAGCTACCTAGGTGAAATATATAAAGCATCTCGATAAAGGATGTATTTTTTCCTATAGGGGTAGCTTGATTACCATAAGCCACTCTTCCCGTTCATTCCCCTTAAAGATAATTGCCTCTCTGTGGTGAGAGGAGTCAAGTGCAGCCACAGAGGCAGGGGAAGACCTTGTGCCCCGCCCTGCTAATCCTTGTCACCTACTGCCCTGCCTTAGGTATGGGTGGCAGCAAAAAAGAATGAAGCAGAAAATTAAGTCTGAAAGGGCTTTTTGTCCTGCCGTCATTTTGTACAACATTTAGTTCAGTTGACGTGACGCTGTGCCTATTGTTACATAAAACTGTCACATTGTCCCCTTCTGGTTAGCTGCAGTTTCTGCCCAAATCAATACTATCTGCCAGAACTGTCAAATAATGAAAGGATCCTATGCTATGTTGGCTGCATGAATATTTTTAATATCTTTTAAAATGTTACCAAATTAGGTTCAAACACATATTAAAAATGAAAAAAAATGATATCAGCTTTGTAAAGGATATAATTAACTAGAAAATGAGGGCATCTCTGATATACATGTTATATATTATTTAATAGTCTTATGAGCTTTTTAAAAGTCAGTTGTAGATGCATCACTTTGGTGGAATGAAAACTTTTATTCCTAAGCAAAGCAGTAACTAAAGAACTCTGAGCTTCTCTTCATGTTTCTCGGCATGTAATAATAACAGTTATGAGAGTGAAGATTCATATCAGATTCCATTACCTTCGCAGGAACTCCTGGCGTGTGGTTAGATCATAAGAGGCAGTTGCCATTGGTTATTACTCTTGTCCATCTGGCGGACTTGGCTCTCACTGTGTTTGTGAGCAGGGAGCCAGGTCACGAGCACCTGGGGCCTCCCCTGTCCCTCTACCTGACAGCTGTGGGGGAAAGTTCCTTAGGTGCTTCAGGTGGACTAAAGACTTGAATTTTGTATTTTAGTTAAGCTGATCTCACTATACTTTGCTGGACTCAGGGGTTAGTATCCTTGTGTCTTCACATTTTTAGTCTCTAACCAAGCAAACAGCATCCACACAAATTATGATATTCCCACCTCCAGGAACCACCTCCTGAAATTTTTGGTGTTTCAGCGTTTGAGTTTGGAATGCTCCCAGACATCCTCTTTTCTGATCCCTCTAACCAGCCTCCGCACACCAGGTTTCCACTGGTTGAAAATAGTCAGAATTTGTTTCTTGCATTTGTATGTATATTTATATTTGTATTTATATTTTAATGTGTATGTATATGTATATTTATTTATGAAATCGGGGAGACTGGATGAAAGAAGGTGAAGGGATTAACCAAAGAATTTAGCCAAAGAATCTGTTTCTCTTTTATACCTGGCGTGACTGAGGGTATTTGGTTTCATGACCCCAACCTAGGTTTCCCTTGGGTCCACCATTCTGTGGCCTCTGGAAATGGTGGGAATTGAAAGATGGCTCCACCCCCTGTGGAGTGCTGTGCGCACGCACACACCATCTGTGCTCACGCTGTGTCACCTCAAATGTTCAAACACCTCTGAATTCTCCAAAAACGTTACTTATGTATAAACAGTAAGGTACTGACAGGGTAGACTTTATTGAATAGAACATGGATTAAGGGTAATGAGTTGATATATTAAATATTTTCCAATGTCCTTTCACACATGTTCTCTCATGATGAATTAGTCCTCTTGGTTTCTGTACCTTAAGGTTATGAGAATGCATTCAAGCAATTATAATTTAATTTTTGTATCCCTAAACTTTGGTGCTATTTTTAGGGTTTTAATCAAAACTATTTAAAACTTAAAAATAGATCTGCTATGAAGCTGGCTACCCTTCTTCAGATAGGAATTTCAGTGATGGGCTTGGAGAGAGAGACACCATGTGATGCTCCAAGAATGTTTTGGAAAATTCTACAGCCTTTTCTAAATGCTTACCAAAGAAAGTCTTGGGGTTTCCACAAATGGAGAAGTTGGAGGCAAAATTAGGCATCTAGCCAGTAAAAAAGCAAGTAAAGGTATAAGCCTAAAAAGGCACAGGAAGCATGGGCTCAGCAGAGCTAATAGACAGGAATGAGGGTGTGGACAACCAGGGACACAATGCTGAGGTGGCAGCAAGCTTCTGAAAACTGCTGAGAGGCAGGCTGGAAAGGCTCAACCGACCTGCAGAATCCGGCATCGCCTCTGGTGAGAGTACCTAAGGTGTAAGCAAGAATCTGTAACCCTGGACACTTAAACATCTATTGAGGGTGAGGAAATGGGTCTAACTAGGGAAGAACAGTTTTCCAGGAACCTCCCAGGAAAGTTGGAAGTGATCCAGAAGCAAGCACAGACAGCAAGTGGGAGTGGCCTGTAAGAGGAGTTCCGGTCAAGATGGAGGCATAGGCAGTCGCATTGTGCTTCCTCGCGCAACCAAAACTAAAGACAACAAAAATTGAGGAACAAGAGTCGGAGGCCTGTGGAGTGGGGTCAAGGGGTCCCAGCGGGAAGAAACGCTGGCTGGCAGGCGCAGGCGCACAGGGCGCAGATGGCAACGGACGGACCAGTGGCGGACGCTGGGCATGGGAGGCGACTAGCAGACCCAGTGAGGGGCTCAAGGCAGCTGGCTGTCCACAGCCAGCCACACATTTGCGCACAAACTAAGCGAAAACGGGCAGCGCCACCACATTTCAAAGCTTAAGAGCCCCGTCTGGGAACTGAGGCCAGGAGACTCTCTAAGCCTCACAGGAGACTTCTCGGGGAAGCCCACAGAGTCCGAGAAAGTGCACAAGCCCACTGCCTGGGAGCCAGCACAGGAAGGGCCCAATTTGCTTGTGGGAGGCAGTGGGCAAGAGCAGGCGCCATTGTTCCCTCTCAGACCCTGCCTCCACGTAAAATGTCACAACCCAGCGACTGGGGTGCCCCGCCCTGGTGAACACCTAAGGCTCCCCCGCCCTTCCTTATGAAACAGCCACAACCAAACCAAAGGAAAATAAAACAGATGGCTCAAACATATTTGAAAGCCCCAGAACCAATTTTTTTTAAGTGACCAAGAGATAGCCGAATTACCAGATGCACAGTTCAAAGCACTGGTGATCAGGAAGCTCACAGAATTGGTTGACTTTGGACATAAATTAGATGAACAAATGCAGGCTACGATAAGAGAAATGAAGGAAAATGCACAGGGAAATAATAGTGAGGGGAAGAAAACTGGGTCTCAAATCAATGGAGTGGACCAGAAGGAAGAAAGGAACAACCAAACAGAAAAGAATGAAGAAATAAGAATTCAAAAAACTGAGGAGAGGCTTAGGGACCTCCAGGATACCTTTAAACATTCCAACATCCGAATTATAGGGGTACCAGAAGGGGAAGAGGAAGAGCAACAAGTTGAGAACTTATTTAAACAGATATTAAAGGAAAACTTCTCCAATCTGGCAAGGGAAATATACTTTCAGGAAGTCCAGGAAGCTCAGAGAGTCCCGAAGAGGTTGGACCCGAGGAGGAACACACCAAGGCACATCATAATTACATTAGCCAAGGTAAAAATGAAGGAGAGAATCCTAGAAGCAGCAAGAGACAAG
>PVIA01003097.1:0-181574 GCA_004024845.1 Tonatia bakeri
CTAGAACTGCTATAGCCTTCCCTGACATTTGCTTCCAAGGCCCAAGATCCTTGAGGGGAATAAGGAAAAAAAGAAAGGCAGCAAATCAACCCCCTCCCCATGACAACCAGGCCGGCTGGATCTGATCAGGCAGGCTGTTTCTGCAATGGCAGAAGGGCCCCCATCAAGGCCACCAGGTAAATGGATATTGGAGTTCAGGATGCAGAGACTGTTCTCTCTCCTCCTGAGTCACTCAGACTAACATCAAAAAGTTTATGTCAATCCTCAAATGGAGTTTTGTGCTAAAGCCAGATCAAATTCAGATCTTCTAAATAGTCTAATCAAGAGATTTAGCAACCTAGACTGCTGCTCTGTTTTTACATTTTTAAAGGCTTCATGTTTTAGAGCAGTTTTAGGTTCACAGCAAAATTGAATGGAAGATACAGAGATTTCCCACATACCCATTTCCCACAGACTCCACCATTATCAATATCCCTTACCAGAGTGGTACATTTGTTAAACAGATGAACCTACAGTGACATGTCATAATCAGCACAAGTCCACAGTTTTCCTTAGGGGTCACTCTTGGTGTTGTACATCCTATGGGTTTGGACAAGTGGTAATGGCACACATGCACCATTATAGTAGCATACCAAATAGTTTCACTGCCTTAAATATTTTCTGTGCTCTTCCTATTTATTTATTCCTCCCTCCCTCACCCTGCTCCCCCGACCCATGGCAACCACTAATCCTTTTACCATCTCCATAGCTTTGCCTTTTCCAGAACGCCATATAGTTAGAATCATACAGAGTGCAGCCTTTTCAGAATGGCGTTGGCTGCTCTGTTTTTATTGCTGCATAACAAACTGCACCAAAGTTCAGTGACTTGAAACAACCAGATTCCATGGATCTGGAATTAAGCAGGGCAAAGGGATAGCTCTTCTCTGCTCCACAATGTCTGGAAACTCTGGTAGGAAGATGCACAGCTCGGAGCCTGGAATCATCCAGAGGTTCCTTTAACCTCCTGTCTAACACCTGCATTGCTTCTGCCACTTACAGAGCCTACTCATGGCCTCTCCACATGGTTTGGGCTTCCTCATGGCATGCTGGTCCCAGGCAGTCATGGAAGTTCAGGCTCCGAGCATGAGCATTCTGGTAAATAAGCATTTCTTTTGTATAGCATTCCCTCGGAAATCACATGGCGTCACTCCCACCATTCTCTATCAGCCAAAGCACTTACAACCTAACCCAGAGTCAAGGAGGGTAGGGGAACACAGATGCCACATCTGAATGGATGTCAAAGAATTTGCAGGTAGTTTTTTAATGGCACATTTGCCTCTTTTGTATGTGCCTGGAAATGTTCTTCAGCTCTTGAGCTCAGGGCAACCTCCTCTCTCTTCAACTCTAAGAAAGGAGCAGAAAGGGACTCTATGCTTAAATAAAATGAACATATTTGTCTGAGCCCCACCTTTGACTGTGGCTCCCTGGTGGCACTCTGGTCAGTTTGACTTACTTCTTTTCTTTTCTTTTTTAACTGTTGTTCAAGTACAGTTGTCTCCATTTTCCCTCCACCACTCCCTCTCCCCACCCATCCCCACTTCCCACCCTGGCTCTTATCCCCCTTTGGCTTTGTCCATGTTTCCTTTATGAATGTTCTTTGATGACCCTTCTCCTTCCCTCCCACCCCCATTATCCCTTCCCCTCTCCCCTCTGATTATTGTCAGTTTGTTCTTTATTTCAATTCGACTGATTAGTTCTGTAACATCATTCCCATTCTCCTCATCTACTCCACTGAAGTTCTCTTTCAAGTATATTGGGAGTCCTTTCCCTTCTTCCCATCTCCACTGATGACAGCCTCATCAGAACATATTACTCTCTTGCTAAAAATTTTTCACCAAGACTCACCAGCTCTTAAAGTATAATCTAAGAGCCACAAGATGGTTACTCTGCAGGATCTGGCTTGCCTGCCCCTCTCACCTCACTCATCTCACCGCCCCTTCATTCACCAGCCTCAGCCTCCTTTCTCTCCCTCAGTATACTAACCCCTTCCCACCTCCAGATGTTTGTAATTGCCCCTCACCACAGAATGCCCTTCCCAGGCTATTTGCACACCTGCTCATTCTCATCCTCCAGGTGTCAGCTCCAATGTCTCCTCTTCAGGAAGGCTACCTGAGCACCCTCTCTGCATATACCTTTGGCCCCTTCATGCCAATCATTCTAACCTCTGATGACTGCAATGTTTTTTATCTTCTTGTTTGTTTTCTGCTTTGCTTCTGGAGTGTGCAAGGGCCTTGTCACTCTTGTTCATTGCTCTGCCCTCCACACCTAGAATCTCCTCTGGCCCACTGTATGTGCTCCATAAGTATCCAGGAAATGAGTGATCTGATGCAATGTTGCATCACTTCTGGGAGCAGAAGAAATTGAACCTGTAACTTTATTTACTCTTGAAAAGCAAATTACAGTGGTCTCCGACCCTTGCCAGTGATCTGCTGGTTGACACGGGATGCACTTCGTTATACAGGATAGAAAGAATTGCAGAATATTAGTGCTTTGGCAGAGCTATTAGAGATCATTTAATTCCTCATTTTGTAAATGAGAAAACCAGAACCCAGAGAGGCCACGGTATTTTACCCAAGACCATTATCTATTTCTTCATAATACAATATTTCTTCATGTTTAATTTCTTTAATTAAACAAGCAATTGTCCATTGGAAAGAAAATGAGCACTGCACAGAAATATGTCTCATAAAGACTAGAGTTCCCTACTCCCACTCCCTTCTCCAAGAAAGACCATAGTTTCTACTTTGAAGTGAATCTTTCCAGGTCTTTTTGAATGTGCTTAATAAATTCATGGGCTATACATCTATAGTTTCACCATAACACTTGTTTACCTTAAAAATTAATTTACACTTAGAAGTAAAAAAGTCTTATTTATGACTGCATTTTTTAAATACCACCAACCATGGAGGTTTCAAGGAAAGGAATTCCATTCTGTGCTACCCAGTGATGGAGGGAAGCCCTGGGGGCCCTTGGGCAGCTGAAGGGGCCCTGGGCAGCTGACCACATGGGAGCCAGAAGACAAATAAACTTTGCTCTCTTCAACTACTCAGAACCAGCTGGTTTGTGTGATAAGTGAAATTCTAAACCTTTTTGGTGACCAAACACTGACTGACATACAGGAATTGATTCAAGAGCTGAATAATCTGTTATGCCTTTAATAGTGGGAGTTCAAACTGGAAAAAGGGAAAATTGTTTCAAAAGAAGAGGGGAACCAGAAAGGGGAAAGAAAAGGGTTTGCCAGTTAAGAATAGGAGAGTTGCCCTGGCCAATGTGACTCAGTCGGTTGGAGTGTCACCCCATAAACTGAAAGGTCTTGGGTTCGATTCCCAGTCAGGGCACATGCCTGGGATGTGGGTTCAGTCCCTGGTTAGGGTGTATATGGAAGACAGCTATCAATGTTTCTCTCTCATATCGATGTTTCACTCCCTCTCTTTCTCTCTCCCTTCCCCCTCTCTAAAAAATAATAAAAAATTTTAAAAATCAGTAAGCATGTCCTCCTCAGGTAAGGATTTTTAAAAAACAGTTAGAAGGGTTGGAATCAGAGAGGCTGGGCTCCAACCTTGAGGCCTCACTGAGCCTCAGTTTCTCTTCCTCTAAAGTGGGAATAACAACAGTACTAGTGGCAGGGTACATATGCACCACCCAAACATGGGAGTTATTTGTAAAGTGAGCACATGGTAATGACCATGCTAAATGTCTTCTCTATCACATTTTATTGATTAGGTGAGAGAGTTATTGAACCTGGTCATGAGTCATAAATATGCATGCTCAAGATCTTTAAAAACTAAAAGTTGTTCATTATACCAGGCTCAAGGAGGTGCTGGGACCAGGAAGAGGCATAACAAAACTTCCGTTCTTGTTCTCTGTAGCAAGAAGAGTAGGGAGAAACCCCACGCCCAGCCATCTGAGTCCAAGTTGACATGTCTATGAAATAAACGTTAACAAATGTTGCCTAATCCCTAAGGACCAAGTGGGGTCTTGGAGTGCTGTATTGTAGTCTGTCTGACACAGCATAAGTCTCACTAAACATGGGGTGTGTGAGTAAATGAATCAATGGAAAAGTCATAAGACATGAAAAGAGTAGCCCAGGCTCTGTCCCTTGCCTACTGAATACCCCTGTACATCACTCTATCGCACCCCAAGTTTTCTTATCTGTGACTTGGAGTTATCATATCCCATCAATTCTAAAACATATGTTTTTGACTTTTAACATCTCTGACAGGGACAGTGGGGAAATTCAGCCCAGCCAGGGTCGGCTTATTCACTAGGCACAGCATATGCAGTGCCCAGGGTCCACAATACTTTTAGAAGCCCACAAAAATGTTTTTAGTTTCTTTTAAAGTAAAAGTTTAAAAGAAATGAACTTCTGGTCAACTAAACGTTTTAATATATAATATTAATATATTTATCTGTATACCAATACAGTCCTAAAATATCATTTTTACCATGTTTTATAGAGGAAGGGACCCACAGAAGTCATAGCATGACCCTGGCTCAGCCCTCCTCCTAGGCCAAGGTGATGAAGCCAGAGACCTTTTTTGGCAGGGAGGGAAGCTAGAACTCCACAGCACATTGCCTGAGAACCACCACACTGTCCTAGAGGTTGCTACATAAAAGAGGAAACAGACTTGTTTTAAGTTTCCCCAAAGAACAGAATTTGCAGGGTTATTCAAGATGCTGCAGAGAAGACTCCTGGAGTGAAGGTCAGTTTGCATCCCTTTCCAGTGCCAATAGCCTGTGAGTCCAACAGTTGTTGAATTTGTGTCTTATTAACTACCATACCCAAATCCCTATGTTTTCCAACTAGACGTTCATTCTGCATTGAGGGTAAGATGACAGAAAGCCCAACAAAAGATTGAAGTATTTTCAGAATAGCTCATTGGGCCTTGTCTGTAAATTAAGGGCAATGGAATTTTAGGATTTTTTTTTGCCTCTGAAATCCTTTGACTTAAAAAAGGAAGAGAAAAAGAAAATGAGCTACATAAGGTGTAGAAAATAAGGGGTTACTTTACAGAATAGTGTCTCCCATATTTTAGAAAATGGCAAATCTTTTATATTGCGATATATCAGTGAGCAAAATCCTAACTTCTAGATTCCTTATTTCAAAATAAAAAAAAATGTAGAAACTAAAAGTGGCTCACCAAAATCCATTTTCTCTTCATCCTAGGCACATTTCTAGACTACATCTCCCAGCACTCCTTGCTTACATCCGAGGTGGGCCGTGTGACTGAGCCCAACCAGGAAAGATGAGAGGAGATGAGATGAGAGAGAGGGAAGAGTACCTGTAAGGGAGACAGCCTTGGAACAGGGTGTGTGGTAGATCATTTTGGAGACAGTATGGTAAAGTGGAAGGAAACTATCAAGAAATTCATTTAGCACCATAAGCATCCATTGACTATTTCAGTTCCCTTTACACTCATTAGGGTAGGGATGATGTTCCATACCAGTATAGCCAGAGTCCATTCTAATGGTTGAGTGCACATACCATACCAGTGTTAAATATTTTGAATATCATCCTTGCATTAGAGCCAACAATGTGATAAGCACAAAATTATACATCAGTGCAGGCAAGGAAGGAGAGAGGCATAACACACTTCACTTATCCCCTGCAGTCCACAATCAAGTTAGGTAATAAAGACATAAATGAGTAGCTTAATTATGGCACATCAAAGCCTTTCTTGTGTTAGCAAGAGAAATAAAGTGCTTTAAAAACAAGAGAAAAGATAACGTGAGGAATGGGGAAAGGAATCTAGGCAAGATCTAACCTGGTACTTGAAGCTGTGATGGGATGATATAGTATAGAGGGGAAAACAAGCAGAGAAAAAAGCCTGAGCAAAAATATAGGGTCTGTACCCAGCGATTCCACTTCTGGGAATAAATCCAAAGACAAATACCATATGATTTCACTCATATGTGGAACCTAATGAACAAAAAAACTAACAAACAAAAATAGAAATGAACTCAGATACAAAGAGCAGCCTGACAGCTGTCAGAAGGGTCTGGGTGAAAAAGGTGAAGGAATTAAGCAAAAATAAAAATCTCATAGACATAGATAACAGTATGGCATTCACCAGAGGAAGAGGGGGAGTGGGAAGAGGTAGAAAGGGAAAAGAGAAAATAAATAGTGATGGAAGGAGACTTAACTTTGGGTGGTAAGCACAATACAGTATACAAATGATATATTATAGAATTGTACGGTTGAAACCTAAGTAATTTTATTAACCAATGTCACACCAATAAATTCAATAAAATTGTTTTAAATATATAGAGACAGTCATATATCAGGGTGCATGTGGAGAACAGTAAAGAACTGGCCTTGAGGGGCAGTGGGAGGGGCAAGAAATGGAATATGAGAGGAGAGATAAGGCTGGAAGTCTAAACTGGGTCGAGATGATGAGGGCTATGAATGTCTGCCACAACTCCCAGTTCCGTCAGCAACAGCAACATCTAAGAAAGGACATGGCATTGTAGATAAGTATAGACTGACCTTCACCACTTTCCAAATGTGTGAGGTTGGAAAATCTTTAGATCTGAGTCACAGTTTCCTCATCAGTAAAACTAACAAAATACCAAACTTCACAGGGCTGATGAGATGACAAATGTAAGTGCTTAGCATATGGTCAATAATAAATACTGGTAGTTTTTACTGCTGTGGAAGACATCTGATGAGAGAACTGACATAGGTCACAGTTTAGAAGTTACTAGTTAAAAGGAGGATGGACTCCAGAGGTGAGCAGCAGAAAGATAGTATTTAAATAATAATCTCCAGAACTGAAGAGAATCCCAAATGCCATCTAATTTAACCCTCTCATTTAACAGATAAAGAAAGTAAGGCTCAAAGAGAGGGTATTACTTGCTAGATCCTGGGCATCTTGACTGCCAGTGCAATGCTCTTTTCCTCACACATTGGTTCCCTGACCTTTATTTACCCATTAGCTAGACAATAACTCGGGTCCAAAACAGAATAAAATTTATAACACATACTGGTTTCAATGACTTCAGACCTGGAGTTTAAGCCAAACTAGAAACAGGTGCCATTTTGTTGCCTCAAATTAGGGTGACTAGCACTACAAGCCATCTTTCCCCCCAAACTAACATTTGTGAACCTGGAGGTTCATGATTCATTTATATCGGAACCTAAGTTCTAGGGAGGGCATCGTGGAGAACAGCCCCTGGACCTGCAACAGCTCATCCTCCTTTGATGCTAATCACATGTGAATGCTTGAGTTAAGAAGACATCATTAAAAACACATTAAGTTTAATTATGCCAGCAGCATCAGACAGGGAGAGGTGCAGCTTAATGCAGAATGCATAATTAGATAAGACTTAATCCATTAGATTCTTATTTGTTAAGAAAATATGTCTCATCTGTAACTGTCACCACAAGTAGTGTCTGGGAAACCACCTCCCAGGTGAGTATGCTTCTACCACCCATGAGGCCTTCGGTGATACACAGTGTCCGGCAGAAATAATGCCATTGAGTGTGGATGGTAGGGCACATGAATGTCTCACACAAGACGGACAGCAATGTGAACATTTCAACTAAAATGTCATATGTTGTGCTTGAGTGTGATATTGTTATGTCACAGAATTACATGCTTACACTTTTGTAATAAAAGGTTTCTAAGTAATGAAAAGGGGCGTTATTTGTGCCAGACCCTGTATGTACTGCCATGAGATACTGACATCATAATATTACCAAACTCTACAAGTGAGAAATCAATAGGAGTGGGCTTCAGGATGCCAGGGGACAGGGGCCTCACTTCCTTCTGACCTTTGTGTGGTATGACAAGAGTCCTGGCACAGAAGTCAGGAAATGCGGGCTCTACTACCACCTCATTCACTCCCTAGCTGTGTGGTATCTGAGAAAGCTATTTATCCGCTGTGCTCTTGATTTCCTCATCTATAAAATAAAGTTAACAAGGGCTTGAGGGATAGGAACTCTTGAGCACTGTTGGTAGCAGCCACTATAGGAAACAGTATGGAAGTTCCTCAAGAAATCAAAAATAGAATTCCCAAATGATCCAGCAATTTCACACCTGGGACTATATCCCAAGGAAACAAAACCAATATCTCACAGAGAATAATATTCATAGCAGAATAGCCAAGGTATAGAAACAATTTAAGTTTCTGTCATATAACGGAACGTAATTCAGTCTTTAAGAAGAAGGAATTGCTGTCAACTGTGACAACAGGGATAAAATTGGAGAGCATTATGCTAAGTGATATAAGCCACAAAGAGAAAGACAAATACTACATGGTATCACTTACATGTGGAATTTAAAATAAAAAAGATGTCATACTCAATGAAACAGAGCAGAAAAGTGATTGTCAGGGGCTGAGAGTAGGGGAAATAAGAACAAGTTTGCAAAAGGTACAAACTTAGAGTTATAACATGAATAAGGTCTGAATATCTAATGTATAAGACGGTGACTATAGTTAATAACACTGTACTATGTAATTGAAATTTGCTAAGGGAGTAGAACTTAAATGTTCTCACCAAAAAGAAAAAAAAAGGTAAATATGTGAGGTGATGGATGTGATAATTAACTCGATGGTGGGGGAATTCTTTCATAATGTAGGCTTACATCAAATCATCATGTACACTTTAAATGTCTTGCAAGTGTATTTGTCAATTATACCTCAATAAAGCTGAAAAATAAAAAACAGTTCGTTGTAATTGCCTTATCGGGTTGATAGGAGAATTAAATGAGACAATCCATGTAAGGTGCTCAGAGCAGTGCTTTGAATGTGTTACATCCTCAGTATATGGTACTTTCTGCTGCCATCATCATCACCATCATCAATACCATTATAATTCCATCACCGGCACTGTGTGAGAGCCCTCCTCATCTGCCTATCCTACCAGTGTTGATGGCCCTAGTTATGAGTCTTTTATCTACACCCTCTCTCCCTGATTGATCTCAAATAATCCTATACTTTTGAGTGTCACTAGGAGATGACATTTAAACTTTACCTCCAGCTCTGAGCTCTAGCTGCAGATCTGATATCAAATTAGCAGGCCCAACACTTTAATATCTTACTCATTGACTCCTCATGCAGAACCAGTCCAAAGCAGGACTCATGACCCCTCTTCCATCACTGTCCATTTCCTCCCAAGTCTTCCCCATCTCATGAAGTGGCACAACCATTTCTCAGTTTTTCAAGTCATTATCTGAGGGCCATTCTCTTTCTCCCTTGAACATTTACATCCAATTTATTCATAAATTTGTAAGATTTTGCCTCCAAAACGTATCTTAATTACACTACTTCTACCTCCACTGCTACTCCACTTCATCTCATCCACACCATTATCTCCTCCCTGTAGCCTCTTCGAAGGCCTTCCAGACCATACTCTTACTCCACTCTAATCGGCTTTCTACACAGCATCAGAGTGATGAGGAAAAAATGTGAATCAATCTTCTGTTCAAAACTTTCAATACCTCTCCAGTGCCCTCAGGATAAGGATACAATACACCAATAACAGGAGGCCTCAAGGACATACATCTTCATTCTTCCATAACTGTTGAATTGCCCAGAACCTATGTTTCCAGTTCTAAAACTCAGCACTGGTATGCATGCAAAGAGTCTTGGAACTAGGGATCCAAAGGTCTACTTGGGGTAGAGGTCTCATGGTGAGTGGTCAGATGAGCACATTACAGCTGCATGTCCAACCTCTAATGTCAACCCTCCCAGGTGCCACCAAAACCAGGTGAAAACCATAAACCCAATTTTTATTGCTACACAAAGCTAACAGGCTGGTATATTCTGCCCCAAAACCATTCATATACACATGGTTGTAAAACATCATTTATCTGCAATTATTACATCTTCTAGCTTTGGCCAAGAGCTAACATCATCCTCCAAGCAACCCTGGAGATAAGCATGTGGTCAGTCTGGCTGAGATTAATTTGTGTTATACATGAACAATTAAAAAAACAACCTACTGATATGCAATGATGAATCTCAAAACCATTATGTTGAGCAAAAGACATCAGACACAAAGGTGCATATTGTAAGCTTTCCTTCCTAGGAAATTCTAGAATAGGCAAAACTAAAGTATGACAATGAAAATTAGAAAGTGATTGTCTCCGCTGAAGGGAGAGTGGAAGCAGGAGTGGGGAACTGAATAGACGAGCACATCAGGGAACTTGTGGAAGTGATGGAAAAGTTCTGCCTCTTGGTGGAATATACATGTGGCAGGTAAATACACTCGTGTCTCTCTTCTGTCTTCTGCCATGATGACCACAGAGACCATGTGCTCCAGATGGTACAAGTATAAGATGGTAGCGTCTCCACAGCCTGTGGCACTGAGTGACAGTGTAGAGAAGAGGTTGCCACTGATCCATGTTGGACAAGTAGTGTAAGTCAGCAACAAATTGTATGTTAAGCAAATATTTTGTAATTGTCTCCAGCATAGCCTAGTTTATCCTAAATAATGCTCCTTTTCTCTATACCCCCACAGCATTTCATACACTGTCCTAAAATAATAGTTCTTCATGAACAGGTGTTGAATGAAAATAAGCAAATCACTATTCTGTTTCTGAAGAAAAAATATTAGACTTGGGGCAAAGAAAATGGAAGAATCTAATGGAAAAAGCTTTAAAACTATTTCAAGAAGCTATTCCAATCATGTCTTCCAAATAAAATGAACGGTTGTGGACTAGAAATGAGTAAAAGACCAGGGTTTAATTTTTTTTATTTTAATTGTTGTTCAAGTGCAAGACCAGGGTTTAGAATCAGGTCTGGGTTCAGTTCCTAGCTTCTCCACTAACTAGCTTTGTATCCTAGACAAATTAGATAACCTTTCTCCTAACCTCAGGTTCTTTGTCTATAAAACACAACTAATAATTAGATGAAAAAAATGTGCAAAATATTCTGCACACTGTTTGGCACATATGGGTGATTAATAAATATTAGTCTCAGTTACGGACTGAATCATGTCCCCTCCAAAAATAAAAAATTCAGTTGTTGAAACCCTAACTCTCCATGTTACTGAACTTGGAGACAGGGCCTTCAAGGAGGTGATTAAGGGTAAATGAGGTCATAAGGGAGGAATCCTGATCTGATAGGACTGGTGTAGTTATTAGAGGAAAGAAACACCAGATTCTCTCTCTGTTTCTTTATGTATGCACACAGAGAAAAGGCCACATGTAGGATACAACAAGAAAGCTTCATCTGCAAGCCAAGGAGAGAGGTCTCGTTGGAACCCACCCTTGACCCTGGACTTCTTACCTCACAACTGTGAGAAAATAAATTTCTGTTGTTTAAGCCACCCAGCCCATGATATTCTGTAATAGCAGCCAGAGCAGACTAACATGGCCTCGGATATCATTACCATCATCATTGAACACCCAATAAATATTTTTGGTTAAAGGAATGTTTCATTCTTTCACTCATTTGTTCAACAAATGGATGTACCTATTATGATCTTGACGCCCCACAGGGCAGCAGGGCTTGAAGAGTGAATAACGGAATGTCACTGCCCTTATGGAGGTTACATTCTCATGGGAGAGATAACAACTAAATGAAAAATGTTCCTATAGCATCGGGTACTGATGAGGGAACACTGAGTGACAGAAGCCGATGATTTACACTGAATGGTAGAGAAACGCCTCTGTCAAGTCTCTGAGCAGAGACCTGAATGACATAAAGGAGATGTTGTGAAAACAGGTAGAGGAAGAACTCCCAGGCAGAGAGAAGAGCAAGTTCTAAGGCTCTGAAATAGCAATGTATTTGTCCAAGTCAAGGAATAGCAGAAGCCAATGTAGCTGACGCAGAGGGAACAGAGGGAAATTAGATGAAAAGGGTAACAAGAGGTGAGACCATTTAGGGCCTTACGGGCCAAGGGAAGAACTCTGGCTCTTATTCTAAGGGATGAAAAGCTAGTAGGCAATTGGGGGGGAGGCGTTATACAGAGAATAACTTGATTTGACTTATATTTAAAAGACTCACTCGTGGCTGCTGGTCTGCTGAGTGAAGGACCAGGAGCTGAGAGGTGGATCACAGCAGGGAAGCCAGTTATCAGTTTATTGCAACAGTCCATGCAAGAGATAATGGTGGGCTGAAGGGGGGTGGTCAGGTTGGATGTGAGAAAGGTCAAATTCTAGATAGATTCCAAGAAGAAGGATTTGCTGCTGGGTTGAATGTGGAATATAAGGAAAGAAAGGAGACAGGGATGAAATCAAGAATGTGGACGGAGGAGGAAAGGCTCTTACAAGGAGACTAGAGAATCTGGGTTTCAATCCTCAGCCCTGCTTCTAACCTGCCATATGACCCCATATTCCTCTGTATATTGGAACATAAACCTTTAAAGTGGGATTAACCATATCTGCCATGTATCTAAGAACCATGTGAAGATTAAGTCAAGCTCAAATGCTTTGAAAAAGCAACAGCACAGACCACCAAGAGGTTATCCTTGATTCATCCCTAAACAGAGTATTTCCATGAACCACTGTTGCTGTCTCTCTGCCTGCCCTGTCTTCCCTCCTCCCCAGGATTCAGGAGCCATAAATAATGATGACACAGAGACTGCCACCATCTCAGACGGTGGACAGCACGTGGCACTCTGTGAGTTGTGATGGCCTGGCAACCAGCTTCAGGTGGCTCCGAAGAATGACCTGCTCACTGTCCTAGCTCAGATGTTGCCGAAAACAAGCAAGGGAGGAGGATCGGGGGCTTTCTGAAGACACCGTCTCTATCTCTAACTGTCCCCTCATAAAATGACCAGAGCACAGCATGCTGTGTCCCTTTATTGTAGTATGCTACTGACCTTCATGGCAAGGAGTCATGGCCCCCATGGGAAAATTTAATTTTGGTTCAAGTAAAGCAGAAATGGTCCTCTGCACTCCCTGTCCCTGTGTTATTTTTCTCCATAAGACTATCACCACCTTAACATATAACACCTTTTACTTGTTTATTGTCTACCAGCCCTACCTAAAAAATATAAGCTCCTTGAGAGCAGGGACTCCTGCCTGCAATGTTTGCTGCTTCATTCTAAGTGCCTGGAAAAGGGCCTGACATGCAGCAGAGTCATAGTAAGCCTTTGTTCAATTAATGGATGGATGGCTTTTTGAAAAGTCCTCAGTCATTTATGGAGATCACATTAAAGATTTTCTTTCTTTTTAAAAATATGTACAGAACTTCACAAAATTTTGGCATACAAAATTCACAGGGTTACAGAAACCTTAAAAACTCATCAATAAATCAACCCCTTCAATTAAAAAGCCATAGGAAGATGGAGAGAACTTGACCAGAGCCCCAGATTCTAGATTCTAACCCAAGCTTCAGCAACACCTTGCTGTGTGGCTTTTGAGAAGTCATTTCTACCATCTGGCCCTTCAGATCAGTGAAACAGCTGGAAATGGGCAAAGTGATCTATAGTGCCCCTTTCAAATCTAACATTCATTTAACCCAATTCCAGAGCCATGGAAAGTCAGCCACTTATGGTTGATGGGGAAGAAAGGAAAGGCACGGCCGTCCCTTCATGAATTCAGCTATCCTTATCAGTCCACATTTTTTAAATATGTTTTTATTCAAGTGGCTCATCCACCAGGTATAAATTCAAGGTCATATCCAGATGAGAAAGGTGGAACTTACATGGAAGAAGGTATCTTGGAAAAGAGAAAATCTAAGAGTCAATCCTGGATATTCAGGATGAGCTCCTCATCTCAAGATTCTTCACTTAATCACATCTGCAAAGAACTTTTTTCCAAATAAAGGCACATTTATGGGTTCCAGGAATTAGAATGTGGACACATCTTTGGGAGGGTATTTTTTAGCCTACCACAGCTACATTTAGAGATTCTCACCCAGGACAGCTGGCCTAGAAAGTAATACCCCTGTCCCCAGTGTTACCCAGGTATGAAGGTAGATCCTTCCTATTTTATTATTCTCCTTGAATGCTGTTTTGGAAAGTCACTTCCAAAACTACTATTACTATTACTATTATTATTATTATTATCATCATCATCATCATTATTACTACTTATTACTATTACTATTACTATTACTATTACTATTACTATTACTATTATTTCAGAGGTAGAGAAGGAAGAAGGGTTCCTTCCTCCCTGCCAGTAGAGAGACAAACTACTTCATGCTGGTTGAAGTCATTAGAAGTCGGACCCACATATAGGAAGTTGGACAATCTGTGTAAATTATAACTAAAATAAAGTCTGAGAGCAGAGTTTGACAGGAGAGGCATGAGCCATTATCCTCATAGTTCAAATTAAGAGGTCCAAGTAGTCACTGGGCAAAACCAGAAATAAAATAACAGTGAAGGCCCTTGGAACCAATTTTTTAGAGAATTTCTACAGCTTTTTATAATGTGTCCACTTTTAATGGTCAACCTCTCTTTACATAAAGAAATCCCAAATCTCAGGTCCGGCTCCTTCCCTTGTGAGACAAATTACCAACTAATAAGGCTAACCAAAGCGCCCATACCACCTTCTCCAGCCCCACCTCTTCTTGGCCCAGCTCAGTGGCCTGGCTACAGAACTACAATGAGAACCCACCAAGTTGCCCCACACTTGCCTCTCAGGAAGGAGAACAGAGACAGAAGTGTGAGAGAAAGATGCCTTAAAGTCTGCCCTGATGCCACCATATGTCCCTGGAAGTGAGAACAGTAAAAAGGAAATCGCAGATGAAACAAGAAAACCTTGAAAGCGGAAAGTTGCCCCAGATTTGTGGCCTTGCATTAAATGCACTGCATTTGCTGTGCAAGTTCCCGTAATTGGCTAAGAAATCACACAGCTGGGGCTTTTGCTCAGCCCAGGGAGATGGAAATGACTTGCAGTCCCCGCAAACAGATGTTTTTCATGTCTCTCCCCAGGGTAACCTGAATATTTGCTGCCACACAGAGTGTATTACTGCCTCAATTTGTTCTTTTTATATTCCCCAGGAGACAGGAGGCCATTGGAAAACATTCCTCTCTTACAGATGCCATATATGTTCTCCTACTGGCCTCTTACAAAGACTTCTTGCCACTTTCTCTCAGCTGTCCCCTCTTCCCAAGTCTTACTACCAAGAGCCAAGAGGGCCCACTTCATTTTTAACCTGGGTTATTGAAATAAGCCTCTCATTGATCTCCCTGCTCCATCCTCACCTCTGGTCCATTGTGCATTTCCTAAGATCATACAACGCATCAGTTTCACCAGGTCACAGCCCTGCAAGGGATTCCCCCTCTGCCAACCACCACAGCTCTGCGGTGGTTTTCATCAATTGTCAGGTTTAGCACTAAGTATCATCACATAGAAAACACAAAAGCTACTGAAAATTACAAACCATATATTCATTTATAATTAGACTAAATTCAAGGGTATCTTTATAATAAAATCACTGTCATCAACTCATCCTGATATATTTTCTCAAGTTAGGAAAAACAGGTGGATTTGGGGCAGGGGTGACATGACTCATGACTTCTTACCTGTACTCTTCATTTTGTGGTAATTACAAATTACTGAAATGCTATGGATTTGATTTTACAGTGACTTCCATTTTTTTTAGAGTTTTACTCACAGGTTAAGCCATATTATTAAGTTTCTTTGTTACCTCATCCTGCAAGAACAGCTTGATGAACTTTCACCTAATTTAAATGTTTGTAATAGCAGGCCTTAAAATACAGAAAAGAACAGGAGTCAAAAGTCAATTCAGATACAAGATAACTGGCCAAAGCTACCTCACTGGATGATCAGGAGGACATGCATCCCCATTAAGCTGCCAGTGACAGAGAATATTCAGAGTAGTTTTGAATGCGAAGCTCAAGCCTAAGGTCACAAGAGCAAACGCAGGTGTAAACACAACTGAGCTGCTTCTCACTCAGGCCACTCTACACAGCAGGCTCAACAGGGGGGTTTATGGATTTTCTAACAGCTAAGAAATCCCCTGAACTATACTGAGGAGACCAGCTAACATTTAATATATTAGAAAAGAAGCAGGAATAGATGAGAGAGTAATGAGCAGTTTAACTCTCTCTTCATTGTACATGTATAAGAATGCTGTAAGAAACATCCACAGCATCAACACAGCCACTACTACTTCAAATGCAAAGTTATGATAGAAGGAAATTTGGTAGTAACATATACATATCAATGACATGTCAAATATCACTGCCATATTGATACCAATCAAACCTGGTAAATCTGATAGGTTTTATGTTTAACAATATAAAATAACAGGATTTATTTATGCCTATTTTTTTCACAGAACATTCTCCCTTTTATGGAAGTAGAGTAGATATCTAAGGAAGACCCTAAAACCTATTTTCTAAGATAAAATTTACCTATGAAAGGAATAAGTCAAGTTAGTTTCCTTATAAATGGCAATGTTTTAAGAACTTTAAGTGGTTCATCTTGTTGTCTGCATGCTTCTTAAATTTTTTTAAGAGTGTTGGGAACTGTCCTGCTTGGTTTCAGAAACTGTAACCCTTGTGGCTAAGGCTGAGTAAAAAGACCTTGGAACCATAAGCCACTTAGGAAACAAAGCTTATCTTCCTTGTAGGGACACTGCCTCTGCCTGCTTTCACCTCACCCTGCTTGGTCCCAGGGTGGATGATTGGTTAGCCAACGATGGGTAAGATTCCTCAAAGGAGGTATGACCTAAGACAGGCACGGTCTCAAAGGGGCCCTCAGGGAAGGACTTGGGGGGCTATAGAAAAAGGTGGTGATGGGCCCTCGCTCCTCGGCTTTGACATAGCCTGAGTTCTTACTCTGTCTGCAAGAAGTCTCCTAATTTCTTGGCTGCCTTACTTCCCCTGCCTGACTTAAGCTTGAAACAATGCCTTAAGCCTGAAACAATGCCTTAAGCCTGAAACAATGCTGGAGGTGGGTGCAGCCCTGTTCTGAAAAAGGTGGGTTCTTTAGGGCAGTCAGGCTTAAGAAAGAATGCATAAAATCCTGTGAAACCTACTTTGCTAATACCCTCAATTTAATGATAAGGATCCAACTGTGAAATGAGTTTCTTTCCCAAAGTTTTATAGCCCTTTAGCTATCTGACCCTGGTTCAGAATAAGCCCTGAGTTCTTTGAAAGTTACCTATTGTTTGATCATTACTGCCTGACAATGATTGATGAGCTTTACACATATCCCCTGTATTCCTATGCAAATTAAGCTCAATAAAAGCCCATTGAGGACCCGGCTCCTGGTCCTTCTCCTTTGAGAGATTGGCCACCTTTCGTCCCCAAGCAGATCATGTCTTGGTAGACTTATTCTCATCTGAGGCAGATGGGGGGCTCTGCAGGCAAAGCTCCCCCACATATGAGTACTAGAACAGAAATAAGACTATGGCATTAGTTGCTTTATTTCCCTGGTAATGTATTTGTGTCTGTTGGATAGAGGGCGAGTTGGGAGGTGGTATCAAAATCTATACATGCTTATGACAGTGTGATATTTGATATAAATATCAAATTCATATATATATCATCAAACAAACCTTTTGAAGTAGAGAACTCTTAGGTTTTCGTTCTCATGTTTCAGTCGCTCTTTTCAGTCTTATCGTCATCCACATTCTCCATCTGGTACCATCACTCCATCCAAGTTGCATTTCTCACTGCCCACAGATGGGCCTTGCTCCACACCCCTTTGCCTTTGGCTCTGCTCTACCTGGAAAGCCCTTCATGCTCCTCTCCACCTTTCAATCCCAGGCTCAGTTCCTGCTTCTTCATGAAGCTTCCCCTGGAGACCTTCTGCCAACACGTCTCAGACTTTAGTGCAAGTAAGGGGGCCAGAGCATATTTAAAATGCAGAGCCACTCCCAGACATTCTGACTCTGGAACCCAAGAATCAGCATCTTAACATGCCAATCAGTCAAAAGGGGATACAGGTGATCCACAAACCATTTAAGCATCACTACAGTGACTTGCTTGCAATGATCTTGTCCTGTAACACCTCTGAACACTGATTCAGTGAAACCTCATTCCCATCCACATCCCTATTGTGTCCCCAACCAGACTGTCTTCCTTCTTCCTTCCTTTGAATCTTCCTGCACATGGAAACTACAATAAACCTAAGTTGATGTTGATGATACTCAACATGACATTGACAAGTTTTCTGAATTCCAATGCAGGACCCTCAGATGTCACACCACATTTGATAGAGAATCTCAGGCTCCAAGGCACCTCTTCCCACATGTGGCACTTCTCCTTCCTTCCTCATGATCTAGGCCTGGTTCATTCCCTACTGCAGATCACCATAGCAACTCTGCAGGGTGTGTAGAAAAGAGACAGACCACCCTGCTGGAGAAGGCTGAGGCTAGATTTAATATAACTACACTGTGGTGGCTGAAAGATAATGTCCTGTTGATTTCCCCAAAGGTAAAGCAAACACAAAAACTGTAACGCTTTCCAGAAAGAGTGATTTAAATTAAACATGCCAAATACACCCCTGACTGGAATGGTAATCAGGCTGGGATGCGATGCAGAGGTGCAGCCCATCTCTGGAGGATCAGAGGCTGTTAGAGCTGGAGGGATGTAGCAGTCTATCCCTGTCCACACACAGCAGTCCTCTTGCTGCGGGGGAACATGTGAGTGAATGTGTGCCCTGCCAGTCCCCTAGGTGCCCCGGACCCACACTTGTCTTTGACTTCTGGAAACTTGCTCCATCAACAATATCCTTATTCATTCCTTTTGAAAACTGAAATGCTTTGATTATGCTGATTCCTCTGCATGGGATGACCTTCTGCCTTTTCATACACGGTGGGTATCTGCTGAATGTTGAAGCAGCAGCTCAAATGTAAGCACTTTGAGGCATCCCTCCCCAGTTTCTCTAGGCAGTTGCTGTTTATGTGTGCTCACAGCACCATTTTCCCTCAAAATAATTTAAACAAAATATATTTCAAATGTAAGGCCAGCTTTTATTCATAAGACTAATTCTTTAATCAGTTCTTCTTAATCAACTAAGTAACATTCATGAATCTTCAACCCTCCATAAGTGCTAGTATTTTGACAAACTTTGCTTCTAACCACATGGATGCCATCTCCTCCCTCCTCTCCAACCCAAGGTAACCATCATCCTGAATCTCATGTTCAACCTTCCCTTGATCTCCTATTCTATTGTTTTACTGCATCTGTATATATTCCTAAAAAGTATTTATTTATTTATTTTAAATAATTTATTTATTTATTTTCGGACAGAGGGGAAAGGAGGGAGAAAGAGAGGCAGAGAAACATCAATGTATAATTGCCTCTCGTGCACTCTCTACTGGGGACCTGGCCTGCAACCCAGGCATGTGCTGTGACCAGGAATCAAACCAGTGACCCTTTGGTTGGCAGGCTGGAGCTCAATCCATTGAGCCACACCAATCAGGGCAAAAAGTATTTACCTTTATTTTGACTTCTTTTGAAGATTGTATTTTTATTTTTTAGAGAGAGGGGAAGGGAGGGAGAAAAAGACAGAGAGAAACATCGATGTGCGAGAGAAATACTGATTAGTTACCTCTCATACACCCTCAACCAGGGACAGGGCCCACAACCCAGGAACGTGCCCCAGTGGGAAATTGAACCTGTGATCTTTCAGTTTGCAGGTCAGCACTCAACCTACTGAGCCACACCAGCCAGGGATTCACTGTTCTTAACATCAAAAGAAGAGTAATCATACCATAGGTGATTAGTTAGAACATTCTTTACTTAATATTGTAATTTAGCATTTATCCTCATTGCTTATGTCACTGTATTTATTTCATCTGAATGTCCATCATGTCAAGATTATTAATTGGGTAGTTCTGATCTTCTATCCCCTTGTTGATGTTTTTGTGTTCTCGTCAATGAAAACAGAGGATGTTAAAACCTCCCATGATGATGGTGTATTTATCAATTGCTCCTTGAAGTTTAATCAATTTTTATATCAACTATATATATACATATATATATATATAAACTTATATATAAATTGGTTAATTTATATATAAACTTATATATAAATTGGTTAATTTATATATAACTCTTTTGGTGAATTAACTCTTTTATCATCATGGAGTAACCTTCTCTATTCCTGATAAATTTGTTTTTACTTTTTATTTTGAATTTTAATATAAAATATGGAATTTAGCACATTCTCACACTACTCAATTTTGCCTCCATGCATCTATCACATTGATATTATCCACACTTTAATTCTAAGCTACTAAGGACATATTCTTATGCTTTCATTCTCTTCCTCTTTTTTAAAAAGTACTTTTAAATACTTAATGGTCCCTAAATCTAGGATTCTATTGAAAAGTCTGCCTTATACTAACTCCTTTGAATATGATCTCATCCTCTCTGTAAATGTTTAGAATTTTTCTTTGTCTTTGATATTCTTAAATATCAACATAATATTCCCAAGTGCAGTATTTTTTATTTTTCTTTGGCATTCCATACACCTTTTCAATATGAGATCTTCACTTTTTTTTTAATTGAAAGTTTTGTTGAGATAACTATAAATACACATATACCTGTAAAAAAATACAGAAAGATCTCTATGTACTCGTATAGTTTCCCCCAATGATGGTATTTTTACATACAGAAGATTTCTACTTGGTTAGTTCTGTTATTGCTTATACCAGCTTTATACCTTTCGTTACTTCCCTGACATCTTTTTAGGTTAGCTGAGGGTTCCTGATCACCTGGTTTATTAGTTTTTCTAATGTTTCTGCTTCTGATGGCATTGCCAATTCATGTCCTGTTGTGTTGTTCTGGCCCAGGGATAATCAGCTACTCTGCCAGGCTTTGAACAGAGGATAAGCCTGATTTCTCTCTGTGTTGACCGAAAGAAGCTTGTGGATAGGAGGAGGTCTAGAGCCCCTGGTACCAGATCACCCGGTCAATCCTCCATACCCCACAAAACCACTGCTTGCGAATGGGCTTTAACTTTTACCCCCAAAGCAAGTCATAATATTAGTAGGAAATACTCCTCAGATTATAATTGGCCAGTCTTAGGATTAGAGAAGATGGGGAAGTGATTGCCCTAATAGTAAGTTCCCACTGATTTTTCTCAGCTGCTTACAAGAATGAGACTTCTCCTGAGACACCTGGACCAAAAGTCTAAGTCACTGCAGATGTGGTAGTAACACAACTAGGCCCAAAGTAATGGGGTTGGGAAAAGAGCAGAACTTCAATATTTGGGGAAACTGAAGTTACCTGATGCCACCTGGAGAGTTTTAAGCATTACAGAAATGTAGGGACTGGCATTTTGTATGGCTACTGGATGGGCTGCAGATTTAGAAGGAGCAATGAAATTGAATTAGATTCATTATAAATAATAAGACTTTACATCCAAGTGAATCTAACTCACCAGAACAGGTAACCCTCAATTTGTTGGGAATGCCAGAGGGAAGGCAAGAAAAGCAGTAACTTAGAAATCTCAGGTTTATCTAAGAGCCCACTAGAAGCAGAGAAAGAACCATGAAAACCTTGGGAAAATAACGGCCTACTCCCTTGCTTCTTCATTAACTCTCATATCCTTAAGTGATCATACAGAGCTTAGCAAAGAAAATGGGGAGACTGGTGCCTAATGTAAGGAAGGGGCCACAGAATGTTTTTCAAATTGTGAGCATAAACACGTCTAGCTGTCCTTCTCTTGACCATTTCTGATTAGCCCTCCGGAGAATGGGCTCTTGTCTTTCTACAAACAATTTCACCTTCCAGAATGCTTCTCTGCACCTCTCCAAACAAAATCTTATTATCCCCCATACACAGTAATAACAGTTAATCATAATTTTTAAACTGATAAAAAGAACTACAGAAAGTCTATACTGAGGAAGGCACTGTTTTAAACATTTATATGGATAAATTTCTTACAATAATCATATTAATTATATACTGTTATTATCTCCATTTTACAAATAAGGAACAAAGATTAGAAGGGTAACTAATTTGCCAAAGGTCATAAAGTCAGGAAGCACTGGTGCTGGGCTTCTAATTCAGACAGGTCAACTGCGGAGAATGACCACTGAAAGTGTACCTTGCCTTTCCTGAATGTCGGAAACCAAAGGTTATGTGCCACATGTTTTACTGCTTGGCTATGTTTAATACACCCCTTGATCTATTCACTTCTGTTATGTAGGGAACCACTTCGCATGGCATGGAAATGCAGCCCAACCTCCACGAGTAAAACCAGTGGGGAGCGAGTGGCACACAGGACCACACCCACAGAGAGGTTTTCCCGTGGGAAGTCAGGCCTGCATTGTACCCAGACTGCTATGAGACTGGCTTTTGCTAAAATTCCCTCACTCTGAATTGAAGCAACAAGTGTTTACTGTAATTTCCTAAAGTCTCTGCTAAACTTCCCAAGTATGGAGTGTGACCGGTTCAACCACTTTTCCCCTTGGTCTGCAACATCCTTCTCTTTGAAGTAATTAGCAACATTCTTTCCTTTGTTATCTGTAAAAGGTAATTGCCTGCAGCGAACCTGTGCACAGTAAATGAGGACTACCCTCCATGTAATGTACCCAGAGAAGCAATAGAAGCCTGCCCAGGCAGGGGCCAGGGCTATCTCACTCTCTCTCTCTCACTTAGAGAGTGGCCATGCTGTCCCTTTGTTTCCACAGGATTTCTATAGTCAGTGTGTATTTCCTCACTAGCAGCCACAACATACACGGATTCTGCAGGCCAGGATCTCCATCACTATTATACTGTAAAATTCTCAGGCATGTAATATTTGTTTCTCTAATGAGATTATTAGACATAGGAGACAGAAGCTGGGCCACCAACATTTGTCTCCCCTGGAGTAATAGGCAAATAGAAGCTGCTGAATGCATATTGGTTCAAATTGAGTGAAATATAATCAAAATTAGTGAAATTTCAGCGTGCAGAGGAAAACATAAGTCTACTTTTGGGTCAACAATGCTGTAGCAGAGTTGAAACACTATCCACACTTTTGTCTATGAAATGCCCTGTGCCTTTACATTGTCTCCCCACACATGATCTCCTTTGCAAATCAAACAACATCATTAGCTACCCAAACAATAACTGCTATTTACATTTTACAAATCAGAATGTCATAAGTCGAGAAGTGATTGGCCAAATTCAAGTATCTAAGAACTAATTTTTAGTATGAAGGTAGTGGATGATAGCTCAGAATAGTTGGTTTCAGACCCATACATGCCCATTTATGTTCTTGATACCTTTGAAAAAACAACTTAAACTCTGAGCTTGGTTTCCACAGCTGTAAAATAAAAATAGCATCTCCTTTTGATAGGATTTTCATAAAGAAAAGAAATATTATTTGGAAAGCAACTAACATTGCCTGGCCACCTAGTAGGCACTCAATACATAGTCACTATTATGACAGGAATGTAGTAAGTATAGTGGATGAGAACAAAAACGTAGGAGTCAGAACCACCTGGGTTTAAACCCCACCTCTGCTATTTACAGGCTCTTTGATCTTGGACAATTTATGCTATTTCTCTAAACTTTAATTTCTTCACTTAAAACTGAGATAAAAAAAAACTTCTAAGCCCTGTCATGATAGAGTAGTATCTGCTGAATTAGTACCTGCCAAATACAACTATAAAAGCTGCACAAAATATGTTAAAAAATGTTTGAAGCCAATGTAGATCAATAGTGGCAGGACATGATTTTGGAGAGATTCTAGAAAAGGTCTACTTATTCTGGGTTTTTGCTCTGAGAGTATTTTTCAAATTGCAGCATAGGTCAATAGAGCCCAAAACCAAAATGAGAGCCTTACTGAGTTGAACAGAAAAAAGGCAGCATTTAGGACTGACGAAGCAGCTGGGACTTGAGGGCAAAATCCCAGAGCAAATAGAACCTGGGCACTAGGTACAAATTCTTCTCAAATTATTGGTCACTTCCTAAGATGTATCATGCACAGAAAGACTCCAGGACACCCAGACAAGAAAAAAAGTGCCTAGAAGCCCAAAAATCTGAACAAATATTTCAATCATTACATAGTGCTAAAAAGATGGAGTTGGGAGTTCAAATCCAATCAAGGCAGAAAGATCACTGTGAAGATCCTGAGGTGCCATAAGGGCCATACCTTAGGAGTAAATGCAAAATTGAAATAGGCCAATCATAAGAGAGCCTATGCCAAGATCAATCTGATTCAGCTGTGCTCCATCTGCTTGCCGGGAGAAAATGTAACATCTGTGGAGAAATGTAACTTCATCCAGAGCTTCTACAACTTTTTGTCCATAATATGCATCATCAAAAGCAAAAACACAAACACAAAATATATATACAGTGACATCTGGTTCAATTCCCAGACAGGGCACATGCCTGGGCTGCAGGTTCAGTTCCAGTTGGGCACATACGAGAGGCAACCAGTCAATGTTTCCCTCTCACGTCAATGTTTTTCTCCCTCTCGTTCTCCCTTCCTCCCACCCTCTCTAAAAACTAAATAATTTTTTAAAAATCATACTGAATGACTAAAAATCTAGAGAAAAGGGTCAGTAGAAACAGATGACTAAGACTGTCAAGGTATCAAATAAGAACTTTAAAGTATCTATTATAAATATGTTCAAAATAATAAATAAAAATATAGATATCCACCAAAGACCTGAAATCTATTTTAAAAATCAAATGAAATTTTTAGAACTGAAAATACCATAACTAATATTAAGAGTGTAAAATATAAGTTTAATAGAAGATTAGAAAAGGGAGAAAAGCACAGTGGGTTTTGTGTGAGTTTAAAAAATACATGTAGACTTCCTTGCTTCCAAAATTAAAATAACATAAAATGTATGTAGACTCAAAATATAGGGCAATAACTACACAAAAGATGTGAGGGTAAATGGAGTTAAACCATAAGGTCTTTGTATCATCTGGGAAGTGTTAAAAGTAGTAATTTAAGAGAGTCTATAATAAGTGCAGGAAAAGCAATGTAGTTTTTAGGGAAACCACTAAAGGAATAACAAAACAATGTCTAGTTAAAAAGCTAATAGAAAGAAAAAAGTAATAATGAAAATAATTGATTAATTTGAAAAAGAAACAAAGATAAATCAAACAGAAAACATAAAGCACGATAGTAATTAAATTCAACTATCTCAGTAATTAAATGTAAATTAACTAAATATTCCAATTAAGAGACAATGATTGTAAGACTGGATTAAAAAAGTAAAATCTAATTATATACTGTTTATAAGACATACTCTTTATATATAAGGACACAAAATGTGTATAGTAAAGGATGCATAAAATACATCTTCAAAAGCAACAAAGCAAAAGCTAACAAACTAAAAGAAAAGATAAAAATTCAGTCATAGTTAGAAATTACAGCATACCTTTCTCAAGTAACTTATAAACTAAGCTGATATAAAAATAATAAAGATCTAGAAGTCAATGACATGGCAGTCAAAATTAACATATGTAGGATACGATGTTCAATAACTGCAAAATACACATTCTTGTCAAGTGCACATAGAATATTTACCAAAGCAGGCCCAATAAACTATGGAAATGATGCTTCTGAGGCCCAGCACTGTCTGGACAACCACGCCCACTCACACGGTTTCAACAGTTCCGCTGCTCAGATGCAGCCAGACCTTGGTGTCCTCAGATCTCCCTCTCCTTCTTCTCTGGTTTGTGACAGACTCTTAGCTGGCTTATCTGTCTCCCTTTCTCTTCAGTTCAGTCCACTTCCCACATTGTTATTTCTAGCACACCATGTTTAACTGTTGGCCGAAGACTTACTAGTAACATAGTCAATTAACACATAATGTGTATGCTGTGTTATTAACTGTATTCTTACAATAAAGTAAGCTAGAAAAAAGTAGAAAAGGTTATCAAGAAAATCATAAAAGAGGAAAAAGGAAACACATGGAAGAGAAAATATATTTACAATATGGAATACATGTAAGTGGACTTACATAGTTCATACCCATATTGTTCAAGGATCAACGGTACATGTAAAAATAAGAGTTGGAAAGATATTATTTTCAACATGTTCTTTTTAAACAGGAGTCAAGAACCACTAACATAATAAAATAGATAATGAATACAAGTGGTACGGGACCCTAGGCAGATGGTATAAACCAAAGGAACCAAGAACACAGAGTGCTCAGAATTAGTAGCAGTGAGGTGTTAAGGGGACAATTAACACTTATATTCTAAATAGCAGCTGAATATAAATGAGAACAGATGGGGCTCAATAGCTATGAAAAGACCTAGGGCAGTACAAAGATGGAAGATAAACAGGAAAATATTTGGAGAAAAGATATTTTATAATTAGTAACACTATGCTCAATTTTACTAGGGGTTTCATTTTCTTAACACGTGCTCCAACTCAGTTACTCCAGGATCAGAGACAAGAATGTACTTCATGCACGATATATCTGGCTCCTCAACACGCAACATGTATCATATGCTTAATATATGCCATGCAGTGGATGTACATTATTTAATTTAATCCTCTGTGATGCAGTTACTATTATTAGCCCTACTATACAGGTCAGATTGCTGATGCTCAGAGTGGCCAGTATCTTATTCAAATTTACATGGGTAGGGACAGATTAAGTTAAAATTTGAACTGTTCTGATTCCAGAAACTGACTGCCATACGACTATGTTATCATGTCAGCCAATAAATGTTTATGGAATAATAAATATTATATTGTACACATTACCAAGTTTTACGTGTCCTGTTGTCAAGATAAATGCTTTAAAAATTAAACATAAGGTAATATACAGAGTGCTATCAATACCTCCTCATTCTTTGTTACCCATGAAGTATAAGCACTGTTGGTCAGAAACAAATGCAATTATTGAATGGGTATCTCCAATGAAAGGCAAGTCAGAGCTTCACAGAGGACAGAAGAGAGAAAACCTGGGGCTTGGAGCTCTGGAGAGATGGCAAGTTAGATCAATATGTTTTCAGGGTTCAGAGTTAGTGAGCCCCAATGAGGGATCACCTATCACTTAATGGACATGATGAGAATTGCCTAGAAGAGATTTAAAAATCTCAGCCTACAACTCAAGCCCTGTTTATTGATGAGTATGAGTTCAGGAGTAAATTGAACCAGACCAAGAGAAACTGGAATAAAAGCGTATGTGCCTTTTTGGGAAAGCAGCTTAAGAAACAGTGAGGATGAGATTTTCAGCCAAGATGGAGGCATAGGTAGATACACTGTGTCTCCTTGCACAACCAAAAGGAGTACAACAACAAATTTAAAAACAAAAAAACAGAACTGACAGAAAATTGAACTGTATGGAAGCCGGACAACCAAGGAGTTAAAGAAACACTCATCCAGACCAGTAGGAGGGGCATAGACAGGTAGCCAGGTGGAGAGGACTCCCGGTGAAGTGGTGGCTGGAAGATAGGACAAGGCAGCGGCATATGGACTGGGCGGTCCCACATTCATGTACAGATAAACCAGGAGGAACAACTGGAGAGTGAGACTGACCGTGCAACCCAGGGTTCCAGTGCTGGGAAATAAAGCCTCAAAGCTCCTTACTGAAAATTCCTGTGGGGGTTGAGGCAGCAGTGGGAGAAACTCCCAGCCTCATAGGAGAGTTCATTAGAGAGACGCACAGGATCCTAGAATGTACAAAAGCCCACCCACCAGGAATCAGCACCAGAAGGGCCCAATTTGATTTCAGGTAGCGGGGAAGGAACTGAAAATCAGCAGAGAGCAGAGCAAGCTGCATTGTTCCCTCTCGACCCTTCCCCCACATACAGTGTTACAATGTGGGTTGCCCTGCCCTGGTGAACACCTAAGGTCCACTCCTTACTATGTAACAGGCGCATCAAGGCCAAGAAAAAAAAATGGCCCAAATGAAAGAATAGTTCAGAACTCCAAAAAAAAATACAACTAAGCAATGAAGAGATAGGCAACCTATCAGATGCACAGTTCAAAACACTGGTGATCAAGATGCTCCAAGAACTCACTGGGTACTTCAACAGCATAAAATAGACCCAGGCAGCAATGAAGGTCACATTATGTGAAATAAAGAAAAATCTACAGGGAACCAACAGTGACGGGAAGGAATACAGGACTCAAAGCAATGGTTTGGAGCAGAAGGAGAAAGAACATACAACCAGAATAGAATGAAGAAACAAGAATTTTTTTAAATGAGAAGCTTGGGAACCTCCAGGACATCTTTAAATGTTCCAACATCTAAATCATAGGGGTGCCAGAAGGAGAAGAGGAAAAGCAAGAAAGTGAAAACTTATTTGAACAAATAATACAGGAGAACTTCCCCAATTTAGCCAAGGAAGTAGATTTTCAGGAAGATCAGAGAGTACCAAAGAAGTTGGACCCAAGGAGGAACACACCAAGGCACATCATAATTACCTTACCCAAGATTAAAGATAAGGAGAGAATCTTAAAAGCAGCAAGAGAGAGAATAACTAGCATAGATGACAGGTAGAAAATAGACATGAGGAGGGCAAAAATAGTATGGGAAATGTAGAAGCTAAAGAACTTATGACACATGGACATGAACTAAAGAAGGGTAATGTGGGTGGGAGAGGGTGTACAGGATGGAGGGGAGTGAAGGGGGGAAATGGGACAATTGTAATAGCATAATCAATAAAATATATTTTAAAAACTTTTAAAAAATACAAAAAAAAAAAAAGCAGCAACAGAAAACGAGACAGCTACCTACAAAGGAGTTCCCATTAGACTATCAGCTGATTTCTCAAAAAAGAAACCTTGTAGGCAAGAAAGAGCTGGAAAAAAGTATTCCAGGTCATGAAAGGCAAGAAGCTGCATCCAAGATTACTCTATCCAGCAAAGCTATCATTTATAGTAGAAGGGCAGATAAAGTACTTCTCAGAGAAGGTCAAGTTAAAGGAGTTCATCATCACCCAGCCCTTATTATATGAAATGTTAAAGGGATTTATCTAAGAAAAAGAAGATAAAAAATATGAACAGTAAAATGACAACAAACTCACAGCTATTAACAACCGAACCATAAAAAAAAAAAAAAACTAAGCAAACAACTAGAACAGAAACAGAATCACAGAAATGGAGATCACAGGGAGGATTATCAGTAGGGGAGTGGAAGCAGGGGGAAGGTACAGAGAGAATAAGTAGCATAAATGGTAGGTAGAAAATCGACAGGGGGAGGTTAAGGATAGTATAGGAAATGTAGAAGCCAAAGAATTTGTATGTATGACCCATGGACATGAACTAAACAGGGGAATGTGGGTGGGATGGAGTGTGCAAGGTGGAGGGGAATAAAGGGGGGAAAATGGGACAACTGTAATAGCATAATCAATAAAATATATTTTTAAAAAAACAGTGAGGATGAATAGGGTAGGAAGAAATGTCATGTACTGCTTCCTGTCTTAATGCAGTTGCTCCCAGACAGCTCCTTTCCAAGGGATCAGATTTTGAATGTACTCAAGATGAAACATGCACCACCCAAAGAAAATGCATGGAGCATTCTGGAAACTACACAAAGCTCAGAAGGGACTAATGCATCCCAGACCCTACCTTCTTATTTCTAATGAATTAACTGGCCTTCTCTGAACACACGCCCAGCCTGGAGGACAGCTCCAGGGAGGAAAGCCTGGCCAGAGGAGCCTTCCTATTCCCACTGTTGCTGCTCTCAAAGGCAATCATATAGATGACTCACAGCACAACCTTGTTCCCTGGCTCCAGCAAAGATGGTGTTTGGAACAGCATCCACTATAATTGTTAATGAAAGCTATGTGTAGACAGAGCTTGCTCTTGGCTGAGACATGCAGAGAAGGGGCAAGGCAGAGAAGAACTTCACTGGTAGAGAAATAGAAAGATGGCTTCAGGATTCTGGAAGGAAGCTGGCTTTTAAGCAATTAGGCTCACTTGGGAAAAGAAAAGTTATAGCTTCCTACACTTGTTACCATTGTATTTAGTTCTAGCTGAGGTTTTCTGAGTTTCCATTTGGTGCTGAATTTGGCTCTAATGTATAATAATATTTGAAAATATATTTGTGCCATTTAGGAGATTTTTGTGATCAAGATGCCTCTAGAACTGAGAAGGAACAAATGGACAATTTCATCTACCTTACTGGATTATAACTCAAAAGTACAAAGACAGGGTGTATAGTCGCATTAAGTAAATAGGCATACTTACCACTGTATACTCATCACTGAGCCTGACACAGAGTAGGTGATGAATGAAGAATGAATGAATGAATACTAACTTTCTAAAAATACCTTAGAATCTCAGCATGGAAAATGTGATCTGCGAAAACAAATACTCCAGTCTCCATAAAATTAGAGACCTCCCTTATCAACATTCTTGAAAAGAATACATCTGATGTCGGTCAATTCACTACTTCTCTACTTCGCTCCAGGAAATCTGTTTTCAAATGTATGTGTTTTTTTGTTCACCCTTATCCTAAGCAAGAATCTTTCTCTCTTCCTAAAAATTAGAGTCATTGGCTCTCATTCTACTTTCTGAGATCCTCCCCCCCACCCAAATAAGTCAGACCATTTTAATAAGACATCCCTTTGAATATCAAACTCTGTCTTGGCTCTACTTCAGGTTAGATATCCTCAGTTCTTTCAACAATATTCAATGTTGTTCGAAGTTCCCTGGCCATACAATTTTCAACCTTCCTCAAAGTACAACCTAAGGAATATTTGTCTCCACATATCACTCAACCAGTGTAGAATGGAGCTTAACTCTCTGATCCTTGGGCTGAATAGCCTATTGATACAATTCCTCACCCAAACGAGATAATCATTGAACCAACAGAAAAGACTCCTTAGAAAATAATTGTGAATCGGCCTCCACCTTCTAAAATATGCATTCATTCATTGAGAAATCATTTACTGAGTACCTCATGCATGCCAGGACTGTGTCAGGCGGTGAGTACACACAAGTCATTCCTATCCTTGCAAATCTTAGTAGAGTGTGCAATGGGATGCCATGGAGAATTTAAGAAAAAATAAATGAAAATTATATTATCATTTTCCAATTCCTTTCCCACCAGATGGCCAGTGTGCCTAGGATACTCTTGGTTGCCCCCTTTCGATGGTCTTTATCCCCTGGTCCAAGAAGCCTCATTTAGAGTGGACTAATGGAAAGAGCATCAGCCTGGATGTGAGCGCTTAATTCTAGTCTTGACTCTGACACTGATTTGCTTTCCAGCCTTAGTTCTGTCTATTACCCATTGACTCATCTGTTCATTACAAGATAGTTCCAGGTCTCTAAGACCTCCTTCTGGTAACGTGCATGTGTTCATTCCTACAGTTGCCCTGTCTTTAAGCATGTCCATGCGAAAAATAAAATTTCTCCCAAGAATAGGATGCCCCCACTCTCACTTTTTGTCAAGTGTAGCTGATTCCTTCTCTCCTTTCTCACTATTTCAGTCTGCTCAAATATACCATGGACTGGATAGCTTCAACAACAAACATTTATTATTCACAGTTCTGGAGGCTGGGAAGAGCAAGACTGAGATGCCAGCAGATTCATCGCCTGGTGAGGGTCTGCCTCCTGACCCTCTCTATGCCCTCATATGATGAAAGAGACCAGGGAGCTCTTTGGGGTTTCTTTTATATCGGCACTCACCCCATTTGTGAGGGCTTCTCTATCATAATCTAATCACTTCCCAAAGGCCCAACTCCTAATACAAGTACATTGACAGTCAGTATTGCAATATGTGAACTTTGAGGGGACAGAGCATTAAGTCTATGGCACCCACACACAGCAATAGAGAGAGAACCCCCTCTGATATTTTTCAGAGCCCCAGCAATAGAGAGAGGACCCTCTTTTCTTCACCCAGAATGTCCAATTTGTCACTAAGTCCTGGTGTCTTTTCCTCCAAATACATAGCTGAAGTCCATCCTCTCAGCTATGACCTAAGTTCTATGATAGCTTCTCACTATCCCCTTTCCACCCTACAATCCATGCTCCACACATAACCAGAGTGCTCTTACAAAAGTTAAATCTCATCACCAACCCCCATTTAGAATCCTCCAGTGCATCTCTGCTGCAGCTGGGATGAAATCCAAGCCCCTTTCCTTGGTTTGCAAGGCCTTTCAGGGCTGGCCCTGCCTCCTTCTTCATTACTATCTTTCACCAGTCTCTCCCTTGCTCCCTAAGCTTCTGCTTCATTGGTTCTTCCTGTCCAACCAAACACCAATTTCTTCCTATCATAATGTCTTTGTACTTCCTGTTCCTGCTACCGAGAAAGTTCTCCCCACAATCCCTTGCATGGCCTACTTCCTACTGTTTTAGATTTAGGCTCAAACATCACCTCCCCAAGAAGCTTTCCCTGACCACTTAATCAATCAATCCCAATGTCTGTCTGTCTGTCTGTCTGTCTCTCTCTCACACACACACACACACACAGTTCTCATGATCATTTCTCCTCGTTTATTTCCAGCAAAACCCTTGTCACTCTGTAATTACCTGTTGGTTTATTTGTTTCTCATCTGTCTACTCTACTAGCAAAAGTTCCTGAGAGTAGGAGCCTGGTCTGTCATTCTATTCCCCGTACTTTGAATAATATCTGACAAATATTAGACACTTCGTAAGTGTTTGTTGAATAAATAGTAAATTAGTGAGAGAATAAATAAATTCATCACTGCCACTCTCACTTCCCTGTCTTTTAAAACTTATATGGGGGGAAGGGAAGGAAAGGACAAAAAGACAAACAAGAGACATTGAAGAGTGAGGACTGTGATGATGAGGATTTAGGAAAATATGTCAAGGAGTCTCCATCAGCCCTCAAAGTTGTACTCAACATAAAAAAGGAAGTTCTGAATGTCTAGTAGCCAGAGGTGTCCAACCAAGAAATGAGCTGCTCTGTGATCTGAATTGCTCCCTGTACGTGTGCAGAAGAGGCCCATGTCCTCTGCCAGGGCTATTGCAAAGGGGATTTATGCGCCCTAAGGGGGACTAGACTGGATGTCTTTAAATGATGAGCTCATGGCTGGAGTGGCCCCAGACCAGTGAGCATGGGAACACTAAAACCCTGATGAGGTGCTTCCTCCTCCCATAAATGCACAACATACGTTCAATTAGTTTCTCTGCTCCTGAAGAACTGTCTCTTAGAGCTCTCAGCAATGAGATCTTGCTAATTGAAAACACGTCCCTCTGTCTTCCTGAGAGGATTGGACTAAACTAGGCTACTGAAATGTAGCACATGGGGTGGGAGGGAGCCTAACTGGGCCAGGGGAGACACAGTGAGCAAAAGCACAGAGGTCTAGTCTGGGGCTGGGGGAGGGGTGGGAGATGTGTGTCATTTCAGCCACTATTCAGAGAAGCTGGAGCTTCAGTTTTAGAGAATGCATTTTACCAGAAAATTAGTCTGCCCAGGTTAGAGGCCATTTTTCCCCCTTGACCTTGGAATGATTCATTCTAGTACAGCAGCAATTACAAAAATAGGACCTCTCCACCTGTTCATAAGGACACCAGGTATTGACCCAACTGTCTTGTTTCTGAAAGAGGCATCCATTGGCATGTGAACTGTGGGTGGTCATTTTAAGGCCCAGACCAGAGGAGAGGAGTACACAACAGAATTCAAGGCAGCAGCAGTGGCAGAAACCAACAGCAATAGAAACAGCTATTATTTATTAAACACCCTGGGCCAGGCTGTGTATGAGCATTGCCTCCTTTGACACTTATAATCCCGTGAACAAGAAATTACAATCCTACTTTACAGATTAGAAAATGGAGGCCCTGGAGTTAAAAGGCTTACCCAGATCACTAAGCTAGTAAGTGACAGAGGAGAACGGGCCCCTGGTCTGCATTCAGAGCCAGGGCTCTGAGCCACCGAGCCAGGGAGAGGCCAACCAGGCAACCCCCAGAGCCTACTGAGACTACTGCTCCTCCCAAGACCTCTTCCCTCTAAGCCTGCATTTGGATTTTTTTTAATCCAAACCCCAAAATTCAGACATTGATTCTTTGATGGAAAATATAAATCTTTGGAAATAATGTCTGCTGGTGATCCTGCATGGTTGCTTTCCCCCCCAGTCTCTTCCCAACTGTGATGGTTATTTTTATGTGTCAGCTTAACTGGGCCATAATGCCAGTATTTGGTTAAACATCATTCTGGATATTTCTATAAGGTTGTTTGCAAATGAGATTTATATTTATTTATTTTTATTGGTTGATTTTGGGGAGAGAGAAACATCAATTTGTTGTTCCACTTATTTATGCATTCATTAGTTGATTCCTGTATGTGCCCTGACTGGAATCAAACCCACAACTTTGATGTAACAGGATGATGCTCTAACCAACTGAGCTACATGGCCAGGACCCCAAATTTTACATTAAAACTGGACTTTGAGTAAAACAAACTGGATAAGCCTCATCCAATTAGTTGAAGCCCTGAATAGAACAAAAGGTTGATTTCCCCTAAGAAAGAGAATTCTGTCAGCAAAATGCCTTTGGACTGCACCGGTATTACAAGCTGAACATTTCTGACCCCCCAAAATTCATATCTTAGAACCCTACCCCTCAATATAATGGTATTAGCAGGTAGAGCCTTTGGAGGTAATTAGGATTAGATAAAACCAACAGGGTGGACCCCTCATGAATGGGATTAGTACCCTTAAAAGACTCAGGAGAGGGCTTGCTTATCCTTTCTGCTATCTGTCATACTAGGATAAAATGAGAAATTCTGGGCTCTTGACCATAGTGGCCACCTGATCTTGGACATCCAGTCTCAAGAACTGTGAGAAATCAATTTCATTGTTTATAACTCACCCAGCCTGCAGCACTATGTTATATCTGTCTGAACTAAGACGATCTACAATTGGCTCTTCCTGGCTTGCCGATAGGCTGCCTTTAGACACAGACAGGACTGCAACTCTTTCCCAAGTGTCCAGCCAGACAGCCACCCCCATCAAATTTTGGATGAAATATGGGAATTCTTCAGCAATCAAAAAGTTAGGTTTGTGTATTAAACAGGGTTCACCAGAGAAATGGAACTGATAGGCTATACAATAGAATACACACACACGACACATAATTATATATGTACGTGTGCTCAGCAATCACCCACAGAACTTTTAAAAATGTAGATTCAGATGCAGCAGGTCTAAGGGAGGGCCTGAGATTCTGTATTTCCGCTGTGTTCTAAGGTAATGCTTATGTAATGCTTGCCCATGAACCACACTTTGAATAGCAAGACTACAGGGACAAAAGCAAAGACAACACCTGAATGTGCCCAAAAATTGTCTTAATCTACCACTAAGGCACAGAGGGTTTTTTTTAAAAAACTTGCTTATTTTCTGGTTCAATCCCCTGTCTTGGAGACACTAGCCCTTGAACGCTATAACTTGTCATTCACCTTAGCCCAGAAAAGCTCTGTCATATTGTTCTTCAACCCTACCCTCTGTCTCCACTTTAAAAGAGACCAGCACTTGGCAATACATAGAAAAAAAAAACACAATTAAACCCCAAAGAATAAAACCCTATAGTCCTTCCATTTCAATCAGAATCAGTGGCTGCTGGAAATGGGCGAATTTAAAGCTGTAATACCAGTGGAAACAGCGAATTCTCAATTGTGATCAAAGGCTTCATTTAGCAGGCTGAAAGCAAGCATGAGCTTAATTGAACAAGAGAGAGATTGCCTCTAAAGCATCCAGGCATCATAATCAAATAGCCTTGAAAAATATAATGCATCAGACAGAGGGGAATTAGCCCTGGGCTCCAAAGGCCCTCACCTGCCTTACAGACCCTCTACCATCAGCAAGGAGAGACCTCAGAGGTCACCTGGATCCACTCCCCATCTGATGGGAACTCACTTTACACCAGGACTTAAAAAATCTTTGGCTAACATGAACAGAAATACATTTATATGCAACCCAGTGTGCACACAGCATAGGAAAATCTTCACAAAATAATACATGTCATTTCCACATGTGAAGTATTCCAATACATGCTCTTCTTTTCATGTTTATAAATGCTGTCAAAAGTCACAAAATTGATTCCAAGACCCACTAAGGGGCCATTATCCACAGTTTGAAAAATGCTACTCTAGGGTATCCTGGTTAAGTAGCCAACCAACTTCTCGGTCTAACAGTTGAGTGCTCACCACCATCTTTCAGGTTCCAGGGACACAGTATCAAACTTACTGACAGGGAGAGCAGACAGTTGTTTAAAAAAATGATCACACAAATATATATTTAATATTGCAAATTGAGGCAAATGTGAAAAAAAGAACAAAGGATACAATGAAAAACCATAATGGGGGCACCCATTTTGGACCAGGAGGATGCCTGGCCTGGACGAGGCAAAGCGTCTCTTGAAAGAACTCTAAGTGGAACTAAAGGACATACACAGTACAGCCAGGCAAGGCGGGGAGGTAGTCTACTTGCACAACTCCTCTGCTGGGAAATGCACAGTTATTTACAGTACCCCAAGTAGTAAAAACAGCAGGGTCTGCCCAAGCCAGGTTCATCAAGCTATCACCATTTGTCAGACTCTGTGCCCGGCAGTTCACAGAACTACTAGAGCTTAATGGAATCCAACTGTGTGGGTATAGAATTCCAGCTCTACCTCTTATAAGCTCTGTGATTTGGGGCAAGTTAGTTCCCTTCCTCATGTGTACAGAAGGGATTATTCATGGTACCTGCCTCATCTCATTGCTGCTAGAATTAAGTGAGCTAACACAACGGAAGGGCTTAGGAAAATGCCTGGTACATGGTAAGCACAAAACAAACTGCAAAATAAAGAGATAGGGACTCAAAATCCTTTACAACTTGCTTCAGGCAAGCACCATCTGTCTATTGACACATGAAAAGAAACCCATTCACCATCCTGAACTAGCTGAATTCCAAGAAGGTTAATTTTGTTTTCCACGCTAATGTTCTGGGACAGAGGGCTAAAGTCCTCCACTTCGCAGGGCCCTGCAGACAAAGGAGAGGAAAGATAACCAGTCTCACTCCCTGCCCCTAAACGCCACCTCTGGGTCTGCATTCACCACCACTCTCTCCTGGCTGATGAATTTTTCAGTTCAGCACCAAGGATAGAGTTGATTTCTCCAGAGAGCTATAATAATAGAATTACAGTATGTTTACTTGATGCAGAAAACCTCTGGCTAGATAGTAAATTAGGGGCTTCACAATGTTGACAAATCTTCAAGCTTTTAAGAGCTCTAAACAGATCCAAAATGCCAGGTTCACATCACATCAATAATTAAAATGAAATTATTGTGCTGAATGGAAAGTCATCTCCAATACAACATGTTTCAAATGGTTCTCCAAAGATAAACTGAATCTTGGCTTCAGGGAAGCATCTATCATAAACCCACAGAATCCAAGACAGAAAAGCAAGCTGTTTCCATTGTATGCATGCTGCATCTAACTCCCCAGGACAGGCGACACCAGGGAGGCCTGGCTGGGTGCTCCAAAACAGCCATTGCTAGGGAAAGGTAATGAAAATGAGGGCAGGCTGGTATATGTAGGATTCATGGTGGCTTACTATTCCTTTCATCTTTTCAATGTGTGAGATTTCTCTGTAAGGTAAGCAGGGCAGGGATTTTCAGCCCCATTGCACAAACGAGAAAACTAAGGCTTAGAGCTGAAGTGACTATAGTCACAATATGTGATCGGTAGATAAAAATTAAAGTTTCCAGGAGCAGAGAAAGAAGGAGAGAATGGAAAGCAGTAGGGAAATGGGAGAAATAGCAGAAAAGTGATATAAAATTTAAAAGCAAAATACCTATTGAGGAAAACGCTGACCGAATGGACACAAAGAGGGGCTGTTAAAATTATGTTTGTTCCTATGCACTCTCAGAAGATGCTGGTGATATTATTAACTGTTATTGACATAAAAGTAGCTACCAATAGCCAACAATTTTCCATGGGTTAAGGATTTGTCTACATACCTCAAATGAATGATAATCCCCATTCAATCATCACAATAACTTTACAAAGTAGAAACTGTCATTTCACAGTTGAGAAATGTGGGTTCAGAAAAGTAGATTATTTGCTGATGTTCGCACAGCTACTAAAAAGCACATGCCAGACTTGACCCTGGCGTGATTGCCAAGCCCAAACCTGTAATCACTTCAACATGCTGCCTCCATGGATGCCCAATGAAAAAAAGCCAAGCATGATTTGGATCAAGCTATAGGAAATGAGTGAAGCCATATCAACTAAGGATTAAATTGAATGCTACATAGTTCCTTTGTAGCTGATGTGGGCTAATAAAATTGTAACTTCTGTTATTCACTTGACAAATATTTATTAAGCACTCATTATGTGTCAAGCACTGTGCTTAACACTGGGAACATAGCAGTGAAAAAATAAATAAAAATCCCTGTCCTCATTAAACATACATTTGGTGCAGGTATGGGCAAAAAACACAAGAAACAACAGCAGTATAAATATTTTATTTGTTGGTAGTAAGTTCTGCAGAGAAAATCAAATCAGGCAAGGGATGTGGGGTGTGTTTTTTAAAAGAACAAAGACCCTGGCCAGTGTGTCTCAGTAGGTTTCACATCGCCCAGAAAAGTGAAAGGTCACTGGTTAGATTCCAGGTCAGGGCACACACCTAGGTTGCAGGTTTGGTCCCTGGTCAGGGCACATTAGAGAGGCAACCAATCAATACTTCTCTCTCACATTGATGTTTCCCTCCCTCTTTTTCTCCCTCCATTTTGCTCTCTCTAAAAATAAGTAAATAAATAAAAAACATTATTTTTATTTGGGCTTAGAGTGAGATGGGAGCATGGAGGATTTAGCAGAGGAGTGATAAGATCTAAGATTGATTCACATCTACAGGAAAACTCTGGCCATCTAGACAAGCAGACTCAGTAGGCAACAGTAGAAATAGGAAGGTCAGTTAGGAGGTGAGAGGTGACAGTGGCTTACTACTAATAATTATGTAATAAGTATGATGTTACTATGGTCCCTCACTCTTTTCCAATGCCTTTGCATAAATTATTTCACTTAATCGTCACACCAAAAAAAAAAAAAAAAAACGCTAACAGTAGGTTTATTATCCCCTTTTAGATAAAGAAACAGAGATTTCTGGCTTGCATAATTGGCTTGTTTAAAGTCCCTCGGCGAGCTGGTGGCAGAGTTAAACCCAGGACGTTTTTCATCCTCATCCAGTGTTCCAGTCCTCTCCCACACAATTGCCTTGACTCTCTGTCTCCCGAATATCAGATGATACCCATTGGACCATCATGGCCACATGGCCTGACTGTAAATGGCATTGACATGTATCTGGTAACCCAGATCACAGACAACACAGGAAACAAAAAACAACAAAAGGAAAAGCCATCAAGAGCCATCCTCACAGCAGCATAAGCCTCTTGAACAATGCATAATGGGAAGGGAGGGTTGGGGGTGGCGGGGGTGTCTTAGTATGTAAATTGAATGTTTATTCAGCCTGTCTAGGCGCCCAGAACAATATTAGATGCCATGCGGGAAAAAGGAAGAAATAAAATTCTCTGTTGCCAAGGAGATCACAATGCAGTGGGGAAAAAAGTCATGCCCTGTGGGTAGCAAAGACAATGTAACTAGAGGATGTGGGGTGACACAGCCTGAATGTTCAGGGGCTCCACAGGATTGAGGAGATTAGACAAGTCTTCGGGGAAGGGAACTTGAGAAATGAGCCTTCTGGACGCTTTCCAAAAGTGGTCTCAAATTCTGTAATCTTTTCTGTATTTTTAGAGTTTTCTTTATAACCATCTTAGGAAAGCTTTCAAATGTTGTTTATAATCTTTGGCATGCCATGCAGCCCTCATGAGTCTATATTCCTTTCCACATTAATGTCTCTTTGAGGGTCCCAAATATATGTGCTGCCAAAAATGGGATTTTCATCATTAAAGCCAAGAAACCAAGCCAAACAAGACTCCTTAGAAGAAGACCAATGAGCCCTGGCTGGTGTGGCTCAGTGGATTGAGCACTGGCCTGTGAACCAAAAAAAAAGACCAATGACGGATTTAAAATATCCAAGCTGTGAAGGTCTCTAGTGGCCTCCCAGGCCAGGGGTTAGTAACCACAGCTGGCCCCTGGTTTTGCAAAAAGAGTTTTATTAAAACACAATGTGCCCTTTGGTTTACATGTCACCTCTGGCTGCTTTCAAACTACAACAGCAAAGTTGAGTAGCTGTGACAAAGACCATATGACCCACAAAGCCTAAAATTCTCTCTTTAATAAAACTTGCTGACCCTGTTCTCTTCCAACATCCTCATTCAAGAGTAGGAAAACTGAGGCCCAAAGAGGTTCAGAAAATTGGCCAAGGTGTCAGTATCACCCAGCCAGGTACAGAGCAAGTCACATGAGGGTTGGCCCTCCTTCAGCCATTTGGTTCTTTCCTCGATGAGCATTATTTACCATCATCATGTGCCAGGCAGTGGGTGAAGATACTGCCACATAGAAAACATACAAAGCTCCTGCCTACACTTGAGGGAAGAAGAGAATCTGAGACATGAAGAGAATTATAAAGTGTGCAGACTGCTGAGAAAGAATGAGACAGAATGTGGCTTTGGGGAGAGAGGGAAATATTTTGGACAGGGAGTCAGAAAAGCCTTTCCAAAGAGGTAAGAGTCAAACTGGGTCGTGAGGCATGAGGCCTAGAAAGCAGGCAGAAGAGCATCCATGCAAAGGGGACTATAAGAGACTGTTCTGCACGGTGTGAGCCCGGCTCCCACTCGGAAAGGCCAGTGAAAAGCGAGGTCCGGTACATAGTACCCACGCCCATGGATAGGTTCTCACATGGGGAATCAGGCCTGCATTGTACATAGGCTGCTTTGAGACTTGCTTTTTGCTAAAACTCCCTCACCCTGAATTGAGGCAGCAAATGTTTACTGCGTATCTTTAAAGTAACTTCCCAAAATCTATGCTAAACCTTCCAAGGACAAGTGTAACCAGTTCAACCACTTTTCCTTTTACATTTGCAAATATACTTTTTTTATGTAATTAGCAACATCATCTCCTTTATTTTCTGTAAAAGATAACCACCTAAAGCAAACCTGTGCATAGTAATTGAGGACCATCCTCAGTGTAATGTGCCCAGAAAAGCCATAAAAGCTTGTCAAAGCAAGAGCCAGCACACTCTTCTTTTGAGAAAGTGGTCAAGGCACTCTGAGGTGCTCCCCCCTTGAGAGAGTGGCCATGCCATCCCTCTTCCTCCACAGGACTTGACAGTCTGTGTGAATTTGTCTCATATCTCATCCACAATGCCACAGACACTGCAGGCCAGTGTCCACATCAGGGGACAGCAACTGCAAAGTCCTTGAGGTGGCAATAAGCTTAGCATGTGCTTGGAACAGCAAGAGGGTGCATGTGGCCAGAGCACAGCAGAAGAAGAGAGTGCATGAGCCAAGGTCAGAGAGGAGCCAGTGCCTGCAGGCCCTCGGTGATACGCATGAATGACCAGCCCTCCCTTGAACGTATTTTCCTTGTAGTTACATCATCATCTTCATCATCACCCCCATAATGGATTTAAATCCTGACTCTACCAATGTGACCTCACATGAGTTACTTACATGTTTATGAGCCCCCAGGAAATGGGGATAATTATATATACCTCCTTGGGAGAATTAGATAAAACAAGGTGAGTAGAGCTTAGGCTTTGTACCATGCCTGGCAGGTGCTGAGCAATTTGAGAATTAATCATTATTAGCAAGATACATAAAGGCAGAACTTGCCACAGAGTCTCAATCCTTGTGTGTCAAAGACATATTAAGTTGTCAATGTGCCACAGAAAACTAACATCTAGAGAAGCCAAATGACTAACCCATGGTCACAGAGCAATTAAGGAGAAGCATCACACAATAACACAGCCCTTCGGTGCCCACCTGGCTGCTCATTACATTTTACCAACATGGCAGCCTCACTGATACTTTGACCATTAACCTCTAGGGAAATGCACTGCACTGTGAAACCAGGGATAGAAAGGGGATGAAAGAGATTCTTCAAGTATCCCTGCAGAATTCAATTCAAAAGAAGTACCTGCTACATATGGGTACAAAGTGGAATCATCTATGCTCACTGTAGCCCTAAGGAGCTCATGGGCTTGTGGGAAAGACAGTTATAAAAACAACCATAATCTTGAGGGATACTAGCTTTACTAGAGGCTCCAGAAGATGAGGGAATTATTTATCGTGCACAGAGGGGTCAGAGAAGGCTTCAGAGAGGATGTGACCCCAGAAATGAGTCTGCATTCGACTAAGTAGAGAGGGTCAGATACAAATGGCAAGGCTGGAATGATGGCACAACTCATGCAGGGCCCAAGACCCCGGTTCAAGAAGTTTGGACTTGGTGGGCAAAGATCGGCTCAGAGTTACATGCGGCGAGATCACTTTGGTCAGGGGCAGAAGTATTTGACAGGGCAAGACCAGAATCAGGATGACCAGTTTGGAGCCTCCAATCTGAGTCCAAATCTAAGCTATGACAACACAGAACAGGAAGAAGGAAAGAGACATTTATGGAGCTGCTGGAGAGGAGACTCAGCAACATGTAATGACAGATGAGATACTGGAACAAGGGAGAGGCAGAAGAGCCACCTTTCACCAAAAAGGGGGAATCCAGAGAAAGTGCAGACAGAAGAGCGAGGGGCAATGAGTTCAGCTTATAGCAATAGCAGCTATCAGGCTCAGGGGTTTTCAACAGTGTAATTTTTTCCCCACTTTGTGAGAATGTCTTTTCAAACCTACGTAACATTATCGGATTAAATCAAAGCCACTCCAGGTGGTGGGAGAGGTGCAGGGGATCAGAGAGGGGAGGAAAACAGAGACTATTCAGCTCTCCATCACTCCACAGAAGTGAGATCCTTCACTCCATGAGTCTCGGACCCAATAACATGGGACGTTGAGCCTCTATGACCAGGAAAATGCAGTCTGAAAACCACTGCTGTGCCATGCCAGCCCACAGGAGGCCAGAGGGAGATGGGCATGGAGCCAAGGCCCACTACAGGTACAGCAAAACCAGGTTAGATCTAGGGCCTCGGGTGCTTTTCTACATCCTCCACCCTATAGTATACTGTTTATCTGTTCCTATCCCTCCCCTAGAAGTTACGAAACTGGTAAGGATTCAAATCTACACTTGGAAAGAGACTGGAGTCCAGATTCAGACTGCTGGCTCTCTCTACCCACCAGCAGGGCCTGGGAGCGATGCCGCTTCTCACTCAGGCTGCACCAGGCTGCCTTCCTTTCTTCCCCAGGCCTGATTATTTTAAGCCGCCTTAGAGGCCCCACCGGGCTGTGCCTAGTGTTATCTCCTAAGCACAGTCGCTGCCTTGTTAAAAGGCAATCAGAGGAGCTGACTTTAATAAATGTTAACACCCTCAGTGTGAAGCCTGGCAATTAAAACTCCTCACCAAGACCTCTGCAACAGGCCTTCGGAATATCCCCCATCTTAATAAGCTCCTGTCATCAGAGGACACTGAGAGAAAGGAGAGATGAAAAGGAGGCATTAAAACTTTCAAACAGGAGGGAAGCAACCAGGAAAGACTTTTCCCCCAGTTCTCACCCCTCTCTCTGAGAATCCAACATCAGGTCAACGTCATCCAACAGGACTTCTAAGCAAACACAGGCAGTCAGGGCTGGAAGACCTTCAAGACCTTCGGGATCATCTAATCCCTTGGTTTTCAGGCCATAGGGTGCATAAGACTTGTCTGGAGGGTTTGCTGAAACACAGATTGCCTGGGACCATCCCTAGAGTTCCTGATTTGTGGGCCTGGGGGCAGGGGTGGGGGAGATAGGAGAATTTGCATGTCTAGCAAGTTCCCAGGTGATGCTCACACTGCTGGTCCAGGGACCACAGCTTGAAACCAAAGATCTAGCCCAAAAAAAATTCACATCACATATGGGGAAACCAGAGAGAGAAAAACTCACATCACAGATGGGGAAACCAGAGAGAGAGGGACTGGCCCAAGAACTGACAACTAGTTAGTGCAGCCCCATTGGAAAAGACCTAAACAAGCCTCTTGAGAGCAAGCCCCAAATATATGTTTTCAATTCATTTTCCCCCTAGGTACATAATGCTTATTAATAGCCATCATCACCCTCATCATCATCATCATCATCCTAAAATGAGAACTCCAGAAGTCAAGAGAAGAAACAGCTGGTGGCTGACACATTGAGGAATGGGACAGCCTGTCTTGTCAAAACACATGAAACCAAGTTGAAAAGGAGCTCTCCTAAGTCAGTCCTTTGATTTCTGCAAATGACGAGACTTCCTTTGTTTCTTCTTCCATTAGATCAGTTAGAGAGATTTCGGAGCCCTTAGACATTGTCTAATCATTCCTTCTCAATGAGGCCCAGAGAGAGCAGAGGTCTCCCACAGTCACACAGAAGGGTGGGTGGCAGAGCAGCTCCCCAGTTCTCATCTCCTTGGTGCTCCTGGGCTTCTCAGGCATCAGAATTCCCCTGTCTAACCAGCAGCCCAAGCTCAGCCTCTCCAGAGTGAGGGAGTAGGAGCTGTCTGCCCCACGGCAGCAGGCATCCATCATGTTGGCTAAGGTGCAAGGCTGCATTGTGCCTCTTGCTCCAAAAGCACTCTCCTTCTGCCCCCACCCAGCCAGCAACACCCCTGCCAGGATGCCTACTTGGCCTTTCTCACCTGTTAGCTGCCACAGTGGAATTTACAGGGGGATGTTATTTCTTCTGTCTGGAACTCAGAATTAAAATCCTCTCAGGGTAAAAACTGAGATCTAGGAAACAGAAGGCAGTGCCATGGAGTCATTAAGAACGTGGGCTTGCCCTGGTCAGTGGCTCAGTTGGTGGGAGCATTGTTCCATGTACCAAAAGGTAAAGGGTCTGATTCCCAGTCAGGGTGCATGCAGAGGGCAACCAATCAATGTTTCTCTCATTTGGATGTTCCTTCCTCCCTCTCTCTCTCTCTCTCCCCCTCTCTCTCTCTCTCTCTCTCTCTCCCTCCGCCCCCTCTCAGGTCAATGAACATATTCTAGGGTGAGGATCAAAAATAAAAACAAAAGAACAAGGGTTTGTGTTAATTTCCTAGGGTTTCCATAATGAAGTACCACAAACTGGGTGGTTCAAACACTGGAAAGTCACTGTCCCACAGTTCCAGAAGCTACAAGTCTGAAATTAAGGTGTTGGCAGGACTCATTCTTTCTCAAGGCTGTGAGGGAGTGTCCGTCTCCTAGCTCCTGGGGGTTTTCTGGCCTTCCTTGGCTGTGGAAGCACCACCCCAACCTCTGCCTTCACCTTCACAGGGTGTTCTCCCTGAATACATGTCTCAGGGAGATTTCCACTCAGATTTCCCTTCTACAAGAACATCGGTCATATTGGATTATAGCCCTCCCTATCTAGTATGACCCATTTCAATTTAACTAATTACCTCTGCAATGATCCTATTCCCAAATAAGGTCACATTCTGAGGTACTATGGGCTAGGACTTCAACATAGGAATTTTGGGAGACATGATTTAATCCACGACAGCTTGGATCACCACACTGGAATTTGCCTGCCCGCTCTCTCACCTGCCAGCTCGGAGACCCAGACGACAGCCCAATCCCTCTGAGCCTCATTCTCCTCAGCGACAAAAACAGAGGATTGTTTAAGAACAGTCACAAAATGGCAGCTACTATTCCAAACTGGCAGATCTGGGGGAAGGATAAAGACCACGGCTTGAACCCCAATCCCACTGCTTGCTAGTTTTGTGGTCATGGGTGTTTTAATGCATCTTTAACATCAGAGTGCAATTTTTCTCATTGGAAAAATGGGAATTACAGTAATCTGAATCCACAGAAGAACATATGAAATGTTTCATGAAAAAGTACTTTGAAAACTATTGGGTGGGGCAACCGATATTGGAAGTGAGTACAGACAGTGACGTACAATCTTTGTGAAGGGTGGCAAGCAGGAGCCATGAGGAAGGCCAAGTGACTCAGGCAGGATGCTGAATGGGAAATTTGCAACTGGAAGTTAACAGCCCTGGGGGCTTGAATGAAGCAAGACAGACAACCCCTCAGTGGGTTCCGAGGCCCAGAACTCTGGCAGGGACACACCCTGAAGGAAGTTAGTTCTCCCAGATCCCAGTCCCGGGTGCTACAGGCGAGGCCTGAGGGTCTCCACAGGACAGGTGGTTTATGTTCTCTGAGGCTGGGACAGATGAGTACAGCACCCCAGAGGCAGCCCAACTCCACCTCCCCACCCCTCCCCAGATCTCAGCAACCTCCACCAGTCTATCAGGTCTACAGGCCAGCGAAGAGGAAAGAGGAACTGGGGACCTATGCAGGACTGGGAGATAAACAGACTGGGGTCAGAATCCTAACATTGTTCCAGCGGACTATGTGATCTTCACAAAGATACTTCCCCTCTCAGTCTCAGCTTCTTATCTGCAAAGTATGAATAACTGTCATACCTGCCTCATTCACAGAAGATTAATGCAGGTAGTGAGTGGAAAGTGTTTAATACAGTACCCACTCTATAGAAAGTATATTTTTTAAAAGAAAGAAAGGATAAGAGAAAGAAAATAAAATTTCCAATGGTGGAAAGCACTCTGGTTTGAAGAAACTGCCACCAACTTCCTATGTAATTTTGAGCAACTCATTCAACCTCTATAGGCCTCAAGCTTCTTCTGTAAATGAAACAGTGTGATTGAATGGCTTTCTGCTCTGCCCCCTGAACCTGTTATCTCAGACTTAATTTAGTCTCTGCAGAAGAGGGAAGGACCCAAGGAGTCAAGGGTGACAGAGGAGGAGCAGCTGTTCTCATGCTCACAGACAGACGGTTCCATCCAGCACGGCCCCTGGAACCCATGGGTGAAGAACCCTTTCCCCCCACCTCCCCTGCCTACTTTACATCAGTTTAGTCTGCTCCATCCACACTCACCTTTTTCTGCTCCTGAAATACTCAGAGCCAGTTCCCACCTGAGAGATTTGCACACAGAGCTGCCTGTGCACTCTCTCTCAACTCCCTCTCTCTGCACATATGCATACACACACCCCACTTTATCTGTGGCTGCCATGTCCACACCCCGCTGGAGAATGCTGCCATCATCTGCTGGCAAGAAAAGCTCCCAGAAGAAAGTCAGCCCCCTGTCCCAGTTCTGACAACCTCACATCATGGAAACAGTGCTGCTGGGGGCTTTGCTGCGGGGAAGGGGATAGACATGGGGAGGCAGAGAGGGAGGCAGCAGCTTCCTGGAGGGCCAGTTCCAGCTGTTTGGGAATAAGCCCCATATCACCCAGGATGAGGAGAGTCCGAGAGTGCCAAGGCTGGGGTGGGACTTCATTCTTCAGGGAACCTGCAAAAATTAGTATGAAGAACCTGGACCTCAGAGTAAGACAGGTAAGAGCTCAAGTCCAAACCCTGCTGCTAACTTAGGTTTAAGAGCTAGAGTTCTGGGGTTAGATCCAACAAACATTTATTGAGTGCTTTGCATGTGCTTGCAAGTCCATCAAAACCTAAAGGATCCAGCAGAAAAAAATCGACAGACAAGGATTACTGCCTCCATGGGACTGACTGTCTGGCAGGAGACAGATGACGAACGTAATAAACATCCGACTTTTTTACTTCCTGGAGAACTGGGGAGACTGGTCAAAGGGTACAAACTTGCAGTTAGATGGTGAATAAGTTCTTAGGATCAATATACAACATGGTGACTATAGTTAACAATTCTTTATTGTATACATCAAAGCTGCTAAGAGGCTAGATCATGAATGTTCTCATGAAAAGGAAACATTAATTAAGCTATGTGATCGAGGTGTTAGCTAAAGTTACAGTGGTAATAATATTGCCATATACTGGGTTGGATAAAAGTAGGGACACAGTTGTTCATGTGGAAAACAATAAATAATTAATAGATAATGATATAAGAACAAATTCTGTTTCACACACTTACAACTGTAAACCTACTTTTGCCCCACCCTGTATAAATGTATCAAATCAACACTTAAAATTTACACAATGTTATTATGTCTACTACATCTCAACAACAACAAGAAAGAACACCTAACCCAATATCTCCCCAATCTTCCCAATATATTCACCTCCAAATACACCGGCAAAAGGTCTGTAATTACAGGTGCGATGGAGCCTGTTTATCCTCTGTTACTATCCAGTCCTGGAACCTTGGGAACATCACCTCGGAGTTCTAGAGCACCCTCCAATCCGATAATATTCAAAGACTGGGTATCACAACTAAATGTAAATCGGGTCCCGGCTGCCCTCGTCTGTGAGAGCCCCTGCTACTCTCAGCCCCATCCTGATCCCTTTCTCCTCTCTGACCTCCCCTCCTCCGTGAACATGCCAAGCCAGTGTCTCACCTCAGAGCCTTTGCCTTCACAGCGCCCCCTGCCTGAAGCATGCCTCCCCCAGCGCTTCCCACAACTGGCTCCTTCTCTTCATTCAAGGTTCAGCTCAAATGCTACCTCCTCAGGGCTGATGCCTGACCACCCAAACAAAATACATTCCATTATACTATCCTTACCATTTTGTTTCTGAAACTCGTATGTGTTTATTTTCTTGCTTCCCGGTCACCTTCTCTACTAAAACACAGCTTCCACAAGAGCATGGATGTTCTTAGAACAAGGCATGACACAGCTTGTTGGTTTTTTTAACCTTTTTTTAGACTTTTTCTTTTTTTAAGATTTTTTTTACTTATTTTTAGAGAGAAGGGAAGGGAAGGAGAAAAAGAGGGAGAGAAATATCAATGTGTGGTTGCCTCTCATGTACCCCCCACTTGCACACCTGGCCCACAACCCTGGCATGTACCCTGACTGGGAATCGAACTGGTGGACCTTTGGTTCTCAAGCTCATGCTCAATCTACTGAACTATGCCAGCCAGGGCAGCATGACACAGGCTTTTAATAATTATTTATTAAATTAATGGATGTTCTTAACTGAGTGGGAACCATATTAGCTAAGGAAGAATTCATTTGACTGATGAATTGATTGACACAGCAGGGAACTAAGTCCTGAGGACACAGGGTGGGTAAGATTTGATCAAGCAGAAGGCGGGAAGGTCATCCTGGCTTCCAGGAAGCAGCAGAAAAAGGGTGCTTCCAGGGCAAAGCAATTCTAAGAACCAACCCTAGACTCTGCCCCTTCCCCCTGCAATACACACACAAACACATACTCTCACACACTCTGCCTCCCAAGCAAAACCGCTTAGCAGCTGTGCTCCCCAGATCACACCGTAAAATCCCAGACGGGGGAATGGCCATTCCTTATGCTGTGCAGGGCCTTCCACGCGGCACCCTGCTCAGAGCGGGGGAGCAAGCCAGGTCACAACAGACAGCTGGTCAAATTAGCTACTGCATCAAATCAATGAGCACTTCCCAAATGGTTTTATTTCTTTTCCCTCCTCTGCTTTTGTCCATGGGTTTTTAATGTTCACTTTCTTCTTTTGACTGTTTAGGCTTCCTCTTAGGTGCTTCCCTTTTGCCACACTCACAGGAAGGAGTTGATACTGGATTGGCCAAAAAGTTCGTGTACGATGGCTCTAGCAGTGCTTAGTTGTCTTTAACTTCATTCAAAACAACTTTGTTACATTGCATTGTGACAGCTCTCACATCAGCATGCATTTTTTAAAAAGCATATCAAAACTGGTGAATTTTTGTGCAGCTTACTCACCAACCCTGGCCTGCATCCAGCCAACACACCTAAAATGGATCTTAAACTGAGGACTAAAGCCACTCACTCACAAAATCAAGCCCTCCAGAGAATCAGATGGGAAGACAACGGAACCTAACCCACTGCCCGGCCCCAAGCCTCCTGCACACATTACCCTATTTAGGAGTCAGAGCAACCTTATGAAATAGATATTGTTTTTTAAACATTTTATTTATTTATTTCTAGAGAGAGGGGAAGGGAGGAAGAAAGAAAGGGAGAGAAACATCAGTGTGTGGTTGCCTCTCAAGCACCCCCAACTGAGGACCTGGCCCACAACCAGGAATGTGCCCAACTGGAAATTGAACCAGTGACCCTTTGGTTCACATGCCAGTGCTCAATCCACTGAGCCACACCAGCCAGGGCTGAAACAGATATTCTTATTCCCATTTTATGGACAAAGATTTTGAGGTTTTGGTTAAGAAATTTGTTCAAGAAAAACCCAGGAAGCAAGAGGCAGCATCAGCATTCAAACCTAGGTCACTCCAATTTCAAACCATACATTTTATCCACAGAACCAGTGTCAACGACGTCAGTCCTCACTCTGCAACTTCAGCCCTACAATTTCACTGAAGAAACAAAAGCAGCCAGCCAAACAGGGCAGCGCGTCTCTAACGCTGTCTTGAAAATAATCAAATACTGCACTGTGCTCTTGCCCTAAGTATAACTAAATCTCTCCAACAGTGTCAGACACATTACTAATTACACAATAACATTATGCAGTCATGTTGATAATAAAATTCCGGGAGTGCTTGCAGCAAATTCAAATTCTAAGAGAATAATGGCTTGCTTTAAAATTATTTACTAAATTAAGCAATTCTTTATTCAACACTGTTTTTCATAATTCAAGAACAGGATGTTTTATTATGAATGTTTCCCCAAAACAAGTTTTTTTAAAAAAATTCCATTCTTATTAGTATGTACAGGATTGCTCCAGTAAGGTATTTTTTTAAAATATTTAATATTCCTGCCTTGCTAAGGACCAGGAAGTTTTTCACCCTTTTGATTCCTTCTACTAGGATTAAACTGCCTTTCCCTCTGCCCCCAGGACTGGCAGAGCTGGAAAGGAAAGGCCACAATTTCATTTACTTTCCTCAGCAGGTGACCACAGATGTTTGCAAATCCTTGGGAGGAAGAAATTTTAAAAAGATACCATGACAGAAATTCTTCTTTCTTTCCAAAGATAGCTGCAACACCCCTCCCCCCACACACGTGCTCTTCTGCAACATGACTTGCCTCCCCCCACCTACTTGCTCTCCTTCAAACTGGGTGGGCTGCGAATGCAGAGACCAGTGGAATACAACAGAAGTGAAGTGAGCTCAGCCCTTAACAGGCCCAGCAACTTCTGCTTCCTTCCTCTTGGGACACTCTTGAAATACTTGCTCTCGGAACCCAGCCACCGTGCTGTGAGCCATCCAAGACACACAGAGGGACCCACCTGACACCCAGTCTCAACTGCCAGCCATGTGAGAGATCCACTTTGAACGTCCAGTCCACAGGAGCCTGCAGCCCCAGCCACCATCTGAGCAGAGCAAACCCAAGAGAGAACTGCCCAGCTGAGCCCATCCAACCCGCAGACACATGAGTGATGACAAATTGTGGTGTTAAGCCACTGGACTTTGGGGAGGTCTGTTATGCAGAATAAATAACCAGATACCCCTCTTTTAATTAGTCACGTGTGTGAACCAAGATGAGACTTAGCCATAAGTCAGTGATTGTGTCTCCATGAAGAAACAATGAGAAATTTCCTGCTCTGCTTTGTATCTCTGTTTTCCCATCTCTGAAACACAGAGGGTAACAACCTAGAGGTCATCATGGATAGTCACTGGTCAAAGACAACATTTCTAAAACCCCGATGGAAGTTGCACACTTACAGGTAACAGGGCCACACTGGCTAACTAAACACTGAGTTTTCTTGGGTTTTTTGGCTGGAATTATACAACCCAGTGTGTCAACACTGTTCCTTTCTGCTAGTCATAAGCTGATCAGCAGTCACATATGGCTTTGATATTAAAAGCAAACAAAGAATTAAATGCTGCTTAATTCATACAGTTAGTTCAGCATTAAAAAATATATTTCAAAATGTGAGCTTCCAGGCTGAAAAAGGTGCCCTCAAGGATAAAAAAAAACAGGAGGGGAGGGTGTTGACTGGGCAGTGTGATCTGTAATAACGGTAACAGCTATTATGTACTGACCACTCGCTACAGACCAAGACGCACACTATGCTAAGTGCATTATAGGAATTAGTTCATCAAATCCTTCAAATAACAACTACCATTGCCATTTAGCAGAGGAAAAAACTGAGGCAAGAGGGATAAACTATGTTGTATGAAATCATACAACTAGTCAATGGCAGGGCCAGGATTCAAATTCATCAGATTTCAGAAGTCTACATAATGCTGGATTCCCCCTGCCCAAAAAAATCTAAATTTGTGTCTAACTCAACTTAAATGTCCCCAAAGACTGTCCCTTGCACTTCCCTTTATCTTAGACAGTCATGTCAGGAAGACCGTTGGTGTCTGACCCAGAGAGTATAGGTCATGACATGAATAAGTGGAATTAGGTATTTCATCATTTGGGAATGAGCTCCATTCACTGCTTGGGGTGGACATGAAGTGTGTGAATTGCTACCAACACTGGGGAGACTTGTCCCAACACTTGATAATGTTAAAGATGAGACTACACCATGCCCCAGCAACCCCTTCCCTGGGCATGTTCCTGGTAGGTTTATCACAGAGTATTGGTTATAGCAAAAACGTAGAAGCAAGCTAAACATCCATTAATACGTGAAGGGGGAAGTAGACTGTACACTATTGTCATTCAAGAGATTACTATGCAGCATTTAAAATGAATAACTAAAAGTACAAATTTCAATGTGGATAAACATCAAAATAATATTGGAGGAAAAAAGTAAATTGCAGAATGATATGCATAGTATAATTCCATTTCTATAAAGTTATAAAATATGCCAAAATTTTTAATTTACTTATATATACATATATAGGTACATACATACACATATATACATATATAGATATCTATATATGTATACGTGTGTATACATGTAGAGAGAGAGAGAAAATATAAAGCATTATGGAAATATTAAACACTGCTCATGGACATGAGTAGCTCTGGGAATAGGAGAAAATGGGAAAAGGCTACATAAGAGTCATATTTTATTTGTTGCATTACATTTCCCAAACTAGGTAATAAATACATGGGTGTTCAATATATTGTCAATTCTCTTTGGATGCTATAAGATTTTATAACTTTTTATTGCTTAGAGACCCAACATCCATACCACACCAGGCTTTCTGGCATTAAGAATCCTCTGCTTAGCTCTTTCTGTCCTGTGCCCGCCTTCAAGACCCTAATCTGAATCCCAGGCTTTGTATCAGTAAAAAGATGGTATTTACTTTGAGCTTAAAATGAAACCAAAAAACAAAAACCCTGAGATAGTCTGCATTTTAAAAGATGCCCAAATGTGAAGGACTTCCAAGACCTAAAGAAGTAACTGTGAAAAAGCAAGGAGCCCAGATTAGTGTAGTTCAGTTCTTTGGAGTGTCGTCCAGTAAACCGAAAGGTGGCAGGTTCAGTCCCCAGTAGGGGCACATGCAGGAGGCAACTGATCAATGTTTCTCTCTCACATTGATGTTTCTCTCCCTCTCTTCTCTTCATCTCCCTCCCTCCCTTCTCCTCTTCCTAAAGTCAATGAGCATGTCCTTGGGTGAGGATAAAAAAAAAATTAATTAAAAAAAAAAAACAGTGGAATGACTTTCATTTGGTCCTGCTGAGCCTCTGCTAAACCATATCTAGTCATCCTACAGGTACTTAACTGAGCACCTACAAAGGGCCAGGGACCCAGGGGCTGGCACACCTCCAAGGAAAGGTTGTTCCCCTGCAGTTCTGCTCTGCAGGCCCTGGGCCCCCGCTTCTGTGGGACACAACAGTAACAAGTCATCAGAGGGCCATGCTCTGTTCACATAGGTGACCACTCCAGATGGAACAAGAGAATATTCAGTCACGGATGATCTCTGTTGTCCAACTGCCTCATTTTACCAAATGGGGGAACAGAGGCCCAGAGAAGGGGGTGGTGTTGTCTAAAGTCACAGAGCAGATTACGGATGAGAACTCAGATCTCTGGACTAAAAGCCAGTGCTCACATTTCTGCCCTGTTCTGTCTTTCTCTACACTCCACAAGGCTATCCCTGAGCAGAGTAGACAGATGGAATAAACAAATAAGAAGAAAAAATAATTCTCTGTGCTTTGTTCCTTGAAATAATGCTACTTCTCTCCCCACTTTCTTCCTTTCACCACCTGCCCTGGCTTTCAAGTGGCAGGTGCTAAAAGGCTGAAACTGATTCTAATGCTTGTCGCACTCTTGCTGTGGATCCAGCATTACCATTAATAGCCCACTCTACAAAGCAATTGTCTACACCTTTGCATCAGGACTTTGAGAACAGCTCTTCCAAAGCCAGTTGGGGAGGTAGGGAAACATGAGGAAGAGAGGTACAACCTGACTTCCCCTCTGAAAACCCCACTCTCCACTACTTTCAGCCAGTGGGCTTGGAAAAAGTTCCACCCCTAACTCCATGTGTGGATCACAGAACCCACCATCCACTAACCCAGTCAGACCATGCTGAACCCACTGGACACAGCAGGTGGTGCAGAGAGATGCATTTCAAGCAGAGCCAGTAAGAGAAACTGCCTTTGGCTGGTTTGAAGTGAAAGTAGATGCTCTTCCCTGCTGGGTGTGAAGCTGAAAAGATGGTAAGACTAGAGTTTCTGCTCCCATCTTGGGGCCGGAATGCCAGCTTGATCAGCAAAAAGTGGAGCCAAGGGATGGAGAGAAATAAACCGGTTCCCTCGGATATCATTTGAACTCAAGTTTCAAACCATCCCTGAAGCCATCCCTCTTCCTGGACTTGGAGTTCCCTGAACCATTACATTTTCTTTTTAGTTACAGGGATACCTCAGTTTATTGTGCTTTGCTTCACTGCGCTTCACAGAGGCTGAGTTTTTACAAATTGAAAGCAAGACCCTCCACCAGCACGAAGACTACAACTCTGGTTGTGAGACTCGCTTTACCGCAGTGGTCTGGAACCAAACCCACAACATCTGTGAAGTAGCCTGCACTTACGGTGAGTTCTCTGTCACCTGCAGTTGAAAGAATGCTGAATGGCATCTTGTCCCACACAGGAAAGTCACTGGGGCTCTCTTTGATCATCTTCAGCAACGGGGATCGCTCTACTTCTTAGTATTTTTTCCAAGCTTCTTGTTTCCCTGCCTCCCCAATCCATTCCAAGGGACACATCCAGGGGCAGCTGCAAGGAGAGGAAATGACAGATGTGAAGAGTGAGACCATCCACAGCTGCAGGACGGGCTGACATTTATGGGAAGTGTTAAATCACTGGGGTTTTCCAGATTGTTTAATATCATATATTGATCTGCTTTTGTTTCCCTGAAGGGATGAAGGATTTGACTAACAGCCAATGTCCCCATGAGAGCAAATGCCAGAGGATTTTACTGAATGTAGAAGAATGAAAAGCCAGAAAAGAAAAAGAAAAAGGGAAGAATGATGGGTTATGAAAATGGAAAATAATATGTACTTCACTGGGGCTGACACGGTCCTGAACAAGCAAGTGAAAAAGGTGACATTTATCTTGGGCATCTTGCCACTTCCTCTAATAGCATCAGTAACCTCTTTCCTACTTCACTGCTCCCCTCCCCAAGGAGGCGCCATCTTATATGTCAGAAAACAAACGTAGTTAGAGTTGTTCTTAAGTGCTTTTCACACATTCAGCACTTGATCCATTCATATACTCTCATCTATCTACTAAGTGTTTGTTGGGTGTCTATCATATGGCAGGATAATCTTTTTTATTACTGTTATTCCTTTCAGAACACAATTGGAATTTGCAATTCAATTTGTAATTATGATTTAAATTGCTGATCCTTTCTACAATATTTCTGTGAGCATCTGGCCCTTGCAGTGTCCCCATGCGGTGAGCACCAAAGAGACTGTTCATCTGGACACCAAAGGAGAGCCAGGATGCCCACTTTCTCTCCACACCTGGTTCAGTGCCCAGCATAGAGCAGTCAGCAGTTCACAAATGAATTGCACAGACACCTTTTCACAGAGTAGGAACAGAAACTCAGAGAGGAGAAGCACCAGCCCAAGTGAAAGTCCGATGGATTGGAACCAGGTTTTTTAACACTTCCTTAACCCAGCAAGCTCCCCCGCACCATCCCATCTTACCGGTACTCCAGCCACTCCAGCCTGCCTGGCTGAACCCCAACCAGGTTCCCAGCCCTCTTTCTTCCACTGCAGTGGTGCAGGAAGGGGCAGGCCACACAAAAGACACACACAGTGTTGTCTGCCAAACCTACACCCCATGACCACCACACCAAAGAGAGGGGCTGATACAGGCAACTTCCTCAGGATCATTGCCTAGTTTCCTTCTGCCCAACTCAGATCTAAGGCTGATCTGATGTTATCAGTGTCATTAGTGGCATCCTCATCATCATCGCTGATGTTTACTGAGTGCTTACTATATATCAGGCACTGTCCCAAGCCATCTCAAGCCACCTCATTTAACTCACCAGCAGCCTTATAAGGCTATGATATAATGATGAATAATGATGCATTATCCTTTATTTGCCAGTGAGAGAACTGAGGCTCAGAGTTAGCTGCAAGTCTGTGTGGCCAAAAATTGGCAGAATCTGGATGTAAATTCAAGTCCGTCTTATCTCCTCCCACCAGGTCCTGAACTAACCAACAGGCAGTTTAAGAGAGAGAGAGACATATTTTCCAATGCAGACAGTCCCTGACTTTTCACCCACTTAATTTCTTTTTTTTTGTCTTTTTTTTTTTTTTTTTTTGCTCAATCCCTCCCCCCAATACAGCTCCCACCCCACACTGGTAGCTGTCAGCCTGCTAACTATCTATGAGTCTGTCACTATGTTGCTTGTTAGTTCATTTTGTTCATTTGATTCCATATATGAGTAAAATCATATGATACTTGTCTTTCTCTGACTGGTTTAATTTACTCAGCATAATGCTCTCCATGTCCATCCATGCTTTCACAAAGGGCAAGATTTCCTTCTTTTTTTTGTGACCAAGTAGTATTCACTTGGGTAAATGTACCACAGCTCTTTTTTATCCACTCATCTACTAATGGGCAGTTGGGCTGCTTCCAAATCTTGGCTACTGTAAATAATGTTGCAATGAACATAAGGGTTCATGTATTCTTTCAAATTAGTGTTTCTCTCTAATAAACTAGCTGTGTGACTTTGAGCAAGTCACTTAGTCTCTCCAGGCTCACACACTTATATCTGCAGATGCAAGGAGCTGAACTAGAGCTATCTGACCTTACAGTGTCCTTCTAGCTCTGACATCCCATTTTCAGATTCCTTCAATTCTCCGCTGCCCAAAGGCCACATCTACCTTTTTGGAATGAAGACTACCATGGTAAAAATGAAAAGTACCCAGTGTTTTCCCTTTTCAGAAATATTTAAAGGAGATTGTTATAGGAAATCACTGAATTCTAGAGAGGCAAGAGAAGGCTCTAGTTGCAAATTAATAGCCACACACTGCTCTACTGAACCCTTGAACAACCCTGTAAAATCTATGCTTGTATTATCCAAATTGCATCGAGGAAAAAACTGAGGCATAGAATGGTTAGGCAAAAGCTCAAGGTTACACCATTGGTAAGTGGTGAAGCTGAACTTGAAATTCAACTAGTTTACTCCAAAGCACCTCTCAGAAATCTCCTCACCCAACTGTCCAACCCAGAGCAGAAATTGTCTCTGAAAATCCAAGTTAACAGGCTTTGCCTGAAGACCTGCAATAGTGAGAAATTTCCAAAATATGCAGGTTTTTTTTAAATGGAGATCACCAGCCAACAAAACCTGGGGACTTTGTGCCAATTAAAGAGAGAAGAGTGGTATGTATGCCTCTATCTGGAGTGGTCCACCAAAAGCAAAAGGAACTTGGTGTTATACCTGCTTATAGCAAAAAAACAAGTGACACCTTCTTTTAAAAACATTTTTAAAGTGCACCAATCAGTCTCCTGTGCAATGCCCGCATCATTAGCCTAGCCAACGATAAGAAGGCAAGCTGGGTGTCATCAGGATGACTACCGACAGACTGCTGCGTTAGAGTGTATTTCTTGCCTCTAAGCAGAGAAAGGTGTGATGATAATGATTCCTGTGACAGCCACCAGGACAGAACAGCAGCTTATGGAAGAATCTTGCCTCAAAGACCAGGCCTTCCAGTCTTCCCCAAAACTTGGAAAACGTGTACGTCACTATAGACACTGCTCTTCTCTCCACCTGGCCAAGTCCTCTCTGGTCCAGACATTTCCAATCTTTGCTAGAAATCCTGCCCGGAGTTTTCTAGCTCCCCCTGGCTTAGCTCTTCATTGTGTTCTGATTCTCCTATGGGATAGTTTTACCCCCTCCACCAAGAAATGTGTGGTTCTAATTCTAGCTCCACAATGTGACCTTGTGCTAGTCAATTTCCCTCCCTGAACTTCTATTCTTCATCTGTAACAAAGGGACTGGATAAAGACTAGCAGATCAGTTCTATCTCATGAGATTTCTACATTCATTTACTAGTGGCTGTCTGGAAATTTTATGCTAAGAAGGATTATGAGGCCAACTCTGATCTCAGCATAAAATGCTGTCAAGGTTGATTAGTGAGATCTGCCCCTGTGCGCTACTCTGGCCATCCATGAACTAGAGGATCCCTGAGGCTCTTCTGCTCTGACAGTTCATCATTTCTCCTCTTTTGTATCTACAATATCAGGAGCACATTCAATCAAACATTCTCAAATTTTCCCAACAAAGTATCCCAAATAGCAGAGGTGAATTAACTGACATGGACTCCCAGGAGACAGATGGAATAACGATGTAGAGAAAAGCAAAATGGAGTCACTGGTTCTAGACTTACCAGGTCAGTCCCTGCAAAACCAGCTAGATTGTGTATCTCATCTTCGGTTGCCTTGAGATTGCCTGTTATTTTCTTCAAAAAGCCTTCTTTTATCTGAGCTAAACTGAGTTGATTACTGTTGCTTGCAACCAAATTAACTCTGCTCTTGCCAAGAGCCACTCAGTAGGTCACCACTTACTGAGCACTTACATTTACCAGGCATTGTGCTAAGAGCTAAACTTAATTTCATTTAGTCTCCATTACTATTCTAGGAAGTAGGTATTATTACCTCCATTTCACACATGGTAGAATTGGGATTCAGAGAGGTTAAATCATTTGCTCAAGCTCACATGTGCCAAAGCCAGGATCTGGCACAGTTCTGCCTAACCACAAGGCCTGTGCTCTTTACCTCTACATTTGCAAAACAGCTTCCAAATTACATCCCTGTTAATTTTAATCTTTAAAAGAAGAGGAGGAGGTGCCAAGACCAACTGGTACTACGGAACATATTATGTTTATTCTGTAACCTCACATGCCTCCTGGGCACAGCCCCATGCCAACCGGAAACACAAAAAATCAAATAGGTCAATCAAAACTTATTCATAAACAGCTATTCTGAGAGCATCTTTTCAGAGAACATTTGGTTAATTTTCTGAAACTGCCAGCTCCACTAGGCTGGAGATCTCAGGCACCTACTCCATCTCAGCAGTCTGGGTCTGGCTGTAGCAACTTGACTGCACCCATTGCAGAAGCAATCTCCTAGCTTCAGGTCTTCTACTCTTGGCCTTGGCTGGGTAGTTTATTTGGTTGGGGCATCGTTCTGATACACCAAGGTTGTGAATTGCCAGTTTGGTCCCTGGTCAGGGCACATACATGAATCAACCAATGAATGCATAAATAGGGGAAACAAAATTGATGTCACTCTCTCTCCCCCTCCCTTCCCTTCTCTCTCCCTCTTTCTCTCAAAATCAGTTTTTTTAAAGTCCTCTACTCTTGCCCTCTCTCCAGAAAAACTTATTTCCTCCAAAAAGGCACCCCGAAGTATTTCATATGCTTAGTTATTTGGGAGTAATCAGGAAGTGGCAATATTTAATTCCCTCTCCTATTTTTTACTCAAGTGTTTGATTTTAAGACACAAAGTTGGCAAGCTGAGCAATATTAACATGCCCGAGAGTGGAGGAATAGTATGCTATTAATGAATGCCTTTAAATTAATCTGAGGATATTTCCAACATGGAAATGCTCCTTTAACACCCTTATCTCTTTTGGGACTCATGCACCTGGCTGTGGAAGAGATTTACACTCGTAAATTCTAAGCTCTAACAGAGTAATATTTCTGCTTCTATCAAGCTTCAAGCTCTTCAAAAGAAAAAGAAAAGACTTTGTTGTATTTGGCATTGAGGTTTGTTCAGTGCAAAAAGGTGGCATTTGCAGAAATGAAGGAAGAAGGAATACTTAAGGACTAGCATAAAAAATGGAAAGAGCTGATCATTTGTGGGACTTCAGAACAGACCCAATGGGAAGAAAGACTTGTCTATTTCTGCACATTTAGTTCACTGTTATTATTTTGTTTGGTGGGGCTGAGTTTGGATTTTACCCAAAAAGTCTGCTAGTTCCCTCCAGGTGAGAGAAGACAAGCATAATCAGAACTATAAGAACAATTACAGCTGTTCATTAAATATGTACCACAGGCTGGGCACTGTGTTCGACCTCCTACTTTTTATTATTTCATTTAGCTTTAATCTTCTCAGCAACCAAGGATGGAAGTCCCTAATAATATAATATGTATTATATTATTAATATAATAATATAATATGTATTATATTATTAATATAATAATATAATATGTATTATATTATTAATATAATAATAACATTATTAACACTATTTTACAAATGATGACAAATGAGAGGCAGATAGGCTAGAAAACTTGGCCAAAGTCACAGAGGTCATAAGTGGCAGAGCTGGGCACTCTGAGCCCCGAGGCTGCCCTCCCAATGGCTCTGCAATGCTGCCACTATGAGGAGGTCCCCCAGACCCCAGAGCTATAGTCCTAACCGAGGTCACCTTTTACAACAACGGAAAGAAGTTAGGCTTCAGTGTGAGGCCGGCCTAGCCTGTTCTGTAGTATTCTATTTTCCATAAACCCCACAGACTTGGGATCCCTTGCAAGTGATAGAGAGCTGTAAGATAATCTACTCCCCTTTCCCACTCCAGTATACCATGAGGTCGAGAAAGCCAAAGTAACTTGTCCAAGGTCAGAAACAAGAGCAATGTCTTCAGGATCATCATTTGCCCACTGCCACATCCTGACTGCTAATTCCACACCCTTTCCTCCTGGGACTACCCATCACAGCACATCTGCACTCAGTGGTACAGCTCTTAAACCCACCTCCCTCATCAAAACTCATCCACCCAGCATCACAAGTTTTTGCTAGTTGACTGTTGTTATGTTGAGAAACTGAAAGGACCCTAAAATGTTAGAGTAGGAAAGTTTTGAACACATAATCTTATTCATTTACCTCATTTTAGAGATAGGAAACAGTGTCCCCCCAAAAAGTGGGGACTTCATAGTGTTCGTAAACCTCAAGAGGTATGCAGAATTGGAATACAGGAAGACAATAAATCAGAACCTCTTCTTATATTAATTTTTATGTTGAAATTGTGAAATAAATTGACCTTTACTACTACATAATATGCACACAACAATGTAGTGCATTATCTAAAGTACACAATGGATCCTGAAAGAAGAATGAAGTTACACAGCTCAGAGGAGACAAAAGTGGGCCCTCTTTGGTTTGTTTTACAGTGTTACAATGTGCTAAATTTTATATGCTCTAGGACATCTCTAAGGTTGTTAACTTATAAATGAAATACGGCTGCTAAACAGTGAAATATTGATACTGCTCTTTAATGAAGTAGAAAGTAATCATGATTCATCTTTTATGCCCCACTGAGATTAGCTGTTTATTTTAAGGGTAAATACTGAAGAGTTGTTGAAATGAAATTAAAGCTACGCTTTTTTATAAACATTTCAATCTTCAAATTTTGACTGAAAAAAGAAAAAGCTCTTGGTATGGAAAGAGCATTTTGAAAAGGACGTTTGGAAGGTTCCCATTTTATTTTGCCTAAGTTGTATCCCGAAAAAAAATTCTACTTTCTAACCTGTTTAAAATCTTCCCAATGAAGAAATTCAGTAGTTCTAACCCAGTTTTAAAAATAAACCAACTAACTGACATCTAAGAAGATAGAAATTTACTAGCTAAATTTCAACCAAAATCTTTACATGAAATGGACAGAATTTTAAAATGAGCTTCTTGATTTATAAGGTACATCCAATTATATCCTCTTCTAACTGGATCAACATCTCTCTCTGCAATATCTGATTTTGATGGTAAAAATCAAGAGTCAAAATAAATTCAACTTAAACAAGAATTTAAGATATCAAAGTCTTAAACCAAGATTTTTTTAAAAGCACAGTGAAGCATAGTTCAATCATATTGATCTCTGTAAAATATTAACAATGTTTAACTATTTTACATGCTATATGAATTTATATGCTATATTTAACTGAGAGCAAAAAAGATTTCACTTTTATTTTTAAATGTTTCATTTCCATTTTCGTGCTTTCAGAAATTTAATTTACTGAACATTTTATAACATACTAAATATCTAGTACAGTAGAACTTGAATGTAATTTTAAACATGCATATATTTGAAGTGTATGCTCAACAATATTTCACTGAGAGGAGAACTGATCCAGAATGTTTGGCAGCTTCTGTTCTAAAGGCTCCTCGCAGCTGGGGGCGCAGCAGCCCAAGGCCCAGAAGCACTGTTGGCCTCCTGTCACCTTTGCCAGAGGCAGAGCTGCTCCATGTCAGATGCCAAATTCCTGCCATGGCAGCGGCCAGATAAGAACAACTAAGTCCTTTGAGTTCCCCGAATCCAGAGGAAACCCCAAGGGTCACCCTCCGGCCCTATCTCCAGCCTAACAGGCTATAAGCTATTTGAAAAGCTTTACAGTTTGAAATTTTGTGCCAAGCTGGTACCCAGTCATGTTAATACTCTACTTTAATGTCTTCAAAATCTCCCCCTTGCCCAAAGTTTACAGCCCAGGGACCTTTCCTCATTTTCCACTGGGTTTCTTTTACCAAATATAAAATCAACCTCACAAGAGGAAATTGGTTAAAGACTTTGGGGACATCAATTCAATGGAAGTATGGGTAGTCATTATAGGAGGTAGATACATAATTATTGATATGATATAGAATTATGTCTATGATATAGTATAAAGTAAAAAATCATATGTACAGGATACGTACAAAATATATGTGAAGAATAGTTTCCCTCAACACACACACAAAATTCTAGCTAAAGTTATCTCTGAATGATAGGTTTAGGGACAATTTTTTTTATTCCTTATCTGTATCTTTTCCTATTATAAACTTGCATCATTTACATTAAAAAGTTGTTTTTTTAACTGAATTGATTCAAACACACATTTCCACTGAACAGACCCTAGTAAGGGTTTTATTTACAACAATGAGAATGACAACTACCCCTAGCCATACAATGGTAGTTTTATTTTAAAAAGCCCTTTTTAGTGCATTATCTCCTTCAACCTTTAAACATAGTGATATTCCCAAAGCACCATATGAACTTGTCTCTCCCCTGCAGAAAACCCTTTCTAAGCCTATTTGCTATTTCATGGAAAAAGCCCAAAATAATTTGCATGACATTCAGACCTTTCATAATCAGGCCTTATCCTATCACTTCAAGTTTGTTTGTTTCTGCTTCTCACCACCATGCATATTCCAAGCCATCCTTTGCTGAATCCACCATATATTTTCCTGCCTCTTTTTGTGCCTTTCTCTCTACAATGAACATTCTATAAGTTCTGCTTTAGAAACACCTATCTGATCTTTAAAACACAAATCAAGTGTTTCTCTATTGAAAAGTCATTACTTGGGCATTCTATTCTCTCTACCCCCACAGCCCTTTTCCATTTTCTTTTATAGAATGCTTTTCTATGAGAAAAAGCCTGTTTATTCAATTCTAAGGTCTCAAGAACAAGCACGATTCCTGGCACATAGGAGGTACTCAATAACTAGTAGCTGCCTTAAAGAAAAGCAAGGCACCCCTGCACATGACATAGAAAAGAAGTTAGATTAAGAAAGTATTCCCAAGAGACCTAGCCAGACTGATAATGGAAATCTCAATGTGATTCAACAATAAGTGACAAGACAGACCCACCCAGGAAAAAAACCTTCTGCTGCTACCTTTGAGTCACCCCACTCAAGGTCTCCTAAAGGTCTGAACTTCTGTGGTCTCTGCCATCTAACAACAGAAATTGAATCCTCCCCAGGGACCTTTGGGAAGCAAAAAACCTGCTGGGAGCTTTCCGTGGTCCTGAAGATCCACGCATCTTCCTTCACTGTAAGGAATTGTGATGCCCGTCCTTCTGTAATAGAATTGTTCTCGGCTCTAGATTAGAAATGCAGTGGTCAACAGACAAATAATAATTCTGCCTTCTTGAAATTTACATTCTATTTGTGGATAGACACTGAATAAAAAATATATGCTCACTCCTAATAAAGACTATGCAGAGAATTAGAATAAGGTGACATGACAGATAAAAATGGCCTACCTCAGACCTGACCAGTGTGGCTCCACTGGTTGGGCATCATCCACAAAATGAAAGGTTGCCAGTTCGATTGCCAGTCAGGGTGCACGCCTGGGTTGCGGGTTTGGTCCCTAGTCGGGGCGCATACAAGAGGTAAATGATCAATGTTTCTTTCTTGTGTAGATGTTTCTCTCCCTCTTTTTCTTCTGCCCTTCTGCTCTCCCTCTAAAAAAAATTTTTTAATTAAAAATACATACATATATAGATACATATATACGTAAGGCTACCTTAGATGGAGTGGTCAGGAAAGGCCTTTCTGAGAAGATGACATGTCAGATGAGGTCTGGAGACAAGAATCTGCCAGCGAAACCAAGGGCATTCCAGGCAGACAAAACATTGTGGGGAACAAAGAACTTGGTGTGTTCAAAGAACAGAAACAAAGCCAGTGTGGCTGCAGCACGCTAAGTGAGGGAAACAAGATCTGGGAGAAAAGGCATAAATCGAATAGGGATCTATCTGATTTATACTCTAAGAAAGAACTTCAGTTCTTTCTGAATGTGACGGCATAATCTTGCTGAGGAGGACTTTCCAGGCAAGGCCTACAGATGAACGGAGAACTCCTCTGAACTAATCCTGAACCTTAATCCTTGGAACTAGCCAACCTTGTGATTTTTCTAGTACTGTTCTCAATTCGTAAGATCAGATGATCTAATTTTGAGTTTAAAATAAAATAAAATTGTATGTAACAATCAAGCCAGAGAAAATATGGGTAAGGACTACACAGAGGTAAAAGAGTAGATTATTTATAAGTCTATGGCGGGTGAACATAAAACCCAAGGAAGTCCAATGGAAAATTGATAATCAGACCACCAGAATGTAAACTTCACAAAGGCAGCACTCTTCCTGTCTTATTTAAAACTAGATCTCCAGAGCTGATAACGGTGCCTGGCTATATTAGGTCCTCAATGTATACCTACTGAATAAAAATGAACAAAATATGTGGTGGTAATACAAATCTTCATCTTCATACAAATCTCTTATGTCTTCAGCCCCAGGGGACATGATTCACCAAGGACCCTGCTGATGACCTCCATCAAGTTTCTCCTGGCCTGCACCCAACCAATGACTTAGTGTAGTAGGGACACTATAGCATCCCACTCCTGGAGACACATGAATCCTGATAGCCTCACTGAGCATTTCTTTTACTACATATCACCTATGATGCTCCCACCAAGACTTCCTTCCCTCTCTCCTTCATTAGGAGTCAGATTCATGATGCAATCAGATAGATCTCCCAGACTCCCCTGCCTCCCTCCCCAGTTTTTTCCCAGTTGTTTCCACTAGAGAAGTCCTTGGACATTTAATCCCATTTTGGCTTCTGCTTCTTGGAAGACCCAGACAAAAGCAAAGGATTTAGGCCACTACCCAACTAAGCTAAATACTTAACAGAATCTGTTACTCCTGTAGAAGTACATCTACTTACTTACTTACTTTCAAGGCAGGAATTATGTGACCCCAAAGCTAAAATGGGGGGCAAGCAAATAACTTCTCCGAAATGGAAAGGGAAGTTTAGAGAGACACGTTGAAGGAAGCATCTGAAAATCTTTCTTCACCTTTCTCCTATTTCTTACTGTATAGGAGCTACTTTATATCCCTAATTTCATACCATAGTAAATTCTATTTTTAATGTCTTTAAAAATTAGTTCCTGCCCTGGCTGGTGTGGCTCAGTGGATTGAGTGCCAGCCTGCAAACCGCAGGGTTGGCAGTTTGATTCCCAGTCAGGGCACGTGCCTGGGTTGCAGGCCAGGTCCCCAGTAGAGGGGTGCATGAAAGGCAACCACACATGGATGTTTCTCTCCCTCTCGTTCTCCTTCCCTTCCCCTGTCTAAAAATAAAATAAATAAAATCTTTTTAAAAACAGCTATAGCTATAATTTCTTCTCTAGCTATAATTTCCATAACTCAAAAGTATTTGAACAGAAGGCAGTTTCTCATCCAGTCCCTTGAATTGCATTTAGTTGATAAAGGAACCAGTGGTTGTGGATTATAAAATATTTGTGCTGTACTTTAAGATTTACAAATCTCTTACACATCCTTGATCAAAATTTACTCTCCCGACAATCATGCAAATTGAGTGAGAAATATTAGCTCCATTTCACAAGGGAAGACACTGTCATTTAAAAAGGCAAAGTAACTTTTTAGTAATTTACAGAATACAGAGTACCCAGACCTAGGTCTTTTAACTTGGAGCACAGATCTCTTTCTCCAATGACACTATTATAGATACTCCATAAAGTGGAAGCCTTTTTCTTTCCCAGCAACCATTCTACTTTCTTCTGGTAAGAGTATCTCTCCCCCATTTTCAGATCATGTGTTAATTATGGGATGAATTCCACTACAGCTCCCAAGGTGAACATGTAACCCAAGACTGGCCAATCATAACAGTGAATCACCCATGGAGAGGCACATAACCCAAGCAGGGTCACTGAGAGCCACCTGAAATCCTTGCTGAATCCATTGGGGAAAAGGTATTTTCATATGAGTTGCTAAGCTGGTAGGCTATAAAGCATGTTACCACCACATGCAAACTCCCTGCCGGGATGAAGCAATACAGTAAAAGCAGGGCTGAAAAGTAGAGAAACAGGAGCCCCCAATGATTTCATTTGAGAACCTGGATCCAGCTATGCCTGGAATGTACTCTAGAAGAGTTTACAGTTATGAGAACCAATAAATGCCCTTTCAAAGATTTAGATAGTTTTAGTTGTGTTTCAGTCAATCGTCAAAATGTTGACCAACTCAATCAATATTATATAAGTAGCAATAGGAACAACATTACCTTAGAAAAGAAAAACATAATAAGTAAACAATTTTTATAATTTAGATATAGAATTTCATGTGGCTTTATGCAAACCAATGCCCTCACCACTCATTTTTATTTCCCATTTCTACCAATGGCAGAGAATAGAACTGAAATGAAGAACTTGTAAAAGCATTTTTCCTTGAACTTGAAGAACTCAGTTGGATAATTCTCCCTGGACATGTTAATGTCTTCACCAGAAAGAACAAAAACATAGTAACTACAATTCCATGAGCTTTAGATTGGGGAGGGGTAGTGGGTCACTGAAGTAGAGAAGAAAAGTGGGGATGATAAAGCTGTCTCTCTAAGGTTCTCAAAGGAAAAACTTTAGATCACTACCAGATAATGTTAGAATGTATGAGTGCAGTCTCATCCCAGCACTCACAATTCTCCTTTCTCCATTTCTCTCCATAGCACTTACCTGACACCCAGTGTGTGTACTTGTTTCTGTACGGCCCGCCCCCACCATGAACTTGGAGCTCTGTGCAGGCAGTGACTGTGCCCACTCTTGTCCACTGTTCCCAGAACAATGCTGGTTGATACATAGTGAGTACTCACAGATAATGGTGGAATATTTGTTGAAAGATATTTGCATTTCTATGATTCTTATTCTAAAGTATGTATTATAGCAACATTAAAATATTATAGCAACACCAATTGATGGTTGTGTTCAATTATTTAAATAAATAGACCTATAACAAAGCAGAACTATGTGTGATAAGCTACACCTCCATTTACCATATAAACTGGGACCATGGTTAACTGAGTGAGTCATGAATTGCGGCAGCACTGCCTTTGCAGTGAAAGCTACTCAGAAGCAGCAAATAGGCTGTAGAATTGTGCTGTTTAATACATTAGCCACCAGCCACATGTGGCTATTGAGCAACTGAAAGGTGGTGAGTCTGAATAGAGATGTGCTATAAAGTATAAAAAAATACACAGAATTCAAAGCCTAAATACAAAAAAAGAATGTAAAATATTTAACTGATAAGTTTTACTTCATTACATGTTGAAATGAGTGTTTTTTATATATTTGGGTTAAAGAAGATATATTTAATAACCTCTCCTGTTTTCTTTAACATGGCTATCAGAAGTCTGAAAATCTCTGTCTCGCATTCCTGGCTTACGGCTCATACCAGGAAACTGAAAACCTCAGCACTGAACGGGTGGCCCGCCTCCTACTTCTGTGGAACAGATCACTCTGGGGTGACAGCGGTGCAGATTCAAGCTTGGAAAGTCGAATGATGGGTCCTGAAGTTCTTTGCCATCCTCTGGCTTGATCATTCCAGGAAGGATCATTATAATAATTGTTATAATAAAACTTTCTCTTGGCTACATTCTTTTTTTTCTTGAGCCAACTTTTTAAAGGCTTCACAAGATACTGTATTTGTTGTGCCAAGGATTTCCAGTAGTGGAAGCCCTGACAAAGCAAATGCCACGGGAGCAGCCACGACGGGCCCTGGGTACGCGAACTGTTTGACTCATCTATTCTGATGCCAGAGACAGTCTGATATCTCTCTGTTTAAAAAAAAAAAAAAAAAAACCCATACCAAATCAGCAACTGTGGAAAAAAAATGGCTTCTCTTAATCCTTTTTCCCTTTCTGCATTGCAGTTCATAACGTTCTCTCTTCTTGGGATTCCTACTTCATTTTCCATCACTTTCATGTTTTGTCATCTGGTCACATTAACAGGGAGATTGTAATTGTTGCTTAACTACTTTTGGTATCTATTTCATGTCCTGTCACTCAGAGTGGGATTAAATTAGGCTTCACTTGCCCTTTTCTCTAGCCCAGCAATGGTCTCAGAAACAAGGCCTTCTAATTCTTTGTTTCAGTCCTGGTTCCCAGAAGACAACAGTTGAAATGAATGAATGAATCCTGCTAAGTTCCCAGGGTACTACCTACATTGTTTAGCTGATTTCTCAGAACCAAAAGAAAACCAGAGGAACTGCTCTGATTTCCCACAATCCAAGGTTTAGATGCTACACATGACCCCTTCCCTGCTTTGTCATGCCAAGTCTACTGGCTAGACTCGCTTGTAGAAGGACCGGGAGGCAGGGAAACCAGGGAGTGTGGTCCTCAGAGCGGGTAATTCAGAATCACCTCCAATATGAAATTGTGAGGACATGTGTGAAGTGTTCTCACCAAGGAAGCTCATTAGAGGCTTGGCACCTAGGGTTTTATCGTATTTGGGGTTGTTCATGTAGCAACCCCCTATCTAGCACATGCCCAAATCCCAGACCCCCAGGAGGAAGGCAAGGGTGCAGCACAAACCACATCGTTTATAGACAGTTTATGTACAATGGGGGAATCTGTTAAGAGAATAATGGGTACCTCCCCAAAGCTAAGTTTACAGACACCAGCCAAGGGCCCACCATGCAAGCAGGTCTCTCTCAGGATAGTTTTCTCACACCTGCTATTTTAACCTTTTTCTGCACAAGCAGGAAAGGTTTCCCACACCTAGCTACCAGGTCCAATATGAGAATAAGAATGGAGAAAAGGTCACCGCTTCAGAAAGGGATGTAGGAAAAATGCAACTCAGTCACAAAAGGTTGGACCAAGAAGTGGGCCTTCATCTGCCACAATATAAGGAGCTGGAGATATGTTGTCCCTTGTGAAGAAGTCTGTGGAAGTTCACAGTAGTACCAACTATTCCAATGGTCACACGAGGTAGGTGACAAGTTCCCAACTCTGAGAGAATGTGGCTGCTCAGCTGGAACAAGTGCACAGAGATCACATGGTCCTCACTGAGCAGTTCACATATCCAGAGGGCCCATTCACACTAGTAATCCACTCCAGGAGAAAGACAAAATCCTGAATGCTAAGGACTGTCTGCAGGGGGTTGAGCAGAACTGAGCCTCCTCCCAGCTCCGGTGAAGGAGATGGACTAAAGTTGCTGGGTCGTGGCAGGCATAAAGAACAAAACTACCAAACGTCTGCTGTTGAGTGACCAGATCTTCTGGATGTGACTAGTTATTCATTGCACGTAAGCTCTAATGGTGCTAAAAAAAGTAGTGTTGGCTGTTACTAGAGTTTCTTTGGTTGCAATAAAATACTCTCTTTTTGTCATTCAGAAAATAAAATTTAAAACTCACTTGTAACTCAAGGAATGTTTGCAGAAATATTTTTGCTCTGTTTGGTCATGAGGTTAGAACTGCAAATATGTATCATATGTTTGAAGAAAAATGCCCTTAAATCAACAAGACACAAGGGCTCTGTCGAACAGAGATCTTAGTGGCAAAAAAAATCTTCTGGTGGTATATAACTGCTCCTGCCTTAGAATTGGAGTTGTAGGCATTTAGGTGATTGTTTTTACTTTTAAAAGTGACTTTCTGAAAATCCTTGGCATCATCTGAGAATAACCTCAAGGACAAAGAGAAAATCTAACTGCAAAAACGCCTTGGGTAGCACTGACAGCTCTCCTTGGGCAGGACTGAAGAGCTTTGCTACGCACAGTTCCAAGGGGTTCCTGCACTACAGCTACAGGAACATTTCCTTTAAACACATAACTGTCTTTTATAATCAGAAAAATCCTTCAGATACCAGCCCCAGGGGGAGATTGCAAAAGCAAGGTGGGCCCATCTGTTAGCTCGATAGCAAGCACTTGGAGACTGTGAAGGCATAAACAATGTCTTCCAAAGAGCATCTCACTCCCTCAGTCTGATTCTGTTATACCAATTGTCATCTGTTACCAGTTTGCTTTTTAAAAGACTAAAAAGTTGAATTTTGAAGTCAAAGGGAGCCACCATCTTTGTTAGGTTAGACAGGATCTAGGGAATTGTGAAGAAGAGATGAAAGCTCTGCCTCAGTCTATGAATGATAAAGTAGTCTACCCAGAGATGTAATCATCCAATATATAGTTCTGTGTCCCACACTCTTGGAAAAGATGCTCTGAAAGCTTTTAGTTGCAGACATCCTGTATCTTCCTCCATCTTCCTTATCACTAACAAGTGGTAGAAATACTTGCACTTGGTATTTACCTTTGGGAGGGAATCTTGTTATGTTAAAATGCACTTGATGATTCTATCATAAATCTGAATGTAAAAACACAAAACAGGGAGGAAGGAAACTAAACTGTGCTCCCGCTGAAAAGCAGTGGGAGGATGCAGAGACGGTGATCAAGCTATCTTCAGCCTTCAGTGAGGCTAGGGAAATGACAGTTTTTCCCATCACTCTCTTGGTTCCCAAACTGCATTAAACATCTTCCTGGCTGTCTGTAATTTCTCCCCCGCACCAGATATTTTTAGTTGCATTAGACAAAATGCATCAAGCCTAGCATACTCTCACATTTTAAATGGTTGTGTCCAGAAATCTATTAGATTTCTTGTGAAAAATTTTTCAGTGTCAGAGGCAGGGTACAGTAAATGGTTTGTGCAAGAGGAAAGAAAAACGAGTGAAGCTGCTCACCACCCTTCTTTTAATTAGAGTCAGTCCACCCTATCTGTACATGTGTCTACACATGTGTATGTATATATGTACATGCATGTGGATATTGATATATCTCATGATTGATTTGAAAAAAGACTTGCAAAAAGTAAAAATTTATAAACCATTTATGAAGACAATGGATTAGCAGACTAGGAATCAAAGATTAAACTCCTACATAGCCTCAGGCAAGTCACTTCATCTCTCTAAACCATTTTATCCTGATCAGCTAAATAGAAAGGGGCATCTCTTCTGATGTCCAAAGTTTCCTCTAGCTCTGGAAGTCTGTCACGCTTTGGTGGTGAAGGGAGCAGACAGAGGGAAAGAATCAAACTGTTGTGAGCATAAAGAACTCTCTCTGGAAATCAGAGAAGCCATAAACACCCTCAGAAAAAGTCAATTGCCTTTCCTATATTGTATCAAATAAAAGACTTGGCAAAAAAAATGCCACTTCAAGTCATGTCTGAGTTTCCAGACACTTTCTGAGATAGCAGCAGAGCCAGAGAAAACAGTAGCCCACACCTTGCACTAAATGCAATGGCCGCACTCACCTAGAGACTTCACTTTGCCTTCATGCTCCTCCGCTCATGATGCATCCAGCACTAGTCTACCTATGAGCAAGAAAATCCTACGTCGTCCTGGAGCATTCAGAAGGTCCACAAGCTGAGATCTGAGACTAAGTTCTATTGGTCCTCTGGAGAGGCAAATCATGAATAAGGCCAAAGTAACTTTGGCCCATCAGCTACCCTTTTTAACCTTTCCCTCTCAGACTCTTCAAGCACAAGGTATCAATTTTATGATGTTCTGCTGGAACCTGATGTTGCAGAGATTAATAAATCCAGTTCCCTTTTTGAGAAGCCCCTGAATGGGTAGGCAGAGGGCACCCACTCATTATAGAGCTGAGAACTCCGATGGGTGAGGGCAGGGATGTCTTGGGCTTAACTCTATTCAGTGTCCAGTAAAATGCCTGGTACTCAATAAATAGTAAGTGCTAAACAAAGGTTTGTAGAATGAATAAATGAACCTATGAGGATGTAGAAAAGAGTGCAATTAGTGTTGACTGGGTTGCGCATGGAGGAGAGTGCAACCGAAACTTTTCTACTTAATCACAGGAAGACTGGTAAGGTATGAAATGCCCAACGAGATTTGTTGCTGTTCTAAGTAGACATTCATCCTATCAGAATTCAAGAAACTTGCAGCCAAAGAAATAAATCTCTCATGCTAAAAATCTAGGCACAACTGAGAAGGGTTTTGTAAGAGTTGTTCTGTTTAGCTTGTAGGGTAGAAAGGGGAACACGGGCATGTTTAGCCTCAGTTCTAATACCTACCCAATGAATCTACACTTCTTTGTATTGCCCTCACCCCTACCTTCCAGGAATATGCACCCAAGGCAACAAATGACTTATGATTTAATGCCCTAAACACACTCATTTAATTGAGAGGTGCCAAAACACTAAATCCTCAAAAATATGATTAATATATTTCAATTTACTCAAACCTTTTTCTCCAACTATAATTAACAGTGTTGGAGTTAGGATTGCCAAATAAAATACTGGATGTCCAGTTAAATTATAATTTCAAACAAACAATAAATGCTTTTTTAAGTATAAGGATGTCTTAAATATAGCATGGGAACATACATAAACCCACAGACCGGTTAAATCTGGCAACCCTAGTTGTAAGAAGAATAATTAAACACAGTGGAGAAAGGGGTCCTTAAGAAAAGTTACCACTAATTCTGAAGCTCATGTGCTAAAACCGTTTCCTATTTTTTCAAATGGTTCCATTTCCTTGGAATTCCATTAGTCCTACAAACATTTTCCCTCTTATGGATATTCTTTCGAGATTCTTGCTCAAAATGAATTGAGTCCAGGTATATAGAATACTCTGAGAGAGAAAGCTCAATACAGTTGAGTTGAAAAAGACAGCCTACTCTACACAGCACAAGGCCAGGCTCACAACAGTAACTGTAAACCCCTTCATAACATCTGCAAAGCTCTCCGAGGACACAACATGACCCTGCCCCCCCCCAGTCACAATTGGTAGTCCCTTTCCTTTTGAAAATGGGACTGAGAGATTGTAAGTCAATCTAGGCTAGTCCCTTGTATAGAAGAGATACAAATTCAGGAGCTATGACAGGGCTATAATCTGGCATCCCTGTAGTCCAAGAAGAGAAGAAAACTGGTCTTTGGAGTTATTTAAAAACTAGTAGACAAGAGCAGACATTCAGAAAAGAAAGGGAGTCCAGAGACTGAAAAGTCTCCTTGTCTTCACTCTGGCCCCTTTCAGGGTTCAGCTGAATCTCTGCCTGTGATTTCCACGGCAGGGCAGGGGGAGACAGGGAACCTTACAATAAATTCCTGCTTTCACTTAATCCAGTTCAAGTCAGTTTTTTCCTTTTCTACTGACAGAGCCCCAGCTAATACTGCCATCAATTCATTTATTTAACCTGTCTATATTCACAAGAGATTTCAGGCACCCATGAGTAAAGAATGGAAGGGCAGATGGATAGATGGTAGGGTCATTTCTTCCTGAGAGGGCAATCGCAGATGGGCAAAGGGGCTAAACCACTCACTTTTCAGGATCTTTCGTTGTGGTGCTAAGATACAGCAGGTCTCCAGTAAGGTGAGCAAAGATGGGCCTTCCCAGAGCTGTATGTGTGTACACACACCTGCGCACATATGCACATCCAATGTGGCTGCTATCCAAACCTCAGTGATGCTGGGAAGCAAAGCACAGGCACCTTCAAGTACAAGAAGAAACTGAAGATGGTGGCACACTGAATATATGGAAAGGAGACACAGATAAAAAGATGATTTCTGTGTCCACTGTCCAGGAGAACAAAGGTGCCACTTAAAAAAAACAAACTAGAAATTAGGAAATACTAAAACTAATCTTATGTTATGTTCCATGTACAATACAACTATTTCTATCACTATCTCCAAATTATCAGCCTTCTTCTGACTTTCAACAAATCCATGATCTCCCTGGATTTCAAAAAGGTGATTCAGAAGCTACCACCTCGGATCTAATCAGAAAATCATAAAAAAAAAAAAAAGGAAAGATTCATAGGAATAAAACTGATAGAACTGACAAGGAAGGGAGGGAGGGAGGGAGGGAGGAAGGGAAGAAGAAAGCCCACCCACCCTGGCTGGTGTGGCTCAGTGGATTGAGTGCTGGCCTGCGAATCAAAGGGTCACCGGTTGGATTTCCAGTCAGGGCCAGGTCCCCAGTGGGAGGCACACGAGAGGCAAATATGCACTGATGTTTCTCTCCCTCTCTCTTCCTCCCTTCCCCTCTCTCTACAAATAAAAAAGTAAAATAAAAAAGATATAAAAAAGAAAAAAGGAATACATGGAGTTCATAAACAAGGATAAATATCTCAGTGTAAACATCCCAAAAGAAAATTGGACCACATATGGACAAAGAAACATAAAGTAGGTAGTTGGTAAATTTAAAGTATCTTTATCTCTCTAATAACCAAAAAAGGAAATAAAAATAAGGAACTTGTTTTTTACCTATCAGATTGGCAAAGCTGTAAAAGAACAGTAACATTCAGTCAGCATGGGTGACCTTGTGGGAAACACACTGTGGTGGACGAAAGAGAGGGTTCCTAACACTTCACAAAGAGCACTGTGGCAACACAGATCAAAATGTTAAGTGTGCTCACTCTGTGACCCAGCAATCTCACTTCTCTGAATTATTCCCCAGGAAACAGGACAATGACATGTAGTTATTACTGCAACATATTCTCTGTAGCCGTGTTTAAAATAAAACAATAAAAAACTTTTCAACTTAACTTTTAATCAGTTAACATGAGGAGTGATCAAATAAACAAGGTATATATCTGTACAATGAAACACTTCCCCAATAGGAACATGGTGATGTAGGCCTGTATTACACTTACTGGCGCAGAAACGATGCCTGCACTCTAGTGCATGAAAAAAGCAGTTGCAAAATAGTATAGAAACTGTCATCCAAGTTTCCTCATTTCTGACATACAGATTTCATGCGCAGATATATGATAAGGAGAAAAAACTCTGTAAATACATTCACCACAGCATCAATAGTGCTTATCTCCAGATGGTCCAATGATAGCTGATATATACTTTCTTTTTAAAAATGTATCTCCTTTTTCTGTTTTTTTTAAGAGAAACCTTACTATCAGAAAAAATAGCTATTAAAAGCATTAGTATATAAAGATCTCACTGAGGAAAAAAATCTCAATTTCAATAGAAATAATAGGCCAAAAGATATCAGTAATTCATAAAAGAAGTTTAAATAACATACAAACATATGTAAAAATATTCAGCTTTACAAGTAATCAAAGAAATGAAAATTAAAATATTTACATCTTTCAATTTAGCAAAGATTTTTTATTGGCTTAGAATACACAGTGCAGTCAAGGAGTATTTAAACTAACATGATCAAACACTGTTAGTAGACATGTAAAGTGGTACCACACTTTTGGAAAGCAATTTTGCAGTATTTTCAAAAAATCTTAAATTCTTTAATTTATTCATCTATGTTAATACAATATTTCTATTTTGGATAACATTTTATTATAAAAAGCAATTTTCAAACAAAAGAAATATCTGTCAACTGGAGAATGGTTTGTTGTATCTTAGAATATCATGAAACAAATATATTTCTGCAGATTTTATAACAATATAAAAGATGTACATGCTTAAAGCATATAAAGTTAAATATATACATTTTACATATACAAACTATATGTGTATATGTAAAAACTAAGTAAAAGAAAATAAGAAAACTGTAACAAATTCTTTAAAATATCTGTGACTAGTAAGACTAACATTTTTTCTTCTTGTACTTTTCTGCATTTTCAAAATGTTAAGCCACAAACAAATCATCTTTATAACTGAATTTTTCCTCCAATATTTTTCTCTAGACTCGGCAGATTTTCTACTCAGCAAACATTGTTGCCACACGTATTGTCATGCCCATTTTGTCACATCACTCCCTTGTCAAGAAACCTCCTCCAGCTGTTCATTGCCTAGGATATCAAGTTCAAACGCCACATTGGCATGACTTTCCAAGACTCAACAAGCTGCCTCCAAGCTTCTGACCTGCTTAATTTCTTACTTCTCTCTGTAACGGCACCCACAGGCTTGTTTCTGACCATCAGTTCATTCCGGGCCTCAAACCTTGGTCCCGGCTGTCTCCCCACCTGAATTGCCTCTCCCCATCACCTAGGACTCATTAAGAACTATCACTCCTTGTACGGTTTTGACAAGCCCCACTTCCTCAGGAAGCTTCCCGTGATTACTCTGGCTGCCCTGACCTCACTCTTCTCTAACTCAGTCTACAGCTCAGGACTCACTTTGGCCCTTACCTCACACTGCCCTCCCTGGCTAATGGGGACAGCACTCTTCAGGTAGGCTATGTCTTGGCACAAACAGACTTCACACACTTAAACCCACTAAAAATATCTGAATACTTGCAAAAATAAGCCAGAAGCTTAAAGGGAAATGTCCATTCAGAGCAAAAAAACAATACAGCATTTCTCAGATGTCCCCATCACTTTCCCCGCCAAAGCTAGGATCTTCCCTGACATGACAAACTTCGCCATTCAGGAAGGATTTACCCAAACAACCTGTGCATGTATGGATTCCATGTGAGGGGATATTTCTAGACATTGGAACTTCCTGGTCCTTGATACAATCTTAGCATCGGTGAGGCCACATCTTTACCCAGGAGGGAGAAAAGTAGATTCTGTGCCCAGGAATTCCTCAGGAGCATAGCTCTTTCGAGCACCCCAGGGAGCCATTGTCCCTCCCTTGGTTATTGGATAGTTCGCAAGTATATGGCCCCACCCCCAGTGAGACTGTAAGGGTGAGAGAATGGGAACTAGTGCTCACTGATCACGCAACATAATCATCAGGGTCATCATCACATTAAGCGCCACAAATTCTGAGCCCCTCACGTGGACCCAGTATGCAGTACACATTACTCAGGCCTTCGGATAATGTTGTAGGGTGGGTATATCACCTCTGCTTTTTCAGACTGACATCCAGGGTCTGGAAGTCGGTACTTTACCCAAGGCTGCACACCTCAAGAGTAGCACAATCAGGAGTAGAACCTGTCTTCAAAGCCTCTATCTTCCCACTACCCTGTGAGCCCCTCAGTAATCCTTCACATCTACTCTAACCTGTTATAGACCATCTCAGTCTAGGAATCCTTCCATTTGTCTAACCTAATTCCTTCTTGCTGCAGCTCCAGTTCTGTCCTCTTATTCTGTTCTTGTGAAATAATTACTCTTCTGCCAAGATTGTTAAAGCACCCCTTAACCAGCTTTTAGGCTGAATCAGTCTAGGTATTTCCAGGCCTGACTGTTGGGGCCAGTAACCATTTCCTTGCTCTTGTCCCAAACACTCTGCTGATTCTCACACACTCTCCATTGTGAAAGGTTCTTAAGAATTTCCAGGTTTGTTTTTTTTTAAGGCATGACAGTTGGGGGTGGGAAACCTTCCATCTGTCCAAACAGAATGCCTTGTTCCTGAGAGAAGAGAAATTAGAGGAAAGCTCCAAGGACTGGGGCCAGGGAAATAACATCGAGAATGAAGACAGATGAGTTTAAATGAAGATGAATCAGAAACACAGGATTAAATTTCCCCAATGCCTTCAATCTCACCAAGAACTGTGCTGGATAAAATAGATATGGATTTGATTTATCAAATGCAAATTTTTTTTCTCCCTTTAAATAAAAAAAAAAAAAATAGGCAAGATGCTGAGTACACTCCCAGCCCACTGACTGTCCAATTAGGCACTGCTCCTGAGTAGGAATCGAGCTGCAGGGAGGTGACTGCCTGAGTCTCCCTGCAGCCAGCATTTCCAGGCAAGGTGCCTCCCATGTTCATTCCCATAGAAGGCAGCCAGGGTATGAGAGTAAACACTAGTCTGGGAATCAGGAGACCAGGGTTCTAGCCCTGCCTCTTCTACTAATGACTGGATGACCCTGGATGACCTTGACAAGTCCCTTCACCTCCCTGGGCCTAAAACTTAAGCTTTCCCAAATTTAAACCCAAGGGCTTCAGACCAGAATCTTCATCATACACTCCTCTAGCATGCCTCCCCTGCCCAGTCATGCCTGGTCTTGGAGAATGCCACCTGGGAGCTGGAGGCTCAGAGCACTCATCCTCCAAGGAGCAAGCGCACTGGCAGCACACAGCCAGCCTCAGAGCCCTCGTAAGCTGGCAAAGAGAACCAGTGCTCAGAGAGCAGGGTAATGAGTTAGTGCACAGTGCTGTTTTGCTCTTGGTGCCATGCAGACAGGCTGCAGATGCTTCCCCACCCCTGAGCTTTACCCTCGGAGGGCCGCACAGCACACTCCTTTTCCCACAGCCCCAAGAGCTTCTGGGTGAACAGGAAGAGCAAGGAGACCATTGGAAGCATGACTCCCCTCTTGACTTCTATTTTGGAAAAGCCTCACCTCGCTGAAGTGCTATCTTAGTCTCCCAGACTGTCATAACAAAATACCATGGTTTGTGCAGATTAACAACAGAAACTTGTTTTCTCACAGTTATGAAGGCTGGAAGCCCAAGATCAAGGTGCCATCAGGGCTGGGTTTTGCTGAGTCCTCTTCTCTGTGCCTACACATCCCTGGTGTCTCTTCCTCTTCTGATAAGATGCCAGTCCTATCAAATTAGGCCCCACCCTTATGACCCCCCATTTAAAATTAATTACCTCCTTAAAGGGCCCATCTCCAAATACAGTCACATTGGAGTTAGAGCTTCAACCTGTGAAGGTTTTTTTTTTTTAAGATTTTATTTATTTTTAGAGAGAGGAGAAGGGAGAGAGACAGAGAGGGAGAAAAATGTAAATGTGTGGTTGCTTCTCATGCACCCCTTACCGGGGACCCCACCCACAACCCAGGCATGTGCCCTGACCAGTAATCAAACTGGTGACCCTTTGTTTTGCAGGCTGGCACTCAATCCACTGAGCCACTGAAGCCAGGGCTCAACCTGTGAGTTTTAGAGAATATACAATTCAGTACAGAACAGGGGGATTCCTAAGGATTATTATAGAGAGGGGAGGCAAGAGGCAAGTTTGGAAGTTTAAGAAGCAGAAAACTCAAGAGAAGGAAATGTCCTCCAGGGCTTAAGCAGATCAAGGACAGTAGCCTAAGGGCATCTCCTGCCCCTTGCTGGGCTAGAAGTGGTGGAAACTCAAAGGGGACACCTTGTGGCACAAGAGGAGAGGCTGTGCACTGTCCCCATGTGTGATTCCCCAGGGGTCACCTGCCTACAAAGGCACATAGATTTGGACAAGGACAGTGTTAGCTATGACTGTGTAGACAGGGCTCCAGCTGCCCAGTAAGCACCCAAGACCTCAGGACATCTCCCCAGGCTCCGGCACAAGGAAGAACCCCAGGGATGGCTGAAATTAATCCTCTACCACCCATAACAATGAAATCTTACAGCATTCAACTTGTTTGAGAGTAAGCTTCACACCTGACACTCTGACGTTACTGCCTATGAGAGGGGCAGAATCCTCGTGGGGCAGGGTGGGAGTCAAGGCCACGAAAGACGGGTCTGGGCCCCGGGGAAAATGACTTGGGGGATTCCCAGCAAAGGTGGACCAGCTAAACCTCCTTATGCAGGACTGGTCATGATAAGCTTTATAGTTGGCCCTGACCCCTTTAGGCCCCAGTGGTTCATCCTGGCTTAGCCACTTTCATCGACTTGATGGGAGGAATATTAGTTTCCAGAAGTAACAAGTTACCACAAACCTGATGGCTAAAAACAACGGGAATCTATTCTTTCACAATTCTGGAGGCCAGAAGTCCAAAACCAAGGTGTTGGCAGAGCTAGGCCCCCTCCAGGGGCTCTAGGGGAGAATCTGTTCTTTACCTCTTCCAGCTTGGCTGGCTGCAGGTGCTCCTGGACTTGAGGCCACATCCCTCCAATGCTGACATCTCTCCTCATGTTGCCTTCTTCTCTTCTGTGGACATCTCAGAACTCCCCTGCCTCTCTCACAAGGATATGTGTGATTGCATTTAGGGCCCACCAGATAATCCAGGGTGAACACCCTCCTCTCAAGATCCTTAACTCAATCACAGGGTTCATTCACAGGTTCCCAAGATTAGAAAGTGGGTATCTTCTGGGAGGCATTCCAGACTCTCACAGGAGGGTCAAGAACTTTGGAAGCTTAACCAGGCACGACCCCCTTCACGACCAGCCAGACCCACCACCACAGCTCCTGGTGCAAGGCCTAGAACAGAACGAGCTCCTGAGATTGGTTGAACGAAGAGTTTTTTAACAAAAGCCAATATGATAAGCACTAAAGCCAGGACTTAACAGTAGACCCTAAGTTTTTGGATTTTTATTGACTAGACAAACTTACACCAAACAGAGAGGAGGAGGTGGCATACAGGGAAAGGTATCCACACAGGACTTTCAGCTCTTTAAATTGCCAAGTGAGGAGGATGAAAGAAAATGCCATTTACTTTCATAATCACTTCATAAAAGAAAGAACATTTTAATACCAACAGGAAGGTCATTGCCTCAGAATAAAGAACAGTCCTTAAAATTAAATAAACCCAGCCCTATTAAAAAATCACTTCACAGTCCTTTTTTCCTCCCTAGTTTTCCACAGATAAATAAAGATTCCATCACAGACCTACACCAGCTTGCAAATGGGCATTTGGAAGCACCCTCTGAGAAAAAATGTTGGAAGGAAAAAAGCCACTTAATCCCAGGAATGACAGAACGAGCATCTATCATCCACTGAGCCTCCCCCTCCCCACAGCGCCCCCAACTGACCATCAGAAGTCTAAGGCATCAGCCTAAGCATGACTTTTTCCTATCACGAAGCAGACACAACAGCCTACTTCCGGTACCCCCGGACAGCTCCTGAGGGACAACAGCTTTGACTCCACACCTGCTAGTATTGAACCTGGGCCCCTGCCTCCAGCCTCTGCCCTCAGATTTCTTCCCTCTCATGACCAACTCAACCCCTGCCCACTCTGCCTCTCACAAGTGCTCCCCTTCCACTCTGCGACAATGTCCACAAGGCCTTTGCCACTTCAATGCCCATCACTCATCCCCACCAGCCCCACCAGGTAGGCCTGTGGTATGCACGGGCTCCTAGGCATAACTGTGCACCCTTCAAGAGCATCTTCCTGCATCAGGGAGGCATCATAGGACTTTTCCAGCAGCATCTGTGTTTTAAAGACTTAATATGTGTCTGTTCCCCATCACCAGGCCCAGGAAAGGTGAGCTACAGATGCCACTGCAAGAGAAGGCAGCCAAGGAAGGAGGCACATTCTGCCAGGCGCTACAGGACCAGCAGACTTCACTGCTGGACTCCATGAAGCCTTCGGGATGTCTCACAGAAAGAAGTCACTGGATCCCTAGCCCAGGCCTGGTGAAGACCCTAGAGCTACATAAATAGTCCACTCAGGACTCTGGTGTCTTGCAGATGGACCTGAAATGTGCACAATAGTCTGGAGGAGAAAAAAGGACAAATGTCTTAAAAATAAGCCAGACCAGAGCTGGAGGGATGAAGACATGGGATATGCTATTCACTGTGTATAAAATTTCACTTTTGAAAAATGAGTCAATTCTAGAGAGCTGCCGCATGACATTGTGCTTATAAATAACAATAGCTATGTACACTCAAAATCTATCAGGAAAGTAGATCTCACGTTATGTGCTCTTACCATAACAATTTTTTTATTACACACAAAAAATTAAACAAAATACATTAAAAAAAAAAAACATGCATACCCTCCCTGGTCAGTGTGACTCAGTTGCTTGGAGCATTGTCCTGTAAACCTAAAGGTTACGGGTTCAATTCCCAGTCAGGGCATGCACAGGAGGCAACTGATCAATCAATGATTCTCTCTCACATCAAGTTTCTCTCTCACTCTCTCTCCCCCAGCCAGTCCCACCCCTCTCTTCCCCTCTCGAAAAATCAATAAGCATGCTCTCAGGTGAGAATTAATTAATTAATTAATTAAAACATGCAGACCCTCTGACCCTATAATCCCACTGCTAAGAATTCCAGGAAAACATCAAAGATTCATCCACATTGTAGGTATAAGTATGTTTACCACAGTTCTATACAATAGTAAAGCACTGAAAAAATTGGAAATACCCATATATTGGGACCTCTTGCAGCTAATAAAGGTTACCCTGTAAAAGAATTCTTACTGACATTTAAAAAAGCCAGTGTGTAATAATAAGTTGAAATATTTATTGGTATTTGTTGCCACTGTGAAGAATTGAGAAGAATGAGAACTACTGTATTTTTAACTCTCCCACACAAGCCAAGACTGTGCTTACTGACCTCAAGGGAGATTTATGTTTCAAGACAACTTTCATTCTGGGTTCTGGTTCTTAATTCTAAACTCATCGGGGCGATCTGCAAGGAGGAGGGAGAAGCTGTTCATGGGGAAAGGTGAGAGAAGGGAGAGGTGGAAGAAAGGTCTGCAGGAACCGGCTCCCTGCCCACTCCTGTCCCAGCACCACCTCCCCACTTCTCCACACACCCCCTCCCCCCGCTGCACCCCAGGCAGATAGCAGTCCTCAAGGGAATGGAGGCAGCACGCCCCATGGGGCTCTGCCCAAGTTCCAGCCCTGTCCTGCCCCACCACAACGAAGAGCCCCTTGCCAAACCTGGCTGAGAACCTGCAGCTGCCCCACCCTCACGGGACCTCACACATTTGGCAATAAGTCCACACTCACGAAGGACCTGAGACAAGGCTGTCACTATTGCCAGGCCAGTTCTAGGGATGCCCGAGGGGTGGGCGTGGAGAGAGCCTCCAGCGAGGCAGGGTGGATGTTCAGAGTGAGAAAATATTTCATTTAAAGAGCTAGTGCCCAGATTTACAGAATAAAATCCATATCAACTGTAGGAGCAAAGTGGAAAAAAAAAGTATCACAAAATAATGGGTGTGCCTCATTCAATGAGGAAGGTAATGTCATTACTCTCATTTCAAAGATCAAGAAACTCAGACACAAGGAAGCCAAGTAGCTCCCTGAAGGTCATACAGCTACTAAGCATCAGTGCAAGGTTTTGAACCCAGGTCATCCAGCACCAGAGTGTCCCTGACCTTCCACTGCCCTCACTGTCCACCACACCCATGGGACTGCGCCAGTGCAGAGAGGACACTCAGAAGTAGAGACACTAAAGGCTCATAGGATGACCTTGGTCGAAATAATTTTTCTCTGTGTTCTTGTCTGCAGCTTCAGCAATGAACATGCATTTCTTTCATAATTAGAGAAAATTAACTTGTATTTAAAACAGAAGCGAAAGGCCTCTGTGTTCCCTGAGGTCCCAAGAAGCTCCCCAAGCTCAGAGCAGCCCTGAGGCAGAGCAATACCTTGCAGCATAGCCTCTGGGACTGAGCTTCCAGCCTTGCTCCGTGCCCACCAGGTCAGTCCAGCTGCCTCTCTGGGGCCCAGGGGAGGAAGCCACATAGACACAGGGGTCAACTGAGTAACCTTCTCCCCTCATTCAGAGAGTCCAAAAGGGACCCCAAAAGGCAGATCCACGGTGCTATTTTCCATGGCCCCAGGCCCCTATTCCCTGAATCCCCTCACTCACTGAGTGGGCAGGCTCCTGGGGGCAGTCAAGCTGACGAGGGTTGGCAGGGTGGGAGCTACCCTCTAATTGACTGCTAACTTATACCAAAGGTTCTCTCCCCTCTCCTCGAGGTGAGGTCTGGCTTGAGCTCCCCATTTCAGGAGGTCCAGGGGCACAGGAAGTCCTTTTCTGCCTCAGGCCCTTTGGGCTTGCTCTGCCCTTTGAACACCCATCATAGGACCTCACCAAGTACCAAGCAGAGCATCCCCAGGCCAAAGTTCACAAAGGTCAAAAGAATGAAACAGGACCGGTGTAGGCGGCTGACTGGCTATGGCACTGGACTGCTGCGCTGGACAATGGTGGGAAGAATGGGTGCCCTGTCCCAAAGGGACGGCCGCTGTGCATCCCCAGCTGGGGGGCTGTCTTCCAAAAACAGGGGCTATGCTGCAGAATGTCTAGTTTTCCAAGGGAAGCCAGAAACCTAGATTTCCATGCAAACAATTCAGATTGTTTTTAACACCTTCCATACACTACCAAAGCAACAACGGGTTGCCCAGATCTCCCCACTGAGTCCCTGTGGTCGGGGTCCACCCACGGCAGCTTGACCATCGCTTACTTGCCTCCTGGTCCCCCCCACATACCCAAACTCAGGCCTTTCCCCCCCTCATGCCTGTCCTCAGCTCACGCCCCACCCACAGGATGTGCCGAGTGTCCAGGCACTGACCTTGCTGGTTTCACTGCCCAGGAGGCAGAGTAGTGGCCCCTGATCTACCCAACAGAAGGAAAGAGTCTGGACCCCTTCCAAAGGCTGCCAACCTCCTGCGAGTGCCCAGCAGCAGCCTCACTGCCAAATCACCAGGGAACACAGACAAATGCCTCCCCCGCCCCTGAGCTGGCGAGCTATTTCCCACCATATCCTGTCCTCCCACCCGCAGTCTGCAAACCAGCATGTGTGCCTCCACTGCACTAATTGCTGGCTGCCTGATGGCACTGAAACAGCCTTCTGGCTCCTGGGTACCAGCAAGCACAAGCCAGGCCGGAGCCTCAAGAAGGCAGTGCCTGGACCCAAGTGGGCCAGGATAGGGATTGGACCCCTGCCCGGTTCCATGAGCCCTGGGATCCTTACCCTCATAGTCTGGGGCTGATCCCAACATTTTTCTAGCTCTGGAGCTTGGTCCACACTCCCCAGGAACAGCCTTCCAGCTGAAATAAGACTGTCAATCTTCCAGGCTCCTCAGGCCCTGCCTTCACTAACCCACAGGGAGACAGCCGGAGAATCCAGCTCTGCAGAACACGGCAGGGAGATAGAGTGACCATCTCCAGCTAGTCAGTCAGGTGTGGAGATGCCACATCCCCGAGGCCAGCTTCCAGGCTGAAGTCCTTCACTAGGTCAACCTGGCTGGGCAGTGCCCCAGAGCCAGGGGCTCACCATACGTTAGCTCACGGAATTCCCACAGCAGCCTGATGAGGCTGGCACGAGATATCCTTTTTATAGACTAGAAAACCATGACACAGAGCAGTTAAGGAACTTTCCCAACATCACAGAGCTAAGTAGTGGCAGCATTGGTATTGACACCCAGCCAGTGAGACACCAAAGCCTTAACTGCTACTCTGTACTTGTCAAGAATCTACTGTGGCTATTGTACATGTGTATTTATTCACATGGAAACATGCTCACAATCTATTATTACATGAGAAAAGTGGCAAAAGAATACAGAGTACAAACCCTTCAAGAGAAAAGACAAAGGAGCATGGAGTTGCAGAGGCTGCAACTGACGTGAAATGCCATGTCACAAAGACAAGGTGGTGGAGGACGAGGGTCACCTCAGCTGAACCCAGGCTCCTGCACCCACTACCCACCTGCACGCAGCTACCTCCAGCAAGGCACTCACCCTCACATAAATTCTCAGCCTCATCTGTGAAGGAGAAGCTGCACCTGACATCATCAGCGTACATATTACATACAAAAGACCCCTTAGTGTACTGTTTCGTTTACACAAGGTGTCCAGAAAAGGCAAATTTTCTCAGACGGCAAATAGGCAGCGGCTGCCCAGGGCTGAAGGTTGGGAATGGGCATTCACAGGAACTGGGCCTGGGGGATTTTCCTGGGCCATGGAAATATTCTAAAACTAGGCTATGCTGATGGTTGCACAATTTGGTCAATTTACTAAAAATCATTTCATTAAAATAATATGAAATTATTTTAATTCATTAAAATCAGTGGGTTTACCATATGTAAATCATATTTCAATAAAGTTCTTTAAAAATTACGTAAAGTCACTAGTACACACCAGGCCCTCAACATATAAGGGCGGTTGTTAACATTATCATTGTTAATGGGACTGCTGACAGGCTTACGAGATGGCATTTCCAGTGAATTAAAATGTTTTTGCTTACCTATATTATTTACATTTGTATGATAAATATGTACTTCTTGCACAATAAAAAAAGAAAGGGAAAACTCAGTTCCATTAAAATATCATTGAAAAAAAGATCCTGTTATCATGGGGGTGATTTTAATTTTCTTTCCTTGGCTTAGTTTCTGCTTTGCAACCGTGACTGTGCACTGCGTGGATAGAACAGCAGACTGTTATTTTCGTCTATAGCTTATTTTATGTTCAACCTTGTGCTAGACACCGTGAAGCATACACAGGAAGAGAAGAGATTGTCCCCCAGAGTCTTTCCATCTGGAGTGGAGGCAGGACAGATAAAGGACCGATCTGGGAAGCTGAAGAACAAGGAGACAGTCTGTGTGTGCTCCCAGCAGAGCTAAAGGACCCCAAGAATACAGAACACTCACTTGGTTAGGCAGCCAGGGAAGAGAGCCTGAGAAGATAGTCAAATAGGAGGAATGTCCATTCCCTCCATAAGTACTGAGCACCAACTGTATTCCAGACCATGCTAGGATGGGGATGCATGGTGACAGGACTGATAAGTTCTCGGACCCATAATTCCACATTCCCAGCCACCTCTGGGCACAGCCCTCCCCCACAGACTCCCTGTTGCCCAGGCCCTCATCCACAGCTGTGTGAGGTCAAGAACTAGGGAAGGCCCAGAATTTGGGGAAGGCCCAGAATTTGGAGAAGGCCTAGATTCTCGTCCCAGTACTACCACAAAATCCCAGAAGTAAGTCCCTTCCTTTTTCAGGCGCCAGTTTCGCCCATCTGTGTAAATGAGAGCATAATGTTATGGGCATGGCTCTGAGACCAGAAACTTCTAGATCTAAGCCTGGCTTTGCCATTTAACCAGCTCCTTAACCTCCCCCAAGTGACTTAACCCCCTGGAGCTCAGTTTTCCCTTCTGAACAAATGGGTGGGATGACAGCCCCGAACTCAGAGAGGTTTTGTGGGGTAGGGAGGATCAACCAAGGTAATGCAGAGGAAGCATTCAGGGTGCCACCCATATACTTGGCAAATGCAAATTAAAGCTACAGCTAGCATCCAGGTCTACAATCATCAGACTAAGGCTCTCGGGGATTTGGAATTCCTAGGGTGCCTCAACCCGGAAGATGCCGAGGTGCTAAAAAGCACTAGCTCAGCAAATGTAAATCCAACAGCCTAGGATGCCTTGAGAGTGGGAGGAAAAGAGGCTGTAAAACCAGTTGAGGGAAACGAAAGATTATAGTCCTCCAATTAGTGGCACCATCGCCTTACCCACAAACCTAGTCCAGCACCGCCACCTGCTGGCAGCAAAGGAGCTTTGCAAGAAAAGACATTTCCCCATGGCTGGGGGATCTAGAACAAACCTTCGATTCCAAGGGGGAAGTATAAGAGGGAAAGAGGGGAGAGTTTTAGGAATGTGGGTGAGGAGGCGTGTGAATGTGGGAAAGTTGAGGTAGAAGGGATTCAGGATGTGGAACTATGAGACCCAGTTCAAATCCCGGCTTCTCAAGTTTGGATAAATTATGTAACTTCCCCAAGCCTCAGTTTTCTTTACAAAAAGAGAATAATAATGTCTCCTTCTCAGGTAATGATCCATTTAACGTGCCCAGCATGGTTGAACACTCAATGAAGATCACTTTTCCCTCTGGACCTCTCCTAAACACCGCCCCCTGGGATTTAGAAGGTGAGGGGTCCTCCAAGCTCTGCTGTGTGTCACCATTCCTAAGCACCTGTCAAAAATACAGATGCTCAGGTCCCACTGACCCTACTGCAAATCTGCTCTCTGGGGATAATGGCCTAGGAGTCTGCATTTTAGGGAACTCTTGTGTGATTCTTACACGACTTTTGGCAGTCACCTGCATAGTGCAGAGAACACCAGGCTACAAGGTCTAGTTCTCTCTGCTCAGGGTCTACTCCCCCCGTGACACATGGCCCAGAGTACTGCCCCGCATGCCCCATGGGAGTGGGGCGGGGATGTGCTTTGGAGACAGCGCTGCCTGTGCTGACAGGAGCGGCAGGAGCGGTCAGAACAGCGGCACGTTCCCCTTCCCACATGGGCAGAGAAGAAGTCATGGGAGTCGGAGTCGGTGGGGATGAAGAGCCGTGGTGGGGGTAAGAGGAGGCGCAGGTCTAGCTCCCTCCGGCCCCTCCAGGAATGACCAGAATGCCCAGGGGCTTAACGTGCACAGCACTGAGCCCAGCACTTAGCACCAACAGGAGCTCATGACCCACGAGCTTTTCATGACCCCAGACTTTTCCCAGCAAGAAAGAAGGAGAGGGAACTCCAGCTGTGGGACCCACAGCAGCTACCACAACCAGCTGGTCCCTTCTGAGAAGCCAGAGGGTATCGGGGGTGAAGAATCCTGGTTATGCCTAAAGCAGTAGCCCTTCCATTCCCCCAGGGCCCTCCTGAGTCACCTTCCTCCCCCCACTGGGTGCTGATGTCCTGGCCAGACTCGTACCCTTCCTGCACCCTGGAGACAGTAAAACCCAGGCCCAGAGAGGAGTAGGGGTCCCTGACCCAGCATGCCTCGGAGACTCCGCAGCCTAAATCCTCACGCCAATTACAGAATAGTGTCAGGAGGCAAACTTTTCCCTTCTTCTCTCCTAGGCTCTTTGGCTGGTCTGATTTAGTTGATAAAAGACAAATTAATAGGAGAATAACAAATTTGATTTCGTACATATGGAAACCCCATTAAGAAATATGAGACTCAAAAAAAGTGACCAAAGAAGGCAGCGTTTATACCTTCTGGACAAAGAAACAATACATTCGTGAAGAACTGACAAAACAACGCAGTTTGGACCTGGGAGAGTAAATGAGTGAGAAGGTAACGAGCCTGTGCACACAGCTTTCTCTGTCCTAAAGTCCTTCTCTCTGGTGATAAGGCTGTCTCCCTTCCTCCTGCTAGGGAACGGCACCTGTCACACGGGAAACTTATTTCCTGCTTTCAGGGACACAAAGGAGCGCAGAGAGTCCTTCTGGCACTGGCTGTTTTTCAAACAACTTTCACTCAAGATAATAAATAGGCCAAAGTGGCATATTTGAGGGCCGCAGACTCAGTTCTCCTTCTGCAGCCAGAGAAGAATTACAGAGCACTCCCCGCCATTATCCACGGAGATGCGGTCCACACCCCAGGGGTTGCCTGAGACCACCAACAGCATCAACGCCTGTATATACTGTTTTTTTCCCATACACACACCTATGATAAAGTTTAATTTATAAGGTAGACATAGTTAGAGATGAACAATAAGTAATAACAAAATGGAACAACTGTAACAATACACTGTAATAAAAGTTAGGTGAACGTGGTCTCTCGCTCACAAAACTTCTTCTTAAACTGTACTCGCCTTTTCACTGAACGGAAGCACTTGACGGCTTCTCTTTGGCATACCCGCAGGGCCAGCATCCCTAGTCTTCCGCTTCCGGGCTGCTCCGAAGTAAACTGAGGCCGACAAGAACTCGAACACCGCACGAGCGTTACCGAGAGAGTTCATCTGGTCAGTAAAATGGCTGCCACGTGGCCAGCGTCGCGGGGAGCGTCCACGACGTGCACACGCTGGGTAAAGGGAGGATTCCCGCGAGAGGGCGCGAGATTTCATCATGCTTCTCAGAACAGCGGGCTCTTTTTTAAACTTACGAACTGTTTATTTTTGGAATTTTCCATTTAATATTGTTGGACCGCAGTTGATCGTGGGTAAGTGAAACTTTAGACAAGGAAACCGCCGGTAAGGGGAAATTACTACAGTGTTTCCATCACACAAGAGCAGAAACCCAGATCAGAGATGGCATGTAATTAACCCAGAACACACAGCAGAGCTGAGCCTCAGACCAGGCTCTCTTATTACCGCCAAGTCACGCCTTTTTATTCCCACTACAGATAGGTTTGGGCCAGATGACCCCTGCCAACCCCCTACCCCCATTCAACCTTTTAAGATTCCAGAGCCCCACCCTGTTCTTTTAGGTGTATCTCCCTCTGGTTCCCTCAGTGCACCAACTACTCAAACTAAGGTAACCTCCTCTCCAACCCGGAGCAAACCCCCAGACTTTCCACTTGTTTTCTCTTTTCCAACCTTCCCTCCACCCATCTAGCCTCGTGCCCACTCCCGCATATTTGTGAAAATTCTCCAGTTCTTCAAAGCCCCCAGCTCAGTTCTCACCAGTTTCAGGAAGACTGCTGTAATCCGCCCAGTGAGAAATACCATCAGCTTGGTGTGGAGCAGGGCATGGGGTCAGAAATGCCAGCCACACAGTGAGCGTGTCTGCCAGGCACTGAGCTGTGAAATAAATGCATGAGCCTCTATTATATGGGCTGTGCACATATATGAGTACATTGTACACATGTATATACATTCTCTCCTTTATCCTCCAAACCTGCCTTTGGGGCAAGAGCCAATAGTACGCCCATCTTGCAGATGTGAAAACCAAGTCTCAGACCCTGACACAATACCCTTAAGGTTATCTGAAAGGCTGTCACACTGAAGAGAAAGGCTCCGGGGGAAATACTGGAATGTAGTGTGAAGGGAGGGGGTGTTCTAGGGCAGCCGGTATCAGAGCAACATAAAAAAATAATGTGGATAAAACCCCATGAGAATCTGGTCAGAGAGCCCAGTGTCCAGAAGGCCATGGTGTGGTCATTTTCCTTGTGACAGCAGCTGGTAGGCTTCTCCAGGATTTGTCAAGCCTTGTCACTTAGTACAATAATCTTTTTAGTTAGATAGGATCACCGTTCTGTGCAGAAAGAACCAACATCTCAGTAAACCATAATGAAGCTCGCACAGTCCAGGGTGGGACCGGAACCTAAAGCAGGCTGGACCCAAGTCTGCGTGCTTCCTCGCACACGGTTGATAGCATCATTTACGATGTCACTTACAGATGTTTCCATGGAAGACTCCCTCGGCTGGTGGCCCCACCCAGTGTCACAGTGCCCATCCTGTCCCTACTCTAGATATCAGTACACCCTTTTAGTGCTCAGTCGACTCTGATGTTCCAGGATTCTTGATTCCGTGAAAATCCACTGGTGAATTTTCAAGTCCTTTTGCTCTTCCAGAGTTCCATGTGAGGATGAAACTGTCTCTGGAGCAGCTCACTTGCCAGTAGGTTCAGGGACGGGTGCCCAAACCAAGCCCTGATGAACAGAAAGCAGAGGGGAGGAAAGGCGCTCAGAGAAGGGAGCAGACGTCTGTCCACTCACTCGGGGAAGGTCTGGGGTCCCTCTGCAGTTGTTGGAGGTTCGGCAAAAACAAGGCAAATGTGGTTCCTGCTCCCTGGAGTCCTAGACATAAATTCTTCCTTCCCCCCAAGTCTACTACTTTACACAGTCAGACCAGTGTGAAGGGCGTCAAGACGCCCGCCAGGGACTAACTGCTCTCCCTGTCTGCAGTCCCACAGTCCACTATCCAACCCCTCTCTGTGTGCCCCTCTGGTCCATCCAAACAGACCCCAGGCCAGGGGCAGGTTCTGATTGCCTCAGGCTCTCCCCAGGGCCTAGCACCTTGGAGATGTTAAAAACACTTTCTAAAACAGTGAGTGAGTGAGCAAGGTCAAACAAGGACCTAGGACAAGAGGATGCTCCTGCTCCACGGTCCAGATTCTATAAATGCCCACGGACAGGGCATTGAAGGCCTGGAAGGAGGAAAACGTGGGTAGTTTGGGTCAATCTGTCTCGCCACCTGAGAAACTGCCACACGGCAGGCAAGCCACCAAATGCAAACAAAGAGCAGCCAGTGCATGTCCACAGGGAGCACCATACACACAGTAACTGCGGTCAGCTGTGGCGTGGTTACCCAGTGGGTTCCGGCCGCATGTCTCAAGGAAGCCTCCATGAAAGTCTAGTTTGAGAGGTGACCTATGAGAATAGAGTGCTGGGGCCAACTTGTTTCAGTGACTAGAACACATTCTGCCCCTTCTTACAGGCTCACGGCGCGGCACCCCCAGCACGCTAAGGCTCCAAGAAACCATGCTACAGACACGGCAGTTTGACCTGGTGCTTCCCACACTTGACTTTTTTTTTCTTTTAAAGTAAAACCTATTTAATATTCCAAGGAAGTAGCATCCTCCTCAGCTCTCGTTCCCACCCCACCCCCCTAAATTATCTGTATTATACAAATTACAGCCTTAATATAAAAGGACAAAGTTCCAACAGTAGACTTTCAGGAACTAGCCAGTAAAGTAGGAAACGGGAGGAATCAGCCATAAAATCTCCTTCACCCACCATCCTTTACTACAGATAGGACCTTGAGCAAGTGACAGTTTTCTGTGCTTCAGGTTCCTGTTCTGTAAATGGTCATGAGCATCATGTGAGTTACTAGATAACAGGTGGTTAGAACAGCACCTGCAGAACTCACAGCATCCAATAACGTTCTGTTTTATGAAGAGCTCTTACTCCCTGAAACAATAGGAAGTTTGTGATTTCCTTTTTCACTCACAGGGTTAGTGCAATGGGCTTATAACATACAATAGCCCTTCGCATAACATATTATGGAGCAAAATGCACTAAAAGACAAAGACAATAGGTACTGGGAAAGTCTAGAAGGGAAGACTTCCCGGAGGAGTGGGGCTTGGCCTGAGCAGAGAGGACAGCTGGACACTCCTGGGAAAGGAGGAGCATCAAGTGAACTTCAGCCTGGGGGTGTCAGTGGGCTGGGGCTGAGCCTCATTAACTCTGCTCTGGGTGAGTGGAAGTCTGCTTCCAGGAACGCCGCCACTGACAAGAGACCGGCCAACCACTGGGAGTTGGCGGCTCTGCTGATGTTTTCCGGGAATAGAGTCATCTCCAGGTCCTGGAGGTAATGAGAAGTGACAGACGGTCTGTTGAGCAGAACGGAGCATTTGCTTCCCCAGCTTGCAACATTTGCTTCTGGGATGAATCAGCAAGTGCCCTCAGCCCCTCCCCAGATGCCTCCAGGGCAGGGTGGGTTGGGAACCTTGGCTAGAGGCAGAACCTTCTGAAGCTTGCTCTAGTGCAAAGGAGGTTGGGCGAAGGTTCTGAGGTATTTCAGGGAAGGTAAGGACAGGGAAACCAAGTGGACCATAGAAAAAAACTGGAAAAATACTGAGTGCCAGGGCAGGGCTCTGTCTCTTTCATCATTACTGTCTGTCTGTCTGTCTGTCTGTCTGTCTCTCTCTCTCTCTCTCTCTCACACACACACACACACACACACACACACACACTGTGGAGCCTCCCACTTCTGTCTGTCTCTCTCTGCAGGCCGTCTTTCTCCAGCAGGAGAGAGCTACCTGGAGGGCTGGAGTAATTAGAAAGGCAAGGATGAGGAGGCCATGCTTCACCTTCCAGCCCTGACTGGGGAGGACCCGAGATAGCCATTGTTCTCATCTCTGGCTTCAGAATCTGGAGCCTCCTGGCAGAGTCTAGGGCTGAATTCACTCCTGCCCAGATTCTACTTGTTTCTGGAAGGTGACTGAGTACCAGTTCAAGAGAGTATCTTGGAAGCACTTCATTGACCTAGAATTCATCCACTAAAAGCCCAGGAGATATAAAGGGAGAGGCAGAGGAGGAGCCCTGGGCCTCAATTGCCCCTCCCTTTTTTGGAGACCCACCACTTCTGGTTTAAACTGCAGGAAGGCCCAGAGGAGCAGCTCCAGGAAAAGGCTGAACTCATCCCCTGCCTGGGTGGTGAGCTCTCAGTGCAGTAGTCAGAGCTGACCAGAAGATGGAGCCAAACACCCTGGAAACCAAAACAGTTTTACTCTGGGGATTTTAATGTCCAGGGCTACAGGGCAGGAAGTAAACCACAAAGGCACTGAGGGATGAGCTCAAGGTCTCCCTCTTGCTCAGTGGCACTGCTTGGACCCACCCCCCATCCTCTGTCCCTGGGGCCAGCAAGAATCCTACCCCACTCTCCTCTCTGCTGTGCCTTGGGGTTTTGGTCCAGCCTAGTTTGTTCCAAATGCCCTGAATGGTTACAGCTCCCCTGCGTTAGGCTGATGGGGGCCTGGGTCGGGGCGGGGGCCTGAGGGCAATATAGTGTACTGTGATGTGGATGGGCTCAGGGTTTTCATGTGTTTCCCAGGTGGATAGATAATCTGAACCTCTCCTGTCCCCCCACCCCACAGCCACGTTGACTTTGAGCAAGCCTCTTAACCTCTCTGACCTGTTTCTCACCTGTAATATAGAAGCTTGCTACTACAGACCTACTGGGTTGTTTGAGGGGTTGCATTAAACAACTGATAACAGCTCCAAGCACCATAACCATGGTACACATAGCAGGGGCTCAATAAATATTAAGGTTTTGCTGTTGCTAGGACACTAGGTCAAAACGACCTAAGTGAGATGAGAAAGCAACGATGAGCACATAGGCTTGACTAGTGTCCAGTAACAGTATCACTGGGTGATGTGCCTCCTTCTCTCCCCTCCCCCACTGCCTTTCTCCTGGGCTCCCATGTCAGCTGGTTCTTGCAATCAACTGATGGTTAATCTTTTCCCTGGTGATCATCTCCTGATTCTGTGACAAGAAGAAAAGTCAGACCTCGCCAAGGAGACAAGGTAAGAAGGAAATGGCAGGGGCAGCAGGGCCAAAGCACGTGGGAGCCCCCAGGGAGGTAGGTCATGGGGGTCCCAACCTCTGACCTCACTCTACTCCCTCATACCCTGAATTCCTCCAGAGTTCAGTTGCCCTTCCCTGCTGCTTCTGTCTCCCTCTGCACTCCACACCACACGCCCTGGCCCCTCCACGCCCCGGACCCTCGCCTGAAGGTTTCTGAGGGCCCACGGAAGGCTGCCTCTGCAATCCTGGGCTTCCGGCACTGGACTCCATGGGGTCTGCCTCGCAGGCATGCGTGTTTCTGCAGAGAGGCCCAATGCTTCCTCTGGGGACAGAGATGGTGCTTTCACCCCTTGTCTCCTCCAGCTCAAGGCCAGGAACTCAGTCTGCTTAGGGCAGTGGAAGGAGCCCTGTGCTAGGAGTCAGGTGACCCTGGTTCGAGGTCTGGCTCTGCTCTGACATCTGACACTGGGCACTCCCTCCAGCCACCTTGGGGCGACAGCAGCCCTCCAGCCAGAACCTCCCCAATGAGTTCACTTCTGCACTACAGTTGAGCAGCCCTGGGATCAGTCCCACTCTGCTCTGACTCCAGGGTGACCTCTGGCAAGTCCTTTCCCCCTTCAGGACCCAGTTTCCCTGATTTTTCAGTGTGCAGGGAGTCCAAACCCAGGGGCTGGAGCCTCTTATAGCACTTGTCCTCCTACGAGGGAGACCCAATGCCAGTGTCCAGGGCCTGGTGCTGGGCCCCACTCTTCCTCAGTGCCCGGTGCACTTGCCGCCCTACACTCTCCTCCAGACCCTCGGCTGGGGTGGGAGATGCCCAGGACACCAAACCAGAAGAGGGGCCATTCAGGGGAGGTGTGCTGAGCAGCACTGGTGGGGAGGAGATACAACCTGGAGCTGCACAGAGCAGCGAAGGGAACACTGTGGTGGACAGACACAGGTTTTAGTCCAGACTCCCACGCTGTCTCAAGGCTATAACCTTACACTGTGAATGATGGATATCAGAGTCCTTTTGGAGAGCGTGGGGAAGGCAGAGGAGGGAGAGAGCCTGCAGGCGCTGAGAGGCTACCAGGAAAGGACAAAGGGGCAAGCAGCAACCACAGGAAAATGCTGGGTGTCATCTAACTGTCCCAACTGTTCAACTTCAAGAGCTGCTCGAGGCAGAAGGCAGCTACACTGATTCATCTGCTGCTTCACAAGCTGCAGACAGATGTTTGTTTGGAAGGTAAATCTCCAGGGGTGAAGGAGAAGGTGACCTGGGAATGTGGCTGCACTAGACAAAGGACCCTTAGACAGAGCTGATGCCCCCCCAACCAACTGAGGGAAGGCTGGCACAGGATTGGGAGCAGAGTTCCTCCAAACCACCACTGCCCTGTGAATCCCACAGTCCTTTTTCCCAGGCCTCTGAGCCCTACTCAGTCAATAACTTCTATAGGTAAGGTTTGAATTCACTGATTCATCCATTCACAAAGCAATGAAGTTAGCCAACAGCTTTATCCCTGGGTCCTCTTGTCCCTGGGCAGAGCGCCCCCCACCCCTTTCATCCCAGGACATCTGCCTGCCAGGGACAGCCGAAACCTGGCCAGCAGTCACCCAGAGAGCGTGTCCATGTGGGAAGCTGGCCAGGAGCCACATGAAGCCTGGTCTCCCAACTGTTCTGACCCAGCAGGGGTACGGGAGCCTCACCATGGGCTCTGCCTTCTTTGCTGCTCCTCACGTGGCCTCCCTTTGCTTTCTGCTGCTCCTTCTCTTTGTCATTATCTTTGCCAAACCCTGGAGGTGGTGGTGGCGGAAAAACAGGCCCAGGTGAGAGGCTGGTTTGATGGCGTGACCTGAAATTGTCAGGGCTCACTTCCTCTGCTGTCCACCTCTCTCTCCCCTTTTCCCTCCCCCTTTTGTATGTGCACAGTTTTTTCAGCTCTCTCAGAGCACTCTCACGTCCATTATTCCATTTAATGCCTACTGCCATTTTCAGAAATGGGTATGGAAGGGATTATGGACCCATTTTACAGAAAGGGAAACAAGTCCAGAGAAGAAAAGTGACATCTCCAAAACATACTAGGAAAGTGGTGCTGTGGTGGGAGTGGAATCTTGGATTGCCTCCTCCTGTCCAGGGTCCTTCCCCAGCGAAGCAGGGCATGGCTATTGTTGAGGAAGCCTTCCTGTCCCCGTCAACAGTAAGTGGTGGCCCTATAGTAAGCACTTCCCCCAGGAAAGACCTGCAGTCTCTGCTAAGCACCACACACACTGGGATCTGCCTCGGGGCTCCTGTGGGCCGTGGGAAGCGGTGTGGACACCTGCTGCATGGAACGACAAGCGACTGACCATGTGTGATATATGTACACGTGACATGCATGAGCTTGTCCGTGCGAACTTGAACCACTCACAGGTGGGAGTGGCCATTTCTGCTCACATCGTCCCCACCCCAGTATTGTTGTCTGTGGCTCCACACTTCCTGATAAACACTTTTTTCCTGTAAATCCTAATCAGACCTCTGGTGACACTGGGGAGGTTTCCTGCTGAGTAGGCCCCTTCTCCCACCATGCCCCAAATCATAGCCCTTTGAAGGACATGCCCTGGACACAGAGAAACAAAACCCAGGTGAGCAAAAACTCTGGAACTCACACTTTAGGGCTGAATCCACCTTGACAGAGTTTCCTCTGTGCACACCAATCTGAGAACAAAGAGAATGACAGCAGCTGGCATCTGCCTGGCAGGTTACAGTTCACAGAGCCTGTGTGTGGACAACGTCTTCTATGCTGAGCACAGAGACTCGGTGTTCACCCAAGTTCCCTTTGCCTAAAACCCCACGTATCCCCAGACAAAAGGAGATGGGTCAGGCAGAGATTTGGGCTGCAGAATGAGGACTACAGACCCCCCTTGTCTCCTATTCTCTGTCCGCCTCAGCAAGGCCTTGGCCTCAAAGAGCCTGTAAGCCTGAGGCGGGGCTGCCTCTAGCCCAGGAAGCACAGGATCCAGAGACCCAGAGCCCTGGACACTTTGTTCCAGAGCAGGGGCAAGGGCCACTAGGGCCTAACCCCCATTCTTCACGATTCTGTCACCCTGCCCGTTGAAGCCTGGAGGAACTGGACTTTGTCTGCTTGGCCTGAGTGGACAGTTAGGAAGATTGGGTGGAATTTCTAAAGAGGCAGATCCCAGCTCCACATAAGACAGAACTTTCCTGTAGTCACAGCTGCTCCGAAATGGAATAGTCTGTCTCCTGAAGTGGTGGGCTTCCCAGCACTGGGGGCCATACTGGGGGCAACCTGCTCAAGATAAAATAGAACTGAGTTCCTCCAAGTATAGCCCATCCGCAGGAATGACCTGGGGGGATTCTTACAGGGGCAGGTTCCCAGGGCCCACTCCGGACCCACCGAATCAGACTCTGAGTGTGGGCCAGGATTTAACCTTTTTACGAGTCCCAAGTGATTCTGATGGAGGATCCTGACTCACAAATGAATGTTTGAGATTTCCGCTCCAGAAGAACACTGTATGGAGTGTTTTCCCTTTCATCTCTGCAATTCTATGGTTCTATCATGCTATGAAACACGTATTTGGGCATTTGTGTATATAAGGGGTGTGCTAAAGACAAGTTACTTTTAAGTTACGAAGTTACCACTCCATGATGGAAGATGGCTGACAGAGGAGACATTTGTGGGGCAGGCCAACCCCAGTTGTAGGCAGCTGTTAATCCTCCCTGCCCCTCCATGCAGTGCTTACCTGACATGCCAGCCCTGGCTATTTTCACAGGTCTCTGGCTACGTGAGACTCGGTGGCCCCATCCAATTTCATCTCAGCTCCCTTGCACCACAGCTGGCACCTAGGAAGACAACCAATCTGGAGCTGGAGGGCAGATGCTCTCTGTGCTGGCCTAGCCAATGCTTTTCTTCTGGGGCCCTCTCTAAAATTTTTACACTCTCTCCCCTTCTGGTTTTCAGCCCTAAAGTGGACAAACTATAGTCCAAATGTCCTCAGACATCACAGTCAGATCATGACACATGTCTAGCCAAAGCCTGGGGCCCAGTCCCGCCCTCGGCCCCACCCCCGACCCCCTTGATCTCCCGGTCAGCTTCGGGGCACACCTTCCATAGAGTGTGGACACATTCTGCATCAGCTGTAACCAGGCTCTCCCCTCAGACCCAGTGATGTAACTTCTACAAATAATCACTTACATATGCAAAGATGTGTATATGGTATCAACTGTAGCATTATCGAAATAACAGAGCCAACAGAATATTAGCTAACACATATATAGTACTTGTTTCATTTCCTAAATGCTATTCTTGTATTAATTTATTAAATCCTCACAATGACCCACAAGCCAGGTACTACAATTATCCTATTTAGAACTTGTACATTGCCTTTCAGTAATTGAAAGATAATTGGAAAAAGCCTAAGAGTCTAACGATAGGGGATGCCTCAAATAAATTATGGAGGTTCCCTAAAATAGAACATTATGAAACTCTTAAAAGTAGAGTTAAAAATATTTAATGAGCCATAAATATGCTTGTAGTGTTTGGTAATATAAAAAGCACAGATAAAGCTATATTCCATATGATTAAATTTTGGATGAATATGAATGTGAAAGAAAAAAATATTGTGGGGAGCTCTTGGCAGGAAAGGCTTTCTGGGAGGCTGGCATGGAACCGAGGTTCAGAAACCTGTGCAGGGAGGGGTCTAGGGCGGGCTGCTCCCCAATGGAAGCTGCATGAGCTGTTGCCACTCACAATCCCCAGGTCAAGGAGCCCAGGGGGCACTGAACTTGAGATGCTCCGTGCCGAGAGTCCAGAGATCACTGTTTGCTCCTGAATGTTAGTAACTACAGGGTGAACATAGCCAAGTTCTACCCTCTCTGGGCCTCAGCTTCCCATTTGTACAAAGGTGGTAAGAACACCTTCCCTGACTCCCCCATGAGCCAGGCTGGAGGTGCAAAGCTCAAATGAAAACAAGCTACGGGGTTCCTAAAGGAGTGAAGCTGGGCTCTCTCTGCTGACCATTACAATAGGGCCAGCCCCACGGGCCTGTGACCGGGACAATCACACAAGGCCCACACTTGGAAGGGCTGACACTTAGGGTTTAATGTTCTATAGTCACCATCTTGAAATGCTTACTAACTTTATCTTTGAATTTAACTTCTGTTAGCAGAGTCAGATGTGACCATGAAGCAGGTGCTGGGAGCTTGAAGCCTCAGCTCACCCACGGCTCTGTTCACTCGGTCTCCAGGTGGGCCCCAGGCACCTGTGCAGGTCTGCACTCACCCAGCAAGCGAGCATCCCTGTGCCTGTGGTAGCACAGTTTTCAATCAGAAATAAAAAACAACATGACAGGCAAAGAGAGAGGACCATGAAAGAAGATGCAAAGCCTTATTCTTGCTTTTCGAACAAAAAACCGCACCCTCTCATTTTGCACTGGAGGCTGAAAATTAAGTAGCCAGCCCTGGGTAAGTCCGAAACGTCCCTATAAGGAATGTGCTCACAGTACTCCATTTCACAGGTGGTGACCTTGGGCTTCAAAGAGATTCAGCCAAGCGAACACAGATGGAAATCACTTAGGCAGAATGTGAGCCCAGATCAGCTGGACCCCAGAGCCTGTGGCCTTGACACCGCACAGCAGGCAGTGAGGTGATGGCACAGGTGGGGAGCCCCTGCAGCGCTGGAGCCCCTGGTGCTCTCTGACTGACCACAGTCGCAGCCACCCTGGTCCACACCAGGTCAGCCTCCCACGTGGACGGAGACGGCGGAGCCCACCTGGGGGTGCTGTTTTGTGTTCCCTCTCCTCCCATTGGATCTTGGTATCTCCCTTCCACTTTGGCCTTCAGTGCCTCCTATCCTGGTTTCTTTCTAGTGTCTTAGCAGTGCCAGGTGCTTTTCCAGGTGGGCTTCGTGTAAACTTGAATGAGCCAGCACAGACATTTTATCTTCCCACTGCCTGTGTTTCATTTAATCAAAAGAGACAGGTTATAATGTGCATTCAACCAATGGAACTCTTTAGAGACCAAAACTCTATTGGAGAGAAAGGGCATTTCCATTGGGACATAACAGAAAGTTCCAAGTTAAGTCATGTCCTTTTGAAGGGTGGAAAATCATTCAGTTACCCTCTGTCTCTTAGCTTGCCCAGGCTTATCTGTTTCCCTGTAGGGCAAGATTGTCGGTTTCTGAATTATTTCTTTACCACTCCCTGTTAAGTTCAGGTCAGAATTAGCTAATTGGCTCAGCATCCGCTGGCGCCACGGAGAATACAAACCCCTTGACCCAACCTGCTCTTTTGATGGCCGAGAACCAAGAAGTCAGTGCCAAGGTTACAAAAACAAGCAGAGAATCGCTCCACTGCCTCACCCTCTGTGACCTCAGGCTACCGTCCTAACCTCTGCAGGCCACAAGCGTCTTCATCTGCAGCCAGAGACAGAACAGTTCCCAATCTGTGGGGCTGTTGTGAAGGTAAAGGCAACAATGTCTTTAAAACCTTCGGCACAAAATAAACCCTCAGCGAACAGCTATGGTCGTTATTAAGATTAACAGAGTGAAAGTGGCTCCCTATCAATCCTGTGAGTGAGGGGCTGAGCCAGCATTAGAACAGCTGTCCTGGGGATCGGCTGTCAAAACCGTTGTTCATCTAATTTGTACTGCGTCTTTTCCCAGTCTGACACAGGGTATGGCTTTCGTGATGCTGGAAACAGGATTCTGTAAATATCTTTTCCACTAATATGTGGATTTCTGGGAGGAATGATTGATGGTCCAGAATCGCCCAGGAAACCCTTCTCAAATTTCTCCTGCTCTCCTCTCACCCTGCCTGCTTTGAAACCTGCTACCAAAGTACCTGCTTATTAAGAGGAGCCAGACTGAGCCAAACTTGGCCCCACTCCTGCTTCCAGGTGCCCGTGACAGGGACAATCACAGGACCCCTGGGTGTCTGTTAAACCCAGGCAGTGGGTAATGTCTCCTCACTCTTTGGTTCCCCTAGCCCAAGGTGCCCCTCCTACCCTCTTTAAAAACAGAAATTGTTATTGAGATCAATGTAGATCCACATGCAAATATAAGAAACAGTGAGATCCTGTGTACCCTTTACCCAATTTCACAACCAGACTATCGACAGCAATGCAATCCGCCTCCCATTCAGAGTCCTCGGTATTCCTTTGTACTCGCGCGTGGGAGTGTGCATTCAGCTCTACACACTTTATCACAAGCAAGTCTGTGTAGCCACCACCACAGCCAAGGTGCTCCGTCACCACAAGGATGTCTCCAGTCACTCTTTTAAAATCATACCTTCCTCCCTCCTCCCCCAGCCCCATCCCTAACCCTTGGCAACTGTTCATCAGCTCTCTGTTTCTGTAATTTTGTCATTTTAATGTTCCATAAATGGAACTATACAGTATGTAATATTTTAGGGTTGGTTATTTTTTTCACTCAGCATAATTCCCTTGAGATTCATCGAAGTTCTTCTGTGTATCAATAGTTTGTCCCTTTAAATGCTGAGTAGCAATCCGTGGCATGGGTGCACCGCATTCGTTCCGTCATTCACTGGCTGAGGGATATCCGCGTAGTTTCCAGTTTGGGGCCATAAGAATAAAGCTATGAACGTTCTGCACTCCTCCCTCCTTTGATCACTAAGTGATGCAGATGCTCTTCCTTCACTGCGATCTTTGTTCCTGCTGTTGCAAACATGACTTGTCACCACACCGTCCTTTCTATGCCAACTCCTAGTGGTTTTGGATAATCTGCCCAGATGTTCCCCTACACATATTGATCACCAGACAGGCACCTCCAAGCTCTTCCCCTACAAGAAATAAAATACAACAAATGTGAGTTGGGGAGCCAGACAACCCAACCTCACATTGCAGGGGCTCTTATCTTACCCTTAGAGTTGTGCAATCTCAGAAAGTCACTTAACTCTCTACATCTGTTCCATAATCGTCATAATAAAGTAGCTAATAGGCAGTAACATTTTTTTACTGATAGCTTACAGCAGCAGCTATCAGTGTAACGTAATGGTTAAAAACAGGAACTCTGGTATCGAGCCACCTGGGTCGGGGTCCTGACTCTACCTCTCGTTGGGAATGGTGACCTGAGGCAACTTATTTAACCCTCTGTACCTCAGTTTTCCATCTGTAAATGGCATGCTCCTCGTTCCTATTTCATGATGAGGATTGAATTAATACGTGCAAAATGTTCAGAACAGTGCAGGCCACACAGTGTTCATGAAGCATTAGCTCATCTTGCTATGTGGCAGGCACTATTCTAAGTACTGTACACAGATTATTTTATGTAATCTTATCAAAGACTTTAGAATACAAGTGCTATTATGAGAACAATTTTACAGATGACAAAACTGCATTTAAGGGATTAAGTCACTTGATCATGATCCTTGGGCTGGAAAATAAGGGAGCTGAGATTCGATTTTGCATGTCCACACCACCCTGCAAGCCCATAAATGGGTGCCACTGTCCTGCCTCGCAGAGTGGTTGGGGAGATTTACAGAGAAAAGTGTACTCCTGGTGCCTTGTATTCAAATTGTCCCACACACGTTAGTGTCCTCTTAACTATTGCTGGTTGATGATCAATCTGTAGTTCTATATACAGGAGAAACTGGCCACTTAAGACACAAGCCACCAAAAGTAACAATTTGAGGGTTTTGATGGATGCATCTGCAAATATTTGCAATGCTGACCTGACCCAACTATCATAACCAGATTTGGGACGAGTCCATCTAACTCACCCACAATTCATCACAACAGAAGGCTTTGCATCTGCGATGCAGAAATTGCTCAGCCAGTGGCACCAGTGTGGCCTCCTACAGGACAGCGGCCACCCATTCTGCATTTTGTTCCCCAGCCCACGCCTGGGAGTAGCCTCAGTGTGTGCAGAACCCTGGTGCGGCTCTGGTATAGCAAAAAGAGGCTGGGCCAGGAATCCAGACTTGTATTCAGGTCCCCACAGCGCCTCCTGTCAGCTGTGTGACTTCAGGGGAGTCACTTATGAGGTCTCACTGTTCCTAGCTGTGAAATGAGGTGTTTTAACCTTATTTGCCTGAGAGTCCCTTCCAGCTCTATATTCTCTACCAGCAAAACACTGGGCCACCCTTATTTGCCTTATTATTCCCCGCTTTCCTTCCTCTTTCTTCCTCTTTCTTTTCTTTCATTCAACCAACACATATGTCCTACCATGTGTCAGACCCTATGCCAGAAGTTGGAAACTCAGGGCAAGCAAAACAAAGACCAAAAAAAGGTAACTTAAGTGTTTGCTGATTTACTGACATAAATGTGTCTATTCAGTTCTAACTTGGAAACTTTTGCTACAATATACATGCTGACTATGTAGTTCTTATTATTCTCAATGGTCTGTGTAGGAGAAGTAGAGGAAGAAAACAGTTAAGAAAAACCCTTCAATTCTGACAGAAACATCTACAATTATCGTGAAGACAATTCAGGCCTCAACAGGCTTGGCTGAAACTGCCAAGGTCAGTGCACCAGTCACCAGGTGAGACTGGCTGGTGGAAACTCTGCCATGAGCTACTCCCATTCCAACTTAAAAATGTTTTAAGAAACTAAGCATATCGGTACATTCACAATGAAGTTGGGAAAATGAATTCCTCTTTAGAGCTAGATTAACAGCATAGCAATGGCCCATGTGTACAGAGAGAGACAGGTGAGGCTGACAAGCAGAAACAGAGCATGTCACTCCATTTGTAGTCTCTGCATCTGCCCTTTACAAAAGTAGGCCAGTCAGAAGCTGGAATGTCTGGAAAACTCCACACTGATGTGCAAGGGCGGAGGGATCAATCACGGCAGTCTTTGTCTTTCACTTAAAGAACAAATGAATTCAGAAATGCTCACTTTTTAAAAAAATTTTTCCTGAAGAGTAAATTGGGGAAGCAACAGTTAGATGTTAAGTTTGACCAAGTTTGGGGATTTGACCAAATGATGAAATAACAAGACAAGACAATAACAAGACAATGTAATAACAAGAGCCGGAAGTAAAACAGGGAGGAACGAGTGAACTGGTGCTTGAGGCGTAACAGGGTGCAGTTGGAAAATGACACTAGTGAGCAAGTTCTCAAAATTCTCCTCATACATATTAGCCAGAGATCTTGATGACAACTTAATTAAGAGGTCTGCTATTGTTACAACTTCCTCATTTCTCAAATACTTCAAGTCTTTTCTGAAAATGAGCATCACATTGTTGTTAAGACATAATAAGAGATTTCAATAGTTACCATTTGTGAAATATCATGCTTATTGGGTGCTCACTGTGGCTACAGTTTTATTCTGGATTTTCCCAACATGAAGAATATTCTCACCTTTAAAATTGAGAATGCATCTAAAAATACAGGAAAATGTCTTTCTCAAATGATGACATCAATAGCAACTATTTATAAAACATCTCTCTCTTGAGCAGGTCTTTAGATAAAAACAAGTGCAAAGAGAGAGTCCTCATTCAGGTGGAAGAACCCACAGGTCCTGTTTCCTGATCGTAGGAGACATGTGTGTGTGTGTGTCAGCCATAGTTTCGGATTTGTGGGAATGCCACCTATACGAATTATTATTTCACATGTCAGAGGCTCATCGATCTGGGTGTCTATGCCTTAAAAAAATTTATACACACACACACACACACACACACACATAATCAAAAGCAGGAAGAAAAAATAGCTTGTCCAACAAGTTTCTGAGGTACTATATAAAAAGGAAAATAAAACAAGAATGAGTCTATTTCTTTTAATATCAAATTTATAAAGTCTCTTTTTAATCATAGCCTCTAAAGATCTCAGTAGCAGGAAAAGAAGCATTTACTCCAGCTATAACTGAACATTTTACCTGTTGAGCCATTAAGTGAATTGGAAAGGGTGGTAGCATGTATTAGGATGTAACAGTAAATCTTAGACACCAGAAAATTTAAAGGAAAAGCACTAAAAGAGTAGGTATCATCAAAAAACTACATCATGTACCCACCTCAAACAGAATAATGAAGAAGTACCATTCAAAAACCATTGTCACAATCCAACAGGTTCCAAAATGTCCCCTCAATTGACCTATTCACCTACGAATGAATGTTTATGCTGTTATTTTTCTTTCTCTACTGAATCAAGGAACTTTATTTTTCATGTATTTTAGGTGTTATTCAGAATTAATCAGTCCTTTTGTCATTTCACTGGTGGTCTCCTAAATACATTAAAAAATACTTGGGTGGACAGGGGGAAGCTAATGAGAAAAATGAGGAAGAAAAAAAGGCACTGAGTCGCACCTGGCTTCTGTAAAGTCTGCTCTAAAACTGGTCGAGTTCAGGACTACATTCTAGTTAGACACAAAAGGAGAGTTACTGTTCTGTCCCTCACATCCGTATCCCTCCTCTTGAAAGAAAGCCTTAGATGTGCTTCTGGATCAAAGAGTAACAACTGCAGACTTTCAGTACACAGCAGTCTGAACAGGCAGTATGCAGTGTGTGACCAGCTCTGAATCTTCCTCACGGAGCACCCTGCTCAAGGGTTCTAAGCTCAGATCCAGCAACTGAGCTTGAGGCAACAAATCAGAACTGGAACACCAACTTTATTAACAACAAGGCAACTATTTTTCTGAAACTGCAAAATTACTCACTTTGGGGAGGATAAAATGTGTCTATATAAAGAGAAATATTCATTAATTTTCCTGATCACATTAGAGGAGAATAAAAGCAGAGCTACATTTTTGTGTGGTTGGCATACCTCCTTGCTTACAAACTGCCCCCTACCCCAAATAAGGTGATTACACAGAGAGAGTCTTGATATCAGTCTTCATTATGGTTTTGCAATTTCTTTAGTCTGAGAAAGATATTGGGGCTCATATTTAAACAAATAAAGGGATCAACTGAAACAATTATTTCATTTTATTTAAAGGTTTTAGAAGATGAATGGCAGAACTCACAAAAGTTCTCTAAATCATTGAAAATCACAAAGTTGAAGGACTTTCTAAAAAAGAGTGCCAAAATAACTCGTAGAAAGATGACACCCTTTTACTCTCTTAGATTGTCAAGGAGAACAAAGAGGAGGCTGAAGATCTAAAGGATAAAGCTGTATTTATAAATATGCTAAAGAGTACATTAAAACAAAAAGAATAAAGAAAAACACACCATACCTAACAGGTCAAATACTGTGATAAATGAACATCATTTCTACAGGACTCTACAGCCCACCTCAACAATATTCGAACAGCAAAACCCCATTACTAAAAGTGCTTCCACACTCCTTGGAGCTGGCTCTTACAGAATTTATCCTGCACACGGGACATGCATGGAAAACATCCTGCAGAGACTCAGAACACCTGCAGGCATAACACTGTTTCTCTAAATGGCACTCTTGGTCGGGAATTCAGTTGAGTGGAGGTCAACTACAACTTGGAGCTTGTCATCTTAGGGTGGGAGAGCAATCTGAAGCCAAAGGGCACATTGCTATTGCTACAGTTAATTTGTGGGACTACAAATACACTCAATAAGTTTCTCTTCAATGCCAACTATCTGCTGAGAATTAAAGAGCAGATGAAACTTTCTAACCAACTCCAAGAATTTGTGTAATAAAGGGTAATCATCACCGAGTTTATATATGCTCAGTTTCTTAAAGCCATAGATTTTATTAAAGAAAGAAAGTGCATGACATCAACAGATCAAGCACATGAATTCCAGATTAAATTAAGTACTTTTTCTCTTGCTTAACAACTAATCATATCCATGGGCTGCAAAATCGTATCCTTGACAAAATTGTTAGTGTTCTGCACCATCAAAGAAAAGACCAATATTTTTGCTTGAATGTCCCACTAACATTTACCTAGAGATAATATTTTTGAACATTCTTTTAAAAAGTTTCTTTTCAAATAATTTATTAATTATAACAACTGGGGAGAGCAGTGTGAGAGTCTGAATATGTCAGCCAAACAGTGAGGGCAACAAACTTCCTGTAAAACTGCTATTCTGCCTGAATTTTTACATGCTAAAATAACTCTTTCCCCTCAGGTCTGCAAGGGTACCCAAAATAGAACGGGATTTCTTGGCCATCACAAGTCTCAGGTCAATCTTCTCTGTTCCTCAATGTTCTGACAAAGCCTTCTGGCCCTGCAGCTCATTCCTCTGGCAACTCCGTCTTGTTCTCAATGAGCGAGATCTCCAGCACAGGTAAGAGGAGCTGAAAGGCATCCTGAATATAAGAAGCACTATTTGATGCCTGTTGGGATTGGGGAAAAAAAAAGAAGAAGAAGAAAAAGTCACTTAAAAAATACACCATAAGACAGCAACAACAAAGATTAATTTTTATAAATCTAATTGAATCTGAAGCCTGGCAAGTAAGGGCAGACTTAACCATTTCAGTAAAGTTACAAGGGAAAAGAGTAATCTAACTCTTAAGATAGCATGAAAACACACACACACAAAAAAAGTCTGCATTTTTACCCAACTTGTCCATCAGAAATAATAGCCATTCTTTGGCATCCTGCTCAAATCTGGCACTCAAAGCTTATTTATTCCTTGATCGAATGGGAAGATCCTGTCGCAATATTTTACTCAATTACTCAAAGAGGATTATAAAACCTACCCTAATAGGATTTCCAGCCCATTGTGATAATTCCTCTTTTATGGATTTAACACAATCAGTGAACACGAGATAGGTGCTCACAAATATAAACAAGGAATACAGCTTTCAAAAATGATAGTGTAGATATATTTCTGTCTAGTAGAACAAACATATTTATGACAAGCCTTATGAAATCATGCTCAGATTTTGTCAGACTTCTTTCATATCTGACAAATTCTGACCTTCCAAAAGAGTAACAACAGAGTTCATTACATTAACATAAAATGTATACTTGCAAGGACAAGTGTTTCAAATCTGTAAGCAAGAACCAACTCAAAATAGCAACAGAGAACCCATATCAAGTGAGTTCACCTGTTTTGAGTTTACCAATGGCAAGTATTCCTGTTTAAACTTCAGCGAGACATTTGATATCAAATTTTCAAGCCAAACGAGACCTCAGAGGCTCTCCAGTTAATCTCTCACTTTGTAAACAAAGAAAATGAGATTGCCAAGAAGGTAAATGCCTGGTGTCGGGCCATACAGCGAAAATCAGGCAAGATCCAGGACAGGGCTGGGCTCCTGGTTTGCAAACTTCTTTCACCTATACTACTCTGCCATCTACTAAATCACAAACTTACTTTTAAAAAAAAGTTGTTTAAGTGATCAGAATAATCTCCCTGACTGTTCAAGGTAAATTGTGCAGTTAAAAGAATTAAAGGCATCTCATTGGTGGTGACTTTAAAACAATTTAAAACTAAAGTAACTGTCCAAAAGCAAAAAAAAAAGTCCTTTATCAATTCATATTAACCAATTATCAAATATATTTTCTCCCCACCCCCAGACTTACATAAATGTTTTACACAAATCATCAAACATCTAAACTGTTCACACAATTAATTTATAAGATAGAGTTCTTAAAACACGGAATCAGAAAGTGTTACCCATGGAAGCAATATAATCCATCGTGGGCTCCTCTTGAACCCCCTTTTCCATGGATTTCAACCACCCTCCTCCTTGTATCAAATGGACGAAGGATTATGTAATCATGATTACCCCTTTGACAAAACAAAGTAAATTTCTTGGCAAGAAAATGACAAACTATTCTGTTTCATTTTAATAAATCTCTCATAAACCTTAACTCTTTAAGAAGCAATGGTTGCCTGTTTTTAGTTTTCAATCCTTCATATTTACCCGCTGGTCTCCAGAAGGTGTTTTGTTACTGAGAATTGTCCATTAACTGCCAAATACTAGTACAAAGTAAGGATAACTTACAGTACAACTTTTCCTGTGTACTTTACCCAGCAGCTTCATCTTTTATATTTTGTAATTAATGAGGAGGGAATATTCATTAGATACACACCATTTCAGTCATACATGCATCAATATGGCTAATCTACCAATCTCGTGAAAAACACAAAAAAGCCAAAAAATGAAGACTTAAGAAGAGTTAATACAAAATGCCCAGAAGTTAGAGACTTAAAAACAATTACTACTAACCTCTAGAAATACTGCAGTAATTAACGGATTAAGGACGTCTGCCTTTTCTTTGGCCTAGAATAAAGGATAAAGTGGTAAATACAGCAGATTAAAAAAAACAATAGACATGGTACAATACCACTTTGAAACACATGTGTACACACATGCACTCACACAACATACACACACCCACACATAAATGTAAGCATAGAAAGAGTCTGGACTGAGAAAGCAAAATGTCATCTCTGAAGTGCTTTAAATTTCCTTCTATCTTTCTGTGCTATCCAAATTGAGAAATGTACACCTTTGTAATTTTTTATTGATTTTAAAAAGTATTCTCATTTTGAAAGAGGGGATAGACATGGGACATCTGACCAAAAAACTTCAGAAAAATTTTAAAACAAAATATGTAGATATGAAATGTGTGCTCAAAATACTCAATGGTTTTTAAGATGGCTGTTTGAAAAACCACGAAAATAATGCAAATTTATTGCTCGCATGTGTTAGCATTTACAGCTGACTTATTGGGTTAAAGCACCTTTATGAAACACATAGGAAGATTCAGCCTCAAAAGATTAACTTCAGGAAACCAAGATCTCTTTTAAAGAAAATATAAGAGGAAAAGAGAAGCTATATCATTCGGTTATATCTGTAAGGTATAATCTGAATTCAAAAGTAAAGGAATTAAATTTGAGCCATGCTCTTAACTGAAATAAATTTAAGGACTCAGAATAACTGCTGCCACAATGACACTTACATATACTTACTACAAGGTAATTTTTACTTTAATTGAGGTAATAATTGACATGTAATACTTCAGTAGTAGTTTCAGATGTACAACAAGATATGGTATCTGCAAATACTACAAAATGATCACCACAATAAGTTTAGGTAAAAAAAAAAAATGTTTTCTTGTGATGAGAACTTTTAAGATCTACTCTCCATAACTTCCAAATACACAGTACAGCATTATTAACTACTGTCACCATGTTGCACACTGCGCCCCCATGACCTATTTTACAACTTAAGTTTATACCTTTTGACCATCTCCACGCACTTTGCCCACCTGCACCCCCTACATCTGGCAACACCAATCTGTTCTCTGTATCATGAGCTGAATTTACCACAAAGTAATTTTTATTTGCTCATTCATAATGCCCTTCAATTTATCCTAATTCATGATTACTGATTTCTGAATCTTCCATAGTTCATACACCCTCAATACATTTTTATAATCCCTTTTAAAAAAAACAACATCAGCTTTAACTACAACTGTCCTATTGGCTAGCATCTGCAAAATACGTCCACCTGCTAGCATCTGCAGAGGTGCCAGAGCCTAAGGCGCCAGTCCTTAAACCAGAGTTGAACTTTGGGCACTTATTTTATCAAGGACTCCATTTCTCATACCAGTCTCAGAGAATAGCACAAAATATACTGCAAACTTCACAAAAAGAACAAAAAAAGCTGCAAAAATCAGACATAAACAAGCTAATCCTAAAACTCATATAGAAAACCATTCAAATACAAAATAATCTTGAAAAAGAAGAACCAAGTTGGAAGACTTATACTTCTTGATTTTAAAACCGATTACAAAGCTACACTGATCAAAACAACATGGTACTGGCATAAGGATACATATAGGGATATGGTATACATCCATGAAATAGAGTATTTTTTGGTAATAAAAATTGATACAATGTGGTTGAACCTCAAGAACATTATGTTAAGTAAAGAAACCAGATACAAAATACTATATATTGTATGATCCCATTTATATTAAATATCCAGAATAGGCAAATCTACCGACAGAAAGTAGATTAGTGTTTCTTTGGGTTAGAAGAATATGGAGGGAAAGGGAATGACTGCTAATGGTATGAAGTTTTCTGGGAAATGATGAAAATAGTCTAAAATTAATTATGGCAACGGTTGCATAATTCTGTAAATATATTATAAAACCACTGAATTGTACACTTGAAACAGGCAAATGTTATGGCATGAAAACTGTATCTTAATAAAGCTGTTTTTAAAAACAAAACAAAACAGACATCCGCCCACTAGCAGGCGGGAACCCTTACCCCAGCAGTTGTTAGGCAGGTGGTGAACTCTTTAGACAGCGAGGACAGCTCTCTACACAGCACAACTGTCATCCTAGGAAAGAAGGGAGAAATGTCAGGAGGGCTCCTTTTTCGCTTTTCTTTCTCTCTGTGTTTTAATAAGCTACTTTTAACAACTGCCAGAAGAAAACAAATCACTCCTTGAACTACATGTGAAAGAAGAAAGCTTTCAAACAGAGTAAATGTGCCTAAGTCAGCTGCCTGATGTACTCGGGGACCCACGTGAGTAAGCATTCAGGCAGCAGGAAGAGGAGGTTCTCTCCTTGGAAAACATTTTCCTACAAAATCCTCCAGAAAGTCATCTACTTTCAAGTTAAATCAAAGAAAATAACTAAAATACATTTTAAGGAGACAAGATGATGCTTAAAAGATCCTACATTCCATTTAGAAATATAGTTAAAATATGCATTCATTCAACAAATATCTTTTGGAAGTCGTCTTTGTGCCTGACTCTAAGTCCTGGGGATGGATCAGTAAATGAGCAAAGTCCCAATTTTCACAGATTCTAACTCACTAATTAAGGGGAAGACTATATATGTATATATACGTGGATGGAGGTGTGCATGTGTTTATATACACACATATATACTATACATATAAACATCCACACATCCATATATCCATACACACACACACACACACACACTAGGTGGTGATATGAGCTAAGAAAATAAAGCAAGCGAAGGATTAGAAAAGAGTAGAAGACACTGGTTTAGACAGGGTGGTGAAAGGAAGCAGCACTGAGTGGAAACCTGAATTCGGTGAGGGAGTGAGTCATGACTGAAGAGCATTCCACGCAGTAGAAATAGCCATTTTTCCACAGAACAGGCTGCTCTGGAGTTCTGAGTCCCCCATTCCCAGGGTGTTCAAGACAAAGCCAGGCCTCTCTTTGTGGTACGTTACAGAGGGGCATCAAAACTGCAGGTGAAAAAGAGGCCTGGAGGACATCAAAGGCCCCTTCCAATTGTAGCATACTGGACACTCTCTCACACATGTCTTTCCAGTGAAAATTCTCATTATTCAATTAAGAGATTTATTTAAAAGTAGTAGCTCTCCTTTTCCCTGCTATGAGTACATAAATTCTATTATTTTTTAGTTTTTTTTTAAATTTATTATTTTTAGAGGGTAAGGGAGAGAAAGAAACATCAATGAGTGGTTGCCTCTTACACACACCCCACCAGGAACATGGCCTGCAACCCAGGCATGTGCCCTGACTGGGAATTGAACCAGCGACCCTTTGATTCACAGGCAGGTACTCAATCCACTGAACCACACCAGCCAGGGATATTTTTGAAATTTTTGTTAAATCACCAATATAGTGGGGAAAAAAGGGGTTTAACTCCTAGTCTGCATAACCTGAGCAGATTACTTCTCTGAAGTCTGTACTTCTTCCCATTTAAAGCTTTACTGATCACCTAAGGTTGTTATAAAAATCAGAAATGATACATATAAATGCCTTAGCATGGTACCTGGCATATACTTAGCACTCAGTAACTTAATTATCCAGAATTGAGATTCTTAGAACTGTTTTCTGCTTTTACTTATATAAAATCCTATTCCTACTAAGGCTAATAATCTGAGAAGAACTAATTTTCAAAGTAAAAAGTAGTTAATAAAAAGGGCAGAATTATAATGTAGATTTAATAGCTCAGTAAAAAGAAATACCACACTTGGCTATATACTAACTAAAACCCACAATGAGCAAACATTAATATGTGAATGATACAGTGTGAATAGTATCACATCTTGTTGAAAGTAAAGTTTCTACAATTTTGGAAATAAGCCAAGGAAACTTTCAGCAATTTGTAACATTTAGAGGGATACGTATTACTTACTGGGAAAGGGTTCTGCTTCTTTCTCTAGCTGTCACTTCCCGCTCCCGGCCATGTAGAACCAGAGCTGCTGTTTTGTGAAACAGTTCAATAGAGCAGGCAGTCAGTTCTGCTAGGCTCCGGATTGCAAATGCATGGATATCCTGGATGGCAAAACAAAGCAAAGCATATGTTTCTTCTTCTTGTTTTTTAATCTTTTCTCTTTTAACCACCTTGTTTCTCTCATACTGAAAGATTTAGTGTCTTGAAACCCTTCAGTAAACCTCTTCTTATATAGTAGTGTGACTTTACATCTGGACTCACAGCTGCAAAAACAGAGGCTGCCCTGAAGTCAGGTGTGACAATGTGACTAAGTTTTCCCCAAAAGATTTAAAGAGTCCTGTGGCAGCTTCTGGAAAGCCTCAGGACACCACACATGCACTCTCTGTCTCTTTCTTCACTCCTTCCTTCCATCCTAGAGTCGGGAACTAAGATAATGTAATCTTGGAAGACAAGGTAGAAATCATGGATGGCAGAGCAACAAAATGAAGAGCGCTTCAGGTCCCTGACTGCAATACCCCCACATCCCAAAACTTTAGAACGGGGGGAAAAACACAAAACACCTTAATTGCTTTGGTTACCTCTATTGAATTTTTATTGATTTGTTCGGGTTTTTCTCCTTCCAACTGTTTTTCTCCTTCTTCCTTCTCTTCTAATGGCTTCTCCAGAGATGTCCTGATCCATTCATAGGCTGTATTTCTTGCCTGAACAGAAAAAATGACTACTGTTCATCAACAATTCAATTCAGCTCACTAAGATTACTGTGCACTGACCAAGAACACGTTGGCATCATGAAATCCAGTCCTTTTGTTTATAACATCTAGCTTTTCAGTACTTAACTTACTAGATCTCTCTCCAACACTTAGCACTGCTGTCCACTCATGGCTTCTTGAGTTCTCTAATCTTTTTGCTTTTTTTAAAAACTGAGCTATAACTTATATACAGTACAGTGCACAAATCTTCAGAGTACAACTCAAGAATTGTTTACATGTGTACGTGGCTATGCATCTGAGACCTCAACCAAGATAAAAACATATTTCCATCATCCTAGCAGGTCCCCCAAACCCGTCTAGTCAACACTGCTCAAAGCGAGTCTTCCTCACCCTACCGAAAAGTAGCCCTCCTTCTGTCTCACTATAAATTAATTTTACCTCTCTTAAAATGCATGTAAATGGAATCATAAGTATGTTCTAATTTGCGTCTGGTTTCTTATGCACAACATGCTGCCTGTTAGATTTATCCACATAATTGTGGCATGCATCAGCAGTTCATGCTTATTTACTGCTGTGCAGTATTTCGTTTTATACGTACACCATAATTTACCCATTCTGGTGATGGACCTTTGGGATGTTTCTAGTTTTCTTTAACTTTTGTAATACTACTATCTTCTGGTTCTCCCCCCACCCTTATGAGCATTCCTCCTCAGTCCCTTGAATGTCCTGACCTCCTTCAGGCAGTCCCTTACCCACCGGTGTTACCTGGAGCCCTGGCCTTGGCTCCTGTCTCACCCTAATCCTCTTCTCCGCCTACCCAAATGCAGTGATTTTGACTGTTCCCTACCTGCTGCTGACTCCTAAATCCTCAGTTCCAGCACTGACCTCTCCTGAAAACAGCATATTCCAACTGCCTGCTGGACTGATGTATCTGGACATTCTATAGGCATCTCGCATATAACATGTACAAAATTTGAACTGCCTTTCTCTCCCAAAGTTTTCAATACTCTTTTATTCCCCAGAGCTTTAGAGGAACAAACATGTATCAGTCAACCAAGTCAACATATGTGAGCCACCCAACTTCTTTCCTTCCCAGTCAGTCACCAAGATGGCCTGATTTTACTCTATATACTTCTCCAATAGGCCCCTCCTCTTTCTATTACTGCTTAAATTCAGATCCACTATGGGGCAACAGCATTCTGATTGGTCTCTCTGCTTCTGATCTGGTTCATCTTAAACCCATCTTCCACAATGCTACCAGTGATTCTACATAAGCCCAGTGTTGATCGTCTCTTCCCTTCAACGAATGGCTCCTCATCGAGTAGATCACAGTCTTTCAGGTGATTTTAAACCCTGAATCTCCAGCTTCATCTCTTACCACTTTTCCTTGATGATCCAATAGTAATGGCCTATAACACATCTGTTCTTTGTTCACCTATCCTCTTGGTCCAGAATGTCCTTCCCATTTTTTTTCCTCCTAAGTCAGGACAGCTCTTAATTTTCTTTATTTTTTAAAAAATTAATCTTTATCTTATTTTTTTCCATTACTATTTAGTACCCTTACATCCTCCTCCCCACAGCAATCACCACATTGTTGTCCATGTCCATGAGTCCTTCTTCCTTTTTGCTCAGTCCCTCCACTCAAACATCATCTCTTCCAGGTAACATTCAAGGGCTTTCCAGGAGACTGGCCACCTAAACAACTCTTCCTTGTATGTCCACAGTCCTCTGAGCACCCCTTCATTAGTACTCACTAAAATACACAGACATTTACCATGGGACTATCTCCTTCACAAACTACACTATTAGAGAATAGCGGTAGAGTGTCTTAGTTGGACATGCACACCCAGTGCCTGGCACACTGCAGAGAACAGGTACTCTTTGTACCTAGCCAGCTTCCACATCCCCTTTCTTTTGGTAGAAGGCTCTACATTTTTCTCAGGTCATGTAGTATGGGTGGGGTTGCGTCCATTCTCTGGCTCTAAGGGTTGACAAACAATTCAGGTTTAGCTACTAACAATATTAATCCCTAGCCCAGTGATTATTAGTTCATGGATGAAAAAGTGACCTAAGCCAGGTGAGCAGGCATCAGCCTGAGGACATCTGATAAAATTACTGGGAAGGGGAAATCTTTCTGTTGCAGTTACTCAACGGGAAAAAGTTACCCTGAGGCTTTCAGTAGTCATCTTAAACACATGTGGAAAAGCTTCCCTAAGAATGAAGCCAAACAAGAAAGCAAGTCAAGAGACGGAGACGGACAGGCTTCTGGGCAGAGAGCCATACCTGAAGCCAGTCTTGCCCCTTGATTTTAGATTTGAGCTAATAAATGCCCCTTTTTTCTTAAGTCAGTTTGACTTGAGTTTCTGTCATTTGCAACTTAGAGAGTCCTGGTTTCTAAGGAAATGTTTATTATAATTAAATGAAGGCATCCACTTGAGTAACTTATAGACAGAATGTGTTCAGAGGTATGACCAGGCAACAGGCATCAGAGAACACTTTGAGAATATTCCAACTGAGAACCGAAGGGATCACAGTTTTTAATACAGATATAGCATTGGGGCTGAGCCTTTAACGTGGGGCTACCAGCCGTCTCTGGCTAGGAGGCAATGGATACCTGGTGTTAACTGGTCCCAAAATGTTTCTGGAGAGCAGGAGAGCAGGGTGAAGAGGCAGTAAGCAGCCCAAGATTCAATTAATAGTGTCCCATTAACTGACATTGGCATATAAGCTATGTGGGTGCTGCTCTGGAAACAGGCTTTGCATGAAGTCCCTCCAAGTTCCAAATGTGTAAAGACAGCTCAGGTACCACCACCTAAGACCAAGGCCTAGGCCATGGGACTCTCTTATTTCCACAAGCTAAATGGTCATTACCTGAGTCCTTGGGCTCTAGGAAATGGCAACCTCTAGCTTCCTAAGGGCTGGGGCCACAATCCTGAAATGTTCTCTGAAACATTCAGAGCGCTGCAAACAGTTAAAACCCCAACAGAGACTGGCCCACTGGTATCATGAAGGCTGGTGAGCACTGCCAACTTTAGCTGACCAACTCTGTGACCCAATTTAAACTTTCGGACAACCAAAGCACTCCGAATAAAAACAGGTGAGGATGGCACATGTGTGTGTTCCAGGGGAACGGGAAGGGGTGCAGATGTGAGTTCAGCATGCTAACCTGTGAGAGCAGGAAGCAGGCAGGAGCTATGAAACTCAGAATATGCCCTCAATTTTGGTAACATCCTTGCCAGGAATTTACAGCCTTACCTTCTTTATCCACTGAATCCATGCAAGTAAAAAATGAGAAAGAAAGAAAATCACCAAGAAGTAATCACTTACCCTGGCAAGTTTCTCTGGTTTGGAGGAGACATGAAGCTGGGAAAATAGCTCCATTATCTCTTTGGTAAAGTCTTCATCCCCTAAAAAAAAAAAAAAAAAAGTCCCATAGAAACACTGTAGAAAGACAGGTGAGTGAGGATCGTGGGGACAGGAAGGGTGGGGCAAGAAGAGGACAAGAAGAGGAGTGGTAGGAGCAGTAGTATTAATCGCAGTATAATAATAGCAGTAATTATAAGCACGGTGCCTTAGTGCTTATAGAATTCTGATAAATATACCAATGAATTCTTGCAATGGACTTACAAAAAGTGTGTCATTATCCCATATTTGAGATGAAGAAACTAGAGCTTGAAGAGGTTAATTTATTTCCCATAAATCTCATAACAAATTAGGAGTCAAATTTTGGCCTTTCTACCCCCAGTTCAAATCCTGTATTCTTTGTATTACATCCCAGAAGTATAAATGGACCACTAGTGAAGGCAGAGTCCTAAGCAAGTACTATGCATGTGCTTCCAAGGAAGAGTCCCAATATAAATCCTAAATTGCAACAAAAAGAAATGAGTACAAGCTTAGTTAGGAGAATGGAAAGAGTTTCAGGCACAGAAAACAAGTACAAAGATCCAAGGTGAAAGAAAGCATGGTTAGACGTTTAATATGGTTGGGAGTATCTTTTTTTTTTCAAGATTTTATTTATTTACTTATAGACAGAGGGGAAAGGTGGGAGAGAGGGAAACCTCAATGTGCGTTTGCCTCTGGTGCACCCCCTTACTGGGAACCTGAACTGCAACCCAGGCATGTGCCCTGACTGGGAATCAAACCAGTGACCCTTTGATTCACAGGCCAGCATTCAATCCACTGAGCTGGATAGCCCAGGGCTTGGGAATGTCTTAATATAAGAGAAAGAACAAGGGTAAAGTGAAGCTAGGAAGGTAAGCAGGATCCAGGTAATACAGGGACTTATAAACCATGCTGAGGAACTCAAACTTTTAATTAAGGGAATGAGGAGCTACTGAATGATTTTAAACATAGACAGATATGTCTTATTTAAATTTTAGAAAGGTCGACTTTGGCTCCTGGGGGAGAGGGGTGGATTGAAAGGGGAACAGGAAGGGAGGCAGGAAGGCTAAGGCGATAATCCAGAATGCAGGTGAAAAATAATGGTGGATAAAAAGAAAGAGGAGAGGCTCCAAAATGTTGAAAGGATGGTAAGGATGCTGCCGGAACAGGCCTGGTGGGAGACGATGGGGAACGCGGGATACTTCCATTATGGAAACATACATGTAACCAGGAAACATACATGTAAACAGGTGAGTCAAGATCAAAAACAATCAACACACACAAACAAACAGCAAAAAATGGTCTTTTCCACTCTTTTCACCTAAATCCTATCCAATATCCCCTCTGAAGCTCAGCCCAAGGCTTCTCTGTACTACGACTACATACTACAGAATGCATAGAGAACTCTTATACACAGAAATCTTCCAGCACTAACAATCTATATGAGTCTTTCTTAGGCAGCACCTCATGGTTTATCAGAGCGAATTACTACTGCTTCATAGCAGGTTTTTCTTCAAAATCCTTAGGGAAAAAAAATTCTATCTTGGCTCTTCTCTCTCCATCTGCCATTCTTCCTTCCTTCTCTTCACAGTTAAGACAGAGAATTCAAATGGCTTAGTGATCCCGGGTATAATGGCTTTGGAAAAAGCTGAGCTCACTAAATGATACTACTGTAACTGATCGAACTCATAGAAACAACTCCTAGTCATATCTGTCTAAAAGTAGGAAACCTGATTCTTAGGCAGGCATTTTGTTTTCCCAGCTGAGCTCAAAATTATGTGAGTGCAAGGGATGAATCTGAATCCTACACTAGGATACATGCACCCAAAGGGGTTCACAAAATAATCCAATAGAGTACAGGGGGAAAAACATGAAACTTTAATTTATAGACATTTATCTCATTCTTTTAGAAATTCTATTTTAGAGTATACTTTAGAATGTAAATAATATATTATTATAGTATTACATGTGTATAATTTATAAATATTCAAATATGGCTATATTAAATCTAAGTGCTCAAAAAACTCTTACTGCTAAGAGTTGATGAAAAAATGTTTGGAGACCATTGTCATGTATTCCCCCACAGACCTGAGCATAAAAAGCAGCTGTTGCACTAGAATAAAAGTATATAAGGTTGGAAAGGAGACAGGGCCAGTGCTTTGAAGGGACTCAGGAGACAGGCTAACATCTCCCTTCCAAACATGTCTCCCTTCCCAACATGTCTCCTTCCAAAGTGAAATGATCAGCTGCATAGAACAGGGGCAAGGGCTACAGGCTGGTGGACATAAAGATTACCAATATCACCAGAACCAGCTTCTGTGGTTTTCTCTCCCCTCTGCTACCACCACTTCTTTTTTTTATCCACTCCACTGAGATATAATTAAATACCGAGGCTGCATTCTCAACCAAAATCACTGGGGAGAGCTGTCAGGAACAGGGGCATGCAGCACTCCACCGCCATTTTTGCAGAGTCCTAATCTCTGGCAAATGGACTGAAGAGAAAAATATCACAGAACACAAATCGATCTGTTTCAAATCTCCCTTAGAGTCCTCTAAATGGTATTTAAAGATCAAGATTTCTGATTACTATGCAAAGCCAGATGTTGACTAAGTTGAACAAATACTGTTAACAGCACTAAGTACAAACAACTTAAGTTTATAAATAACTAGGGATTGTCACACCAGGCCTTGGTTAGGAACACTAAAGAAACTTAAGCAAATCAAAATTAATTTATGGGTTTCCCACTAAATGAGACTTTTAAAATGCAGATCTCTATGTACTAGGTCCAGCAAAAATAATGCCCCTTTTTTATTACAAAATCTTTTATTATAAAATCATAAGCATGTAATTCTATAATATGACAATATCATACTAAGTACACCACATGACATTTTGGGTAAATGTTCAAATTAAAACTATAAATTATTACACTCATATTATTACCTTACCAACCACACTCAAGCAGGCCTTACTTCTCCCGGACCCTGTATTTACTTATGCCATCCTAACAATGAAAATAATAGCCATCATTTATTGAGTGCTTATTATGTAGCACAAATTATGTATAATATTTCATTTAGTCGTTATAACAATCTGAGAGGAATTAGCATCCTCTTCTCATAGCTGAAGTAACAGAAACTCAGTGTTAAGTAACTTCTCAATGTTGCATGGCTTAGTAAATGGTAGATCTGGATTTTGAACCAAGGTCCAAGCCCAGTTTTCATCCACCACGCTTGAGGTATTGCCTTCTCAATACCTCAAGACAGTTCAAAAGCTTACTTTCAAAATTCATTTCTTATCAGGATTCTTGACATAGAGTTAAGATGTCATTTAGCAAATGTTACATAATCAACCAGTCTGACTTCTTAGAACACAGCACAGAACACAAATGGGAACAAAAATGAAAAATCCATCTGAGTCCAGAATCCACACATTCAACTTTACTTCCTTCTTTCACAAGAAACATCCCAAGATTATCACTCAGAGCACTCTGCTTCTAACATATGATTTAAATAAAATGAGTTATCTGGTTTTCCACTCATAACAGACTAGAAATAGAAAATGAGGTTTAGAGAAGAGAATCAGAAGCAAGCTCAATGATAGTGAAGAGAATTTTAAAATGGGCAGGTAAATGCACAGAAGGAAATAACAATGCACAATTTTTAAAAAACAATCAGGAACATTTCTAAAAGTATAGCAATTTATGAGAATTTAACCTAGCAGATCTGAAACCTCTTGGTCTCTGGACTCCTTTACACTCTAAAAACTTTCTCAAAACCCCAAAGACTCTTTTAATGTATGTTATATACCAAATCAACATTTATCATTTTAAAAATTAAAACTAAAATGTTTGAAGTATTTATTCATTAAAATAACAATAAACCCACTACTCATTAACACAAATAATATACTTTTAAAAATAATTAACATACTTTTTAAGAATATTATATTTTCCAGAAAAAGGAAAATTTCAGTGATACAAGTGCCATGTTTTAAATCTTTACAAAACTCTTTAATGTTTAATTTAAAGACGGATCTTTAAATATTTTTTACATTCAGTCTGTTACCATATGTTGTTCTGTGGAGAAGCCACAGAGTATGGGGGCAGAGGGTTGTCGTGGGGAGACACACACGTAAGGCCAGCTGCTCACAACAATGTCTAGTGGGGGGTGGGGGGGGCAAGGCTGCAGAGAATTTGCATGAAAATACTAAATGAAAAAGGTAAAATCAGGCTAGTGTAGTCAGAGAGAAAGTAATTTATTTTAAAGGCAATATAGTGCATTGCCTTTAACACTCCATACATCCTTCCCACTCACATGCTGGGTTTTCCTATTACCTTTTTTCTCTTCCTCCTCTTCCTCAGAGAACTCTTCTAGGGAAAATGCTTCTTTCAGTTGATCCAATTCAAGTTTTAGAGTCTCTAATTCTTCTCCACTTAGAGAATTAAGGATAGATTTCACCTGAATCAATATAACATAAAATAATAAGTTGTGGGAATATAAAAGAAGAAGAAAAACATTCTCAAATGAAGAAGAGGCTATAGATCAAATTATGAGCTCACTAGCCAACACAATCTATTCCTTAAGAACCTTAATACAAGCTGGTCATTACAGAAAGGTAGAATTTGTACTTCCAAAAATAATATAAGACAGAAATGTCTGCAAATTATTAGTGTTTAACAATGGATTAAAAATTAGGGGGGAAATAAAAGTCTTGAATTAATTAAAAGCTAACAGTGAACTATATCCAAATTGGCAGCTTAAGCCAAAAAAACTTAAAAAAAAAAAAAAGACCAAAGTGAAGAAAAAATAACAAACGTGCTATTAAGACTTCTTTGTTAATTTTTCCTTTTTTGTTTAAATTTAGAGAAATAACACTTGACTCATTCTGTTTCTAGCAATTAGTTCAAACATTAGTTTTTAGTTTGTTTCAGCACAGTATTCTCAGAGTCTCAAGGCTCCACCTGAAATTTCATCTTCTAACTGTACAAAAAGAAACTATTAAAAGACCATTCCAGTTGAAATTTTGGTTTAGAATCACCTTTACTTCACTTTCTCGGGAAAGCATCTCCAGAGCTTCTAGATGTGAAAGGCCTTGAAATTCATCAAAGAGTAGCCCATAATGAGTTTTCTTGTCCGTTTCCATAGTAACCTCATTGGTGGTCCACTGCTCTTCTTTCTCCTTCGCCTCTCGCAAAACCTGAAAAAGAAAGAGGCATTACCCTGCAACAAGTAATGAGAGCTCAAGGGTGAGTTTTGAGAGTCGAGGGACGAAAAGCTGAGATGAGTAACAGTACAAACCTACTATCCTTTCATTCTTGTGATTCAAATCTGCTAGGCTTAGGAGCCGCAGGGAAAAAATGATCACACATAATTTGATTCCAGACAGAGTAAATAAACCCAAGGAACCAGGTGTTTCTCTGAAAGTAGTTTAAATATTAATCTAATAAACAACTCTGAAAGGATTTGGCATCTTACACTGCACTGACAGGAGGCTCCTGTCAGAGGAAAGCAGAGGGAAAAAAAGAACAAGGGAGTTTTCTAACCTTGAGAACTCTCCCACCTCTCCTATCCACACCAAAGAAAAAGCCTTAATTTAAAAATTATTAAAAACTTTCCTAAAGGAAATGCTAACAACATCCCAAGTTACAACAGGCAAAAATACAGATCAAAATAGAAACAGGGCCCTGGCTGGTGTGGTTCAGTAGATTGAGTGCCAGCCTGTGAACCAAAGGCTCACTGGTTCGAATCCCAGTCAGGGCAAATGTCTGGGTTGCTGCCCAGGTCTCCAGTAGGGGGCCTGTGAGAAGCAACCACACACTGATGCTTCTCTCCCTCTCTTTCTCCCTCCCATCCCCTCTCTAAAAATAAATAATTAAAAAAAAACACACACACAAAGAGGAAGCAAACAGGTAAAGACAGTACCTGAGACAGTGTAGAATTCCGGTTCATTAGATCCTTGGTTCTTTTAAATCCAGGATCTCCTTCTGCTATTACATCCATTGTCTTTTTCCCAATGAATTCTAAGGCATCCAAACCCCCACTGATAACGGTCTTTCCCTAGGAAACACATGCAATCTCAGTACAATAATACTGAAAAAAGACACCTGCGTGTTTTGACTATATAAAATAATGGCTTACAATACCAAGTACAGGCAAGAATATAAAGCAACTGAAACAATCACACACTGCTTGTGAGAATATAACATGGTATAACCACTTTGGAAAACTGTTATCATCTGCAATAGCTGAACCTATGAATGTCCTGCGACACAGCAACTCCACACATGGTTACATACTCAGTAGATGTTTACACAGAGGTTCATCAAAAGACATACAAGGATGCTCACAGCAGCCTTTTTGTAAAAAAGCTAAAAACTAGAAATTACCCCAATACTCACCAACTGTAGAATGAATAAATATCACATAGTCACACAATGGAACACAGCAAAGAATATAGATACGTCACACAAACTTCACCATGGATAAATCATATAAACGTAATGTTGAGTGAAAGAAGCCAGATACAACAGCGTACATTCTGTATGATTCCATTTATGTACAGTTTAAAAGCAGGCAAAATTAATCTACGATGGCAGAAGTCAGGACTATGGCTATCTCGGCAGGCAAGAGCGGAAGACACAGATGACGGGGAGACAGCCTAGGGGCCATCTGACGTACCACCACGTTGCTTATTAGTCTGAATGTGTTCACATTATGAAAAGTCAAACTGAACACTTAGGACGTCACTTGTCTGTAAATGTGTTATACTTCAATCAAAAGTTAAAATTTGAAAGTACTAGCTATCTACCCTCATATAGGAAAAATGCTTATATTACCCTTTAAAAACTGTGTCTAGTCATATATAGTTTTACAAGTATCCATCATAAATATAATATTTCCCCTTTGCCTAAAAGATGCAGTTATGAGGAAAATATTTTCTTAAAGCAGTTTTCTATAGCCACCAAAGTAAGAACCCCTAGTCCATAAAATATTATGTACACTGCCTCTCTGTTACATTTCACCTCCTGCTCCCTCCTTTAAAGAAAGTTTTCAAGTAGTTCTCACTCTATCCCTAAGATCAAAGTGACCGATCTTCAGTGATTTGGAATGCTGTAAGAGTAATTAGTCCCATGGCTTTCCAAGGAAGAAGGAGGGACAGAAACCCGCAGTAGTTGTGGAAGGGAGAAGAACACCTTGCACTTTACACTCACTGTGCTCTGAACAGCAGTCGAGATGGTTGAGAACACACCAAACGGTCCAGTCGCTGGGGAGGAGCTTTCATTCTCTTTGGCATCTGTCTCCCCTACGGGAGGAAGGAGATATGTAGACATAAAGAGATGGTTCATAAATAGTTTTGCTTTGTTAGCACCGATGTGAATTTTTTTAAAACTAGATCCTACTTCCCACATACAAGGTATTAGCCTTTTTTGTTTTATTAAATTATTTGCCTGCTGTAAAATAGCTTTTTTCATTTTCATTTCAGAAATAAAATCCAGTCTTTTGAACAAACAACTGAGATATATATATATATATATATTATATATGGCTATTTACCTTTTATTTTAAAATTGGCACATATATATATATCACAACAGGTTATACTGTATGGTTCTATTTACACGATCTTCTAAACAAAGTAAACTAGAGAGTCAGCAAGCTGAGATCAGTGATTGTCAAGAACTGAGAGTAGGAGAATACATGACGGAAGTTTTGAATAGTGAAAACATTCTTGTATCCTGATTGCCTACATACAGAAAATACTATCTGTATAATCACAATGGACTGTGATTACAGTGTAAACAAGACTGTATATATGTCAAAACATGTAAAACTATATACTTAAGAGTGAACTTTACTGTCTGTAAATTACAGCTCAGTAAACATGGCTTTTTCAAATCTAGTCTATTTTAAGTTTTATCCTAGAAAGGCTGAAGCCCCTGGAATTTGCAAGTCAAAGTATGGAGAGGTAAGGGGTTCCAGGAACCTATGCAAGAGTGTTCTTGAGTCTTTGGCTAAATACTAAGCTATGTATGCACTGGAAGACTCCATGACACTCGACAAAAACTACCATGGAGCTACAAACTAAACAACGCCCAAAGCTCATGCCAGGTTACATGACATCTGACTTCTTACCAATCACAGCTGAACTAGAGAGGCCTAGTTAAATACCCTGGAATTAGGTAGAGACTTCAGACAGACCAGAGACCTTAGCAGTAGGGCTAAACTAGCACCTAAGAGTAATGGCTGCCTCAGATTCACCCTAAAGAAACTTAAAAATAAGTCTTAAAAGGATCAGTGTAAGCTACAAATATCTTAACTGCCTACCAAACAAAATTCACACCCTTTAAAAGATGACAAAATCTACTCAACAACGTAATATTTGTGATGTCCAGCATCCAGTTAAATAAATGGTCAATAGAAACAGACTCAAATAACAGAGATAAGCTGTGCCTAGTTTATAAATTAAACTTTATTGTATGTATACATGTATTAGAAAAAAACATAATACAGGTCTTCAAATTCAAAAAATTAATAAAAAAATAACAGATGATAGAATTAGCAGACAAGGATACTAAAATATGTACATAAGGAAGTGAGAAGTGGAAGATATAAAAAAGAAACAAGTAGAATTCCTAGAGTTGAAAACACAGTATCTGAAACTAAAAAGTCATTGAATAGACTTAACAGCATTAGACACAGAAAAGAAAATAACAGTGAACTTGAAGACAACTGTAAAAAACTATCAACAATGAAGCACAGAGAAAAAAGGCCTAAATAATGAATCAAACCTCAGTGATTGTGGGACAATCACTGTCTAAGAAATGTGTGCCTGGAATACTAGCAGGACAAACCTGGGGAGAGAAAAATTATATGAGCAATGGCCAAACATTTCCAAATCTGATTATATCTCATAAATCCACGAAGTCTGATGAATCTACAGCAGAATAAACACCAAAAAAAAAAAATTAGAATCAAACTGCTGAGGAGCAGTGATAAAAAGAAACTGTAGAAGCAGCCAGTTCCCAACAGAAAGAAAGGAAGCCAGAACACAATTAGATGCTACTTTTAAAGTGATAAAAAGGGGAGAAAATGTCATCCTGGAACTCTATCCTTAAAAATGGAAGGATAAACAAAAAAATCCTTAAAAATGGACACAAAAACATTTTCAAACAGCTCTGAGCAGTATGGCTCAGATGGTTGAGCATCATTCAGCAAAGCGAAAGGTTGCCAGTTCGATTCCGAGTCAGGGAACATGGCTGGTTTATGGGTTTGGCCCCTCACTTGGGCGCGTGTGGGAGGAAACCAATCGATGTTTCTCTCTCACGTCAATGTTTCTCTTCCTCTCTTTCTCCCTCTCATCCCCCTCTCTAAAAATAAATAAATAAATAAAAATCTTAAGAATTTTTTCAAACAAAATCTGAGACAACTCACTGTCACCAAATCTGCACCAATAAGAAATGTAAAGGAAATTCTTAAAGCTGAAGAAAAATGGAATCAGCTGCTGAACAAAAGATTGGTAAACAGAAATGGTAATTATGTGGATAAATATACAAGATCCCCTCCACATTCTTAAACATGCATGGAGTATAAATGGGGGGAAGGATTTCCCTTTTTTTCCCCTTTAAAAATGTTATTTAGACAGTAATCTGGCAAATTGCATCAAAATTTTATCTGAGAGTACCCAGGTTTAGAATTTTCTATTAAAAACTAATTGCAAAAAGACATAAGTATAAGAATATTAACATTGTACATAATACTTCAAAAATGATTAATTATATATTCAAAATACACCTACATAAATGGAATTCCCTGCAGCTATTAAAAACAATGTTGGCATGTTACTGACACAGAACATGATGGGTTTTTTAAAAGGCAGGTCTTTTTTAAACGTAGGTACAATTAGTTTTCTAAATGTGCTTACTCACATTCACAAAAATTTTGGAATGACATACACCAAATGTTATTTCTGGATAGAATCCGATTTTTTCACTTACCTGCTTGTAACTTTTTTTTTTTTTACTAACTTTTTCTATAATGAGCATTGCTATTTTCAAAGTTTTTTAAAAGTGATTTTCTTGATAAACAAAAATCTTTAGGACATGTAACCCACTTTTTTATTTTTTATACATGCTGTTCCCTTAACCTCAAAATCCCTGCACCACAGCTTCTCCATCTGTCAAAACCATACCCATTCTCAAGATCCAACCCAAATATTTTCCTTCATGAAAACGTTAAGTTAATTGCTCAAAGTTTCCAGTCCTTTGCTTGAACCTCAGACACATCTGGCTTCACTTGATTTGTGCACTGGTTAGTTCTTTCAACAATGGGTTCATCTATTAGATCCAAAATGAAAAACCTCTCTATATTCTTTTCATTTCATTTTACCAAGTATAGAACCTTGTTTGGTTTGTTCATTGATATCTCCACAGCATTTACAATAATGCCTCACATGAGTAGACACTCAATAAATTTTTGTTGAATCAATTAGCAGGTTGAACTGAGTTCAGAGAAATAATCTTCCTACAATAGTTTTGATGCCTGAAGGTAATGCTTAATTACATTAGGAAGGGAAATGAGCATTTGATGCAAATGCAAGTATAAAACATGCTTTATTCCTTAACCTACTAGTGCATTCATTTCTCATATTCTGCCAGTTCTAGAAATGGCAAATGACTGTGGGGTTAAAGAGCATAAAAGAATAAAGATAGGACACTTGAAGGGTAAACTCTCAACAAATAGTGTGAACCCCAGGTTACATCACTTATGTCTTATTTCCTTGATTACTCATCTTTCCTGTCATTATCAGATATATTCAACCATAGTCTTTGGATCAAACACTAGGCCCCTGTCCCATCCCTAAAAGATGATTGAATGATTTCCACTGGTGGCCTCTGGTTTACCTTTAAAGTTCTGAAAAGAGACCTTCCAGCTACAACACCCTTAGCAGAAGAATTAACCCCCCTCCTCAGGAACTTTAGTTCTCTTTATAATCTTTTAACTCTTTAAAAAACTCATTATTAGCCCTGGCTGGTGTGGCTCAGTGGGTTGAGTGCTAGCCTGTGAACCAAAGGGTTGCCAGTTTAATTCTCAGTTAGGGTACATGCCTGGGTTGGCTGTAGGGGGCCTGTAAGAGGCAACCACACACTGATGTTTCTCTCCCTCTGTTTCTCCCTACCCTTCTCTCTGAAAATAAATAAATAAAATTTTTAAACAACTCATTATTAAACTAAAATCTAAGGACACGTAACTTCCCATAATAATAGTTCTCTTTTTATGAGCCACAAATAAACCTTTTCTCCATAGTAGTCTTCAGACACATGAAAAGAGCCAACCTATTCTCCCAATCTCCCTTTCCCAGATTTCCAGATTCAATATATCCATGATGCCTTCAACTTTCTCCAGTAAAACAGTAGTTCTGCCTATCTGCTCACTCTTTTCAGGATTCACTTGTTTTGTTTTGTTTTTTTCCACTCCAATTTTTCAATGCCCTTCTTAACACATGGCTTGTGTGGTACACTTTTAGGTGTTGTGGAAGACACTGCTGTTATCTATTCAAAGTCATTTCTAATCCCCTTTTCCTTGCCTGCTAAGCCGACCTGCTGAAATGGAGATTTATTATTATGACCAAAACTCACTCTCCCAGCATCTCTTGCTGCTACAGCAAGAACACAAGATCCTGTTAGAGCCAATGAAATCTGAGAAATATGCTGGGGGCTGCTGGGAAAACTTTTCCTCTTCAAAGGAAGGATAAACGGCATCCGCTAACTTCCTGACTTTGAGCACAGCTGTATTAGAACACTACACTTGGAGCTGCAGTATTATCTGGCAACCATAAAGAGACAAGGAAAATTGCAGAGAAGCCAATGTAGAACTCTGCCATCAATGAGCCACTGACCTCTGGAACAGCCTACTTCGGAAGTTCTCGTGAGAAAAATAAACTGACTTTTGGTCACATATTCTATTCCTTGCAGCCAAAGTAGTGTGATGCAGATATCAGTAAGAACAGTGTTACCAACTCATTCATGTAGTCCTTTACGGTCATGTTATGTAATGTGATCTTGTCTTGTAACCAGAGTTGACCTTGCAAGGGCACGTGATCCAAGTTTAGGTTGATATAATTCTCTCTGCTAGGAATTTAAAAATGGAAATAACTGATACCAAATAGTACCTGATGTGTACTTATACTAGGACTAAATATAAAGCTGGAGCGGGGGACAAGAAGCAGAGAAAAGTCAGTGATTAGAAAGAAAAATGATACAGATGAGCAGAGAAAAGCAAGAATGGGAGATAATAAAACCCCTGAGGTATGAAGAAAGCAAACTCAGGCCCTGAAAAAGCTTTCTATTTTGTGGTGCAAGGCCTTCTTGATCCCTGGTTATAACTCTGTCCTTTAGGCTTAAGAGGTTTCTACTTGATCAAGGCAGGCCTCCAGAATTAAATTTCATCTTCATAAAAGTCCAAGCACAAAAAATACACCCCCAAAATTAACACATTAAAATATTTTTTCGTACCATGATAGTTTCAAATTCAGTTCCCACTTGCTAACCTCTGTGCCAAGCAATATAATGGGCAATTTTTACATTCTATGTTCATGGCCTTATTTATTTAAGGTTTATAAAAATCCTTTGAAATATATAATTATCATCCCATTTTACAGATGAAGAAAGTGAAGTGATACATGAGTGGTGAAATGACAGAGACTTCTATCAGCCAAAGATTCCAATTGCCCTTTCTCACCAGTCCTAACGTGTCCTGAATATCAGACACTCAATAATTTTCTACTAAAAAATGAGGTCAACCTTTCCATTTTGATATATATTTCTAGGTCTTCATGTTTCCATATACTGACCTGTTGCATATTGGACCTCACTTGAAATTTCACTGGGAGTAGGGATTCCAAGGGAAATCTCTGCCTTCTCAATGACATTTGTAATACCTTGTCCTAATGAGAAAAATGATAATATTTTATATTTCAATATTACTTGCTATTAGTCACCAAATCTGAACAAACCAAAAGTCAAACCCACAGATTTTTAATCTCATTACAGTCACAGGAACGTGTTATTTTGATCTTATATAATTTTGGCAAATGTATCCTTACCAAAAGAAAAAAATAATTGTCACCAAAGAATAGTTTTATATTAACAAGTCCTAAACATCAACCTTGTAAGGAGAAAATGCTGCAAATTCGAGTGGCTATAATACTCATTACTAATGCATCCTCAAACAATAAAGTAAACATAAAAGAGAAATTAATAAAATCACTTTTAACACAGATCTATAGCAAAATACACATAAAAATTAATGAAATAACTGACGACCTTACCTACTGTGGCTACTGTAGCGGAGGCTGAGGAAAGTAAGGACTTGCCCCAGCTGCCCCAGTAGCCCCATCCAGTCTGGGGTACATCTTTGGAAACAGTCTCCTATTTTCCCCAGTAGCCAGAAAAACAAAAGGCAAAAGAAAATTTAAAAATTGGAGGAAAATAAGAGTTTATAGACAAAGCATCTAATTATTGGCCAAAAGTATGGGCAAACAAACACAGATTATTTGGCTCAAGAAATGTATTGTTAGACTGACAGATACATGTAACCTGCATGTAAGCACCACACAGCAAAGACAATTACTCATTTATGAAACTGAAAATATTGTTTTATGGTTATAAAAGGAAAAAAATAGGTACAATCCTAAATTGACATGGATTCCAAATCATTTTTAACCCTATCATTTTTTAATTTCAATTTTTAACAGATACTCTACTTTGCCCGCAGCCTGTGGTGTTTGAACAGGAAAAACTTCCGAAGTTTCAAGGTCACTGGGAGGTTTGGACTCTGGTCTCTTCCTAGTAGAAACTACAGGTTCTGGTTTACTCTCTGGCTTGATACTTTGGTCATCAGACTCAGAATTCTTGGCCGGCTCAGAGTTCCCATCTTCAAGGCTGGGGGCAGCTTCAGTTATCACTGGAGTCTCAGTATCATCTTTATCTGACATGATTAGATCATCACCTGGTAAAACAAAGGCCCAAGAAAAAACTAATTATGTAGGCTTTTTTAAATAAGTTATTTTTAAAATTTTATTTTGAGATTATTACAGACTCACATGCACGCTTAAGAAATAACAGAGAAATCTGACACACTCTTCACTCAGTTTCCCCCAATGGTAACAGTTTGTATAATTATAGTGTAATGTCACAACCAGTATATTCATAATCTGCCGACCTTACTCAGATTTCAACAGTCATTTTGTGCATTTGTAATTAGTTCTACAAAAATTTATAATATATATTTCTGTGATCATCACCAGTCAGGACACAGAAATGTTCAATCACAAGGATCCCTTGGGTTATTCTTTTATAGCTACACCTCATTCTCCTCCTACCTTACGACGACCACTAGTCTGTTCATCTCTATAGTCATTTCAGGATGTTATATAAATGCAATCATAGAGTATGTAGCCTTTTGAGATCAACTTTTTTTTCACTTAGTATAAGATCCTCAAGATCCATCAAAGTTGTTGTGTTAACAGCTTCTCCTTTTTATTGCTGAGTAGTAGTATTCCTTCGTATGGTTTTATCTCAGTGTGTTTCACCATTTAACTGTTGAAGACTATCAGAGCTGTTTCCAGTTTGGGACTCTTACAAATAATGAACATTCATGGACAACTTTTTATGAAAACATAAGCTTTCATTTCTCCCGAACAAATGACCAAGAGCACCATCACTGGTACTTATTCAATTTCTTAAGAAACTGCCATATTCTTTTCCAAAATAACATCTCACCAGCAATGTATTAGTGATAAAGTTTCTCTGCACTCTTACCAGCATTTGGTGGTATTACTCGTTACTGAGCCATTCTGATAGGTGTGTAATGACATCTCAGTGCGGCTTTAAGTTGCACTTCTCTAGTTGCTAGTGGTACCAAACATCTTTTCATGTGCTCATTTGCCATCTGCACACACTCTTCAGTGAAATACCTATTTGTATCTTTTGCTCATTTTCTAATTGGATTTTATCTTTTACTGTGGAGTTCTGAGAGCTCCTTTTATATTCTACATTCAAGTCTTTTGTCAGATATGTGGTTTGCAAATATTTCATTCCAGTTTGTAGCTTATCTTTTCATCCTCTTTAAAGGGTCTTTCACAAAGCAAAATGTTTTAATTTCAATGAGGTCCAATTTATCAATTTTTCCTTTTATTCTGACATTTTAAAAAATGTTTTCAGTCATTAATCATTCCATCAGATACGATTTACATCAGACCAGCAACTGAATAGCAATGTTAACCAATTAAATTCTTTCCAGAAGTATAGCTCTTTGGCAATTAAAGCCAAGATACTATCGGTGTTTTTATAAAGAGCAGATGCTAGTTTGCAGGACACCCAAACTATCACCAGAGACGAAATAAATGTATCACATACATACACACATACATACATACACACACAATGAGACCTTATGTGTGTATAAGCACAGATTTTGTACTACTATATCCTAAGTGCAGAATTAGACCCAATCCATGCCATAAATATTTCTAATGCACAATAAAAGAGAGGTGTGTTAACAATTAAGGCACCTTGGAAGAAGTACTATAATTGAGTCATACACAAAATGCTAAAATATAGAAAGAAGTCTGCTAGAAACAAGGAATAATATTCATAGACAACATATCTGAAATAAACACAGAATACTGGCCACAAACAGGGATTCTTGAATGTCGAAGCCAACCTGCAGATGGGTTTATTTGGCCTGCACAGTGTTTAAACATTTTTTAATACTAATTGCTAACATCTAAAACTCAATTTGTTTACAAATAATCCCCACCCAAATCAACCTGATTAGCCCCTATAGGCATCTGACCTTGCAAGGCCTGCTTCAAGCACTTAGGATTTCGACAGATGAAGACCTCAATGAGAGAACACAAGGGTGTGAAACAACACACGGGAACGCTCAAAGGCCTGAGGTCTGACAGCATGGAACAGGGACGGATGTCAGCAGCAGCAAATACGGCAGGGCGGAGAACAGTGGGAAAGCATAAGCTAGAAAGACTTTTATAAAACACCATGGGTCCTAGGTCACATGGTTATATGACATACATACTTTGTAATTCCTAAAACGCATAGGAAAAAATAATCTAGATACAATTATCCATAGACATATAAACCAAGTCTGTAATACTCCTTCATTCATTCATCCACTTACAAACATTTGTTGAGTACCTACTAGGTACCAAGCTTTGGAGACTGAGAAATAAAGATATAATCTCTACCCCACTTACTTCAAGCACCTAAAAGGAAAGACTACACAGTTCTGGCATAAATTTTAATTAATATTTTAGGTAGTTGAATATGTACTTTTTAACTATCTTTTCACTCTCCTTATGCTCTCTCCAAACACACAGTAATACATATATATATATATATATATATATATATACACACATACATACACACACATTTAAATATAGCATATTATACATAGTATATAGTATACAAACTACATAAATAATTTCTGTAATTTTATAAAAGCCTGGAAGGGCCTACTCTAAAATACTAAACACTGGATATCACTATTCTTTCATTTGTGTAATGAAGATTTAATGAACATCTAGAATGTGCTAGACATTTGAGCTAGGTGGGAGGAGTTTTTGTGGTGCTGGCTGTTTATTCCTTACTAGATGGCTTGCACCACCCCTATTCTCAATGGATTCATAATCTAGCAGGAAAGGTGGGGAGAGAAATAAATACCACGTACACGGATTGGCACTATTTAATGCTTTGATAAGTTTTCCAAGTATTCTGTAATAAGTGTGTTATTTTCATAATTGGAGGACAAAGACTCCAAGAACTGAGACCTTACAAGCAAAACTAAATGGCTGAGTCGTTTTTTAAAAAGGAAAAATGTATACACTTAACAAACATACACACACCCCCACCCCCCACACCCCCATTTTCTTGGAGAACTTCCGGAATGGAAAGAGGTTTAGCTTAGTAACCAAGAGCACGGGCTCTGGAGTTAGAGCGACTTCCAGCCGACTCTGTACTGCAGTGATCGTGAGGAAGTTACTTCACCCATCTGCGTCTCCGTTGCCTCGTTTGCAAAACGCGGCTAGGAATAGTGCCATAATAGCTATTTGACAGGGTTCCTATAAACATTCAATGGCACAATGTACGTGAGGGGCTTGGAACAGAGGCTGGGTCAGCTACTGTCAGTACTTGTGGTTGTTCACATGATTAGCATCGTTATTAATAAGCTGTCTCTAGAGGGACAATATGCGCTCTCACGTCTTCCCACATGCAAGAACAAGTCTAGTGTAAATAAGCGCTAAGGTGACAACGCCTAGTCCAGGACAACTTTTCCTATGCAAAAGTAGCGCTTCAATAACCAAAGCGCTTCCGCAGCCTCAGCGTTCGGCCGCGAGGTGTCCGCCGCCTAGGCCCAGACCGCTTCGTCTCCCTTCCCCGCAAACCGGACCGCGGAGAGGCGGCTCCAGGACCCCGCGCCCGGCCAGCCCCCTCCCTGGAAGCCCCGAGCCAAGCCAGCTGCCACCCTCACCGCCGCCACAGTAGCCGACGAGCTGCTCCTACTACCCCGGAAGTATTCTTTCGGAGCGGAGGAGGCCGCACCTAGCCGAGAGTTATTCCGGGTCAAGCCGCTCCTGCCGGAAAAGACCCGTCGCTGTACTGGTGAGTGAAGATTTGGTGGGGGTCACTGCCGGGGAGCCGCCGGGGTTGCCTAGGCTTGGGTTCAGATCGGTGGGCTGGGGTACGACGTGAAGGGAGCTAGGGTATCCGCGGGTTTTTTCCGAAGGCGTGGCCTGAGCTGCAGGAGTTGACCATCCCACATTTACCTAACGACCACTACCTGCCAGGAACTGCCCTGGGCGCTTGGGACAGACACATTGGTTTAGAGCATTTAGACATTCTAGTGTAGAGGCGGACCCTGAAACCGGGAAACAAGGGAGAGCGGTTGGGGGTTAAATGAAAAAGGTGAAGGGATTACGAAGTATGAATTGGTAGTTACAAAATAGCCATGGGGATGTAAAGTACAGCATAGGGAATATAGTCAGTAATATTGGAATAACTTTGTACGGTGCCAGGTGGATGCTGGAGGTACTGGGGGGGACACTTTGTGAAGTATATGATTGTCTAACCATTAGGCTGTACACCTTAAACTAATACAAAATAATACTGAATGTAAACCATAATTGAAAAAACTTAATAAAATTAAAAATCATATTTATAAGAGGGTAGTGAATGCTTTAAAGAAAATTAAGCAGGATAATGTGATGGAACAAAGTGAGGGAATAAGCCTTATGAACGTCTGGAGAAGAGCATTCAAGGCAGAAGAAATAGCAAATGCAAAGACCTGGTGGAAATAAACTTAGTGAGGTCAAGAACAAGAAGAATGGCCACTGTGACTAAAACAAAAAGAGGAAGATGCAGCCAGAGACTGAAACAGGCCAAATCTTGTAGGATCTGTGAGCCAGGACAAGGATTTTGGCTTTTATTTGGAAAGCAATGAAAAACAATTGAAGGTTTGTACGCAGAGAAATGACATGCTCTGACTTACTGCTAAGTTTACAACTGACCCCTCATCAGAAAGAATCACTTCCCGGCAGTGTGAATGCACGAAACCCAGACTGACAGCCAGAAAGAAAGGCATTGGAGACACCCTCCTTGTACAGTCCTGAAAAATGGTCCCAGTGGGGTGAAGGGACTTGGCCTTTTCAGAACCCAAGTCCTTTCAAGTACAGTTCATGCCTTTAGAATCATGATTTTAATGTCTGAATGGATAGTTATCACTTCCTAAAAGAAAGCCATTGTTTCACATTTTTATAAGTCTTTTTAATATCTGGCTTAATAGAAAACAGTTAGATTCTCACATCTGCATTCATTGTGATTATCACCCATCATGTAGCTTCTGGAAAATTGCAGCATATTGTGTGAGAAAGAAAGTGAAAAAGGTAAATAATGTGCTAGTATTGTGAAAGTTGTTTTGAAAAATCATATTTAACAAGTCTCATGGAACCCTGACCAGTGTGGGCTTAGCTGGTTGGGCGTCATACCGCAAAGCAAAAGGTCCCTGGTTTGATTCCCTGTCAGAGCACATGCCTGAGTTGTATGTTTGGTCCCGTCGGGAGGCAACCGATCGATGTTCCTCTTCCTCTCCTTCTCCCTCCCTTCCCCTTCCTCTAAAAATAAATAAAATCTTTTTCAAAGAATAAATAAATAAATAAAAAGTCTCAGGGAAACCACCCCCAGACAAAGTATGACACACTTTGCAGGTCACCAAATTACAATATTGTTATGACAAAAGAATTACAAACTTGATTTGAAAATCATTCAAATTATATGCAATTTGAAATGCTGATGCCCAGGTCACCATTATAGAATTGCCACATCAATAAGTCTGAGTGAGGCCAAAAAGTCTGCATCCTTAACAAGCATCACAGATTAATTTGATGTAAGTGGTCCAAGAATTAGTTGCAGTTTGAGAAAACAAATTATAGAAAAAAATTTATTCTAGAGTTTTCTGCCCACTAAAATTTTTTAAAAATAGTAACTGTTTTCATATCTCCCAATCTCTCCATTAGCAGTTTCCAGAGGCTGAGACTCTGGAAAGTCAGAGAGTAGTTTGTAGCAAGTACCTTTCTGACTACCAAGTTGCTGAGTCTCTAAATTCAAACTGTTTGAATTGTGTGAATCCCATCTTTTTCCAAGAACTGAGGTTTTTAAATGTGTCATCTGAGCTTACAGTTTTTTGGACAGATAGATAACTGATAGAAGAAAGAAAGTGGTAAGCCTTAGAATCGAGTACTTTCAGTGAGCTAGGGGACTAACAGCAAAAGAAATCCATCCAATATTAAGTGGGTAGAGATGAGAGTTTAAGTGAAAAGGCTTTTTGAATAAGGTGAAATTGCAGTTGGCTATTGTAGAGAGGATCAGATTTCCACAGGATATTGGTCTGGAGGGGCAGGAAGTTTTAAGCAAAAGAACAACTGTAACTAGAACTTAAGGTGAAAAATTATTTGGAGAGAATAGAGAGTAAAACAAGTATAGTTAGGGCCAAGCCATGTCAGGGAAGCTGGGAAGATTACAGGATTTAAGCAAAGGAAGGAATGAATATGATAATCAGCCTCTAGATAAGGAAACTAGGACCACTTGAGATCCTGGCTGATCAGTGACAGGTGTTAGTAAAGGCCAGATTTGACTTCTAAATCCATTTATTCCTTTAACAAGCAATTACCATTCATGTAGTCACTGCTGGACTCTGTCTAGCAGCTTCTGTTCTGCCACCTGAATCTATTCCTGGAGAATTATGCATGCCAGACTAAAATTTGAAATTTATCTCAGGCAATGGAAAATCTTCAATGGTTTTGAAATCACTTGGACTTTCTTGGATTTGTGTTTACGACCAATTCTGAGAGAGCAGTGTTTGAGACATCCAAGGAGTATAGTTGGAGTTAAGGAGTCCCATTTGGAAATTAAAAGGATAGTGTGATATCCAGGTAAGGTAGAATTTCTACAACCTAGGTTAGGGACATAGGACTTAATTTTAAAACATCTAGGAATTGGACTAATAATAACAATAGCATGTATTTGTAATGTACCCACATTAGTTCACCTCACAGTGTAGCTCACAATTACCTTATGAGGTGCTTACTATAAATAACCTGATTCGATAGATGTGAAAACTAAGGCTTCCCAAACCCACCACTTTACCCAGTGATAGAATCAGGCACTCTTAATTCCAGTGCTTCTAGGCACCAACCTGTAGTGATCCTATAACTTTAATCTCACAAAACTGGAAGAACTCTATTGTGTAACTATAATTCATGCTACGTATATATGCTGGACAAGTAGATCTGAGGTTGGGAATGAGGAGCTCTGTTTTAGTTATAGTGAATTTTATTGCTTCTCAGCCTTTTGGCTAAGATCAAATGTAATATCTGTTCTTATCAGTTATACTGAGTTTTAGGTACTGAGGTATTTTTCAAACTATAGAGAAAAATGGATAAGGAGGTCATAAATCAAACCCGTTATATCAGTGTTTTTGTCATTTGCATCTAGTAGCTTCAGCTCATGGCAAAAAGGATAAAAGTCATAAGTATAACAAATATTCCTGGGTTTAAAACAAAGCTCCAATAAATGCAGAAGGTGTTTCTCAGTGTGCCCAAAAATATGTTACAGTTGGAGCAGAGTGCCAAAGTGCCAGTTAAAAGGTATGTGGTGGGTCCAAGATACCACTGGGAACACAGGAGCTACTTTAATCAGAAACCTTTTAGAAAATGGCCCTCAAAATGGTGATTTCTTTTTAAATCTTACCCTTTTATGTTACAGGTCCCTATAAAATGCTTCACTATAAGCAGAACAGCTTTATGTTTGTTCTTTGCAAAGAATAGAGGAGTGCTAACAATCTGCTAACAAAATTGGATCTTGCTTTGCCTTTCCCCCCTTTGCCAATTCAGAATGCCACTCGGACCATTTGTGTGACAGAGATAGGGGAACTTCTCCATTTTTCCGGTGCAACAATGCAGGCAGAGAAGAGTAGATGAGCTGTAAATACAGCCTAGAACACATTTAATTATGGAGAATGAAGCATTAATATCCCAGTATACTTGGAGCAAAAGCCAATACCATCTGGGCCTCAGTGTTTTCCTCCCTTTGAGTTATCCCAGAACTATTTCTGCAAACAGCCGTTTCCTCAGCCAACTTAATCTTGAGCCACAAAAACGGAAATCGGCCACATTACTTCCTTATTTACTGCTGTTGAGAATTGGAACAGAATGCAAATATTTCATAGAAGTTGGCAGGAACAGCAACAAGGCAATCTGTTAGGAATGACAGTTTAGGCACTTTTATTTCTTTTTTTTTTTTTCAATGATATAACCAATATTCAGAATGGTTTTGTAGGGTAAAATCATCTACATTTCTGATTATTTATGAACTTAGAAAAAGCTTACATTTTACTACACTTAAAAGATGAAAAAGGCGTTGGAATAAATTTGAGCATTACACTTTTCTCTTTTTCTTATTCATGCTGAAGCAAGGTAGTAAAAATTCTACCAAGTAACTTCATCCACAAGCATAGCATAGCCCCTTTTAACTGTTTGCAGGAAGGTGGCACTTTGATTTTCCTTTTTGAACTCTTTCTTCTTAGCCCCCAGACGTCAGCTGCTGCACTGAGAATAGCAGGCATGATATCTGGAAGTTCCAGACTTACAGGTGATTTCAAGTTCTTTCTCTATTGTGGACACAGACAATTATACTTTTCTTATTACATCTCACACTGTCTTGTACATAGCTATTTCTGCCTCCAGGCTAGTTTGTCAATTCTTGAGGGTCTGGGACAGTATCCTAGTTCACCTCAGCTTCCCTTGCGCACCCAGGACTTCATCTTGTGCTTGATGAGCCCCTGGCTACAGTAAGCTGGTTTAAAATCATTACTCCAGAATGAATAGAATGGTTTTAATCAATATAGTTTTTGTTGCCGGTAGCAGAAACCAATTCACACTAACTTAAGTAAAAGGAATATATAAGGAGACAAGTCAAGGGTATCCTGATCCCGAGTGTGATTTGTTCCCTTTACTCTCTTGTCTGCTTCTGCCCCTTTGAACATGCACATATCTTTGCCATTGTTTTCTCTCCCAACTGCCAAATAGCCTCTTAGCTCCAATGGGTTGTGTCTTTTAGTAGCTCAGGCTAGATAGAAGTCCTTTGTGTTTGGGATGCCCATGGTGTGAGTGTGAGGCACCCACACTGGGCCTGTCTTTACTGGCTGGCCATATAAGGATAGTGTGCTGCCTGTTGCTCTCCCGGCATGAATTAGTGGGCCCAGGTACTTCTGCCACCTTTGACCTAAGAGCAATTTAAGGGTGTTCACAGTACTTTCTAGACCCTGTCGCACATTTTTCTCTAAGTTTCTCGTAGAGGCACATGGCTATGCCTGTGTAGAACAGGACCTGAAGTCTTGATTGCGTGAGCAGCTCTGTGCCGCCCCAGGGTGTGGGGAGGCGGGGAAGGCTGCCTGCCAGCCCTAGCACAGCCTGGTTGCTTTTGCTGAACTCCATCTTTTTTCTCCTTTCCAGCCATGTCTTCCCTTCCTTTCTTGTTTGCACATTTCCTTTACTGTCGTGGTCTTCATTTTGAATAAAGTTGAATAAAGATGCTTGTTTCTTTGGGCGAGTTGGGGGGTGGGGGGGCGGGCGGGGAGAAACAGTCTTATTGAAACCAGGGAGTAGAATTCTGTCAGGAGCCAGAACCACCTGTGTGAGTTTCTCTTTCTCTGCCCCCCCGCCCCGCCCCCCTGCCCCGCCCCCCTGCTCCTCTCTACCACCCCCTCTCTCCCTTCTCCCTCCCTGTTGTCCTTTCTCTCTGCTGCTCTTCGTATGTGGCCCAAAACTGACTGCCTCAGCCCCCTGTATTCCTTCTCTTCCTCAAAAAGCCCTAGCCCATGGTGTCTCAATTCCAAATTCCAGGAACAAAGGTTTTAATGAGTTTGGCCAGCCAGTGGGTTGGCTTCCTCCTGGGCCCGAGAAGGCAGGGTTCAAAGAAGGGAAGCATGGGCTAGGTAAATCACATCAAAGGTTTTCTGCCACAAACTCAGGACATGTGAAAACAATGTTAGCTTGTATGTGGTTGGAGTCCAAGCATAGTTTACAATGCCTGTTTGATCCATATTGTTGCAAAATATTTATTTGCAGTGAGAAAAAAAGAAAAATTTTAAATTAAAGATTGAAATTATGTAATGGAATTTTACCCTACCCCTAAGGTTTTTAAATGGCTGGTGGTATTCTGAATAAAAGTGTTATATCTAACTTAAGTAATGGTTTTGCTGTAAGGTGTAGAATTTAGTACAATATCTCAAAGGACCACTAACAATAATAACTAGAGTTTATTCCATGATTACTATTGCTAGGCTCTTTTATATATACTGTCTCATTCAGACCTCTCAATAGTCCTATGAGAATACATACTATTATTTCCCCTACTTTAAAGATGAGGGGACTAGGGCACAGAGAAATTATTGTCATTAACAAAAGTTACAAGGCTGTTAAAAGTGGAGCCAGATTGGAATCTAGGAAATCTGGCTCCATAGTCTGTACTTTGAACTTCTCTGCTACCCTGCCTTTATCAGAGGCCTGCAATTATGATGCTCCAGGGTGATCTCCAAAATGTCATGCGAGTGATAGTTCTGTCATATTGGAGTTGTTCGCCAGGCTGGAGCACCATTGGACAGGGCTGTTGTGGAGGAGATAAGCAAGTATATTAGTGGTCTCTGGGTGCCACTCATGGATCCTCTGCCTCAGAATGACACAGGGAGCTAGTTAATAACCCTGAGTTCCCAGGTCTGAACCCAGTGGTTCTTATTCTATAGATGACTGTGATATTCAACCTGGTTTGGAAGCTCTACCCTTGGTAATCTTTATTCCCACCATCATCTTCTAGAACAAGATAGTACATGAGACTTTGGGGGCTGGTTCAAGGAGTTTCTTTAGGCATTACGCACTGAAGTTCTTTCCAGATTGTCAGCATTGTCTCTTTTGTGTCTGAGAATATAAGCACTAAAAATGCCTGTCGGTTTGAGTAACTATGACCCCTGTTGCATAGCATTCTTCAATTTATAAAGATTCATCACATGCTTTATCAATTTTAAGCTAATCTCCATCAGTAGCTATTTACTGAGCGTGTGCTAGTTACGCAGTATAGCAATAAAAATTATAGTCCCTGTGCTTGCAGGGCTCACGGGTGAGATGGGGCAGACTGCCTAGCAGTATAGAGCAGCGTGTACTAGAACCAGGCATGTAGTATAATGGTGAGGGCTACAGGGGTTGGAAAAGAGCCATCCTAGATCCAGGTGTGTGCTGCATCCGTGTGGGAAGAAGAGCCAGACCTTGAGAGGAGGCTCAGGGAGGCTGCCTGAAGAAGGGATTCTGCATAGCAGTAACATGGCCAGGACACTGCTTGCTGGAAGCCCTCTCCTGTGCAGACTGTTCATTCCCCAGAAGCTCCTGCATCTCAGGGCAGGGGAGTCCATTTCTTCTATTTTCAGTGTCTTCTACCCTAGCTGCCTTGATCTGGGGGGATATCACCATGCTTGCGTCTACCCCACTCTTGAGCCTCTCACTTTGTCCTCTTCATCCTGGACAAGTTATCTTCTTCACTCACTTCAGACTCCCAGTCCAGTTCCTGAAGTCCACCTCCAATTTTGCTGTTGACCCAGACTGTTCCCCTCCAGAATCAGGAGTCCGACCCAGCACTCTGGTCACCACCTCTCCTTACCACAACTTGTAGCTCTTATTCCTGACCACCTCCTAACCAGTGACCCATCTGTTTTTCCCTGTCCCCGGTCCTTTTACCTAGAACACTTCTCTTCCATTCTCGAATTTTGTTTATCCCTCAGGTCCTGTTGCACATCCCACTTTCTCAGGGAGGCTTTCTGCAATGAGGTTAGTGTCCTGGGTTGGGTGCTCCTGGCACATCCTATACTTTCCCTTGGGTGAGGGAAAGTATTCCCATGGGGTATGTTTGGTATGTCTATAGTTAGTGTCTATGTCCGCTAGCAGACCGAGCTCCACGAAGGCAGAGACAGTGTCTGTAGTATGGTAGGTTGCACATATAGACGTTACTGAGTAGAAGAAAAATGGATACCTTTAGTCTAAATTAGTGGTTCTAAACCCAGTGGTGGGTGAAGTGTAGGGGAGGGAAATGGCAGGATAAGAAACGCGGTGGTATTACAATATAGTGGAATGTGGGGGGTTTACTTGTTTTATTTGTTTTCGTGTTTCTTTTCACTACAAAGAACACAGGCCTCTAGCTCAGAGCCTTCAGCAGATGGCAATCTCTGAAAGTTAATAACACCACTTTGTTTTTACTGTGTTTATGTGTACAGTTGCTTTTATGTGCAGATGTGATGCAGGCTTTCCTTTTAAAATAAATGTATGAAAGTGAAATAATGGGTTGATTTTCTTAAAAAGCATAAATAATAATAACTTGGTACACAGATGTAGCAAAAAATGCATGAAAGGAACACCTCATCAAAGTCCCGGGGAGCGCCGGGCCCAAGTGCCGTGTTTCCTTTGCGTCACTTCAGTGGGGTGTGGGGAGGAAATGGAACAAGCGCATGTGTCCACCTATTATGAATAACGAAGTCTGAAGTTCTTTTGTTTCACTCTAAATATTAGTCTGTCCTTAAATTCGAAAGATATAGAAAGATACAGAAAATTATTTTCATCATTCAACCATCCTTTCAATGGCTAATGAAAATTAAATGACATTTACAGCTTATTGTAATTCAGACTTTGAGGAGTTTATGGCAAAATACAATGATCCGTTGCCTTTTATGTTACATGAGTAAGAAGCCTTCATGAATGTATAAAGGGGAGTAAATGTCATTTCCAAAACTAATTATTTTGGGCCCTTGTAAGAAATGAAACTAGTTGTTTCATCCCATTTTTACAGAAACAAGAGTTGACATTTTTCTTCAAGAGACAGTGATTTGAAAGAGGAGTCAAATCACCAGGCCGGTGACCACCATTACGTGAACTCTTAGACTGGGATACCTTTTTCCTTTTCATTCATGATGTTTTACTCTTTTCTTTTAAATTTGTTTGGTAATCATTCCCTGTGGCTTATGTTTGCATTTCTACCAACTAGTTGTTTAAGATGTCAATTAATTCCTCTCTTAGCTAATTTTGTAGACTTTGAGCCAGAAATTTAGTATTCTTACAAACTTAAATGTACTATATTTTGCCTCTTGATATTGAAGAAACTATTAAAGGAAAACTATTTTGTCTAACATTCTTGCCCAAGTGTTATACCTCAGAAGTCAGTATACATATATTTATGTATATAGAGTAGTGCAATTTTCTTTCTAATATTAAATCAAAAGAACTACCTCAACTGTCTCTGTACTATTTATATCTAATATATCTATGTACTTGAGCTACTCAGATTTTGAGCTCCATGGTTATGATTATGATATACCAGTTGGTTTACATTATTGATACAACAACAGATGGTACAGGTTTAAATAAAAGATCGTTAGGCTAAATATTTTAGCCTTCATTGACTCTCTGTTGCATAGAATTTGTCAGAGTGAAATAGAATCATAGGTTTCCAGAACTAGAAGAGTCTTTAAAAATTGTTTTTTCCAGTCCCTTATTTAATTTTATGAGAAAAGAAACCCAGCTACTTGCCAAGGTTGTACAGCCAGTTTGTAGAACCAGAATCTAGGTCTGCCATTTCCCAATTCAGTGTCCTTTCTGCTATCTCTGTGTGAGATTTTTAGGTGGTATTCTCTCTATTGCACCCACTCCCTGATGTTGGCACTAATTATTCTAATCAATTTTACATCTATTCATTTATTGAACCTAAAGTTTTACCCCATTTTGAGTCTTTGTTGGTTAAACTTTATATCTGACTTTCTTTTAGGTTGGTCTTCACTCACATGTTTTAATCTTCAAGATCCATTTCAAAGTGGAAGACTTCAAAATCCATTTGGACCTACCACTTTTTTGGAAAACTCCAGTATCAAGCAATAAATTACCCATTGTACCCTTGTTACAATATAGAAGCTTTCTCCAAATCTAAACAAGATTGTCTCCCATTTTCCCATGAAGCCACATTGTTGTTTATTCACTTTAGTGGTGAGTGTTACTATGCCAGCTGCTTTTGTTTTGGAAGATGTAGGCTTCAACCACATTGACCCGCTGGGAGCAAATCATAGTTCTTCCAATATATCATTTCCTCCAAGCTTTGAACTCTCAGCAGGCTCCCACACAGGTGATGATGTCATCATAGCCAAAGAGGGAGCTAGTGTTTCAATCGAGTGTCTTCTCATGGTCGAGCACTATGAAGATGTCCACTGGTACAACTCAAAAGGACAGCAGCTGGATGACAGAGGCAGAGGTAACTATGCCAGGGTATAATTAATCAAGGTTACTCATTCCCTATTACTTCTTTCTTCCTAGTTTTATGGTATATTCAGCAAGAAATCTCAAAGGTGAGGTACCAGGGTGAGTAGTTAAGACTTTTGAAAAGCCTGGAGCATTATACCTATCAGAAAAAGCAAATTCATTATAATTAACCAAAAGAAGAACAAAATAAGGAATAGTTATACATTTAAAAGGTGTTCATATGATGACAGTGAGCCACTTTCTCTCCTCTTGGTGAGTTGGTTTCCTTTTCCTCGAAGGTGGACTCCATCAGGGCTGCTGCCAGCAGCTGGGCAGGCTCTGCAGTGGACGGCTCCGGGGACCATTCGCCTGGACTGTGATGTGGACAGAACTGTATGGTGGCCCTGTGTGAGTGCAGCAAGAAGGATTGGGCCAGACTTAAGTAAATTTGTAAAGACATTTTTGCTCAGAAATTAGTTACTAAAAATGTTAGAGGAAATCCAGGGTTTTAGAGGGTTTTTTTTTATGACTATAGATCTGTACAAAAACTTTCAGTCCCTCTGGGAACTGGAAGCCCACTGAGGAAGAACTCTCCTAGCTCATTTTTTCCTTTCTATGCACTTAATTTACTTGAAAACAGGAGAGTTTCTCTTATATTTTTTTTTTTTTGGTATCTCCATCTTAAAAATCACACAAATGTCATAATAATGTGACCAAGATCTACTTTTTGACAGGTTTTTATTTTTCTGTTTGTGGACCTGTGAACACATCTTAATCAGCAGACTGTTTCCTCAACTAATTTTCTGTTAGAAAGATTTTTTAAAAATACTACTTGGGTTAAAATATGTCGGAAAGAAATCACTGTGAAAATCATTAGGATAAAGATTAAATCTGGGATTCTTACAAGGTTCACTTTTGGAAAAGGTCTTTTCCAAAATATCTTTCTGATATTTCTTGCTGGAAAGATAGTCTAATCTCTTGGAATATAAAGGATATTTGGTTATTCGCAGTAGAGTGAAAAACAGAAGAGGAGACAGGTGGTGTTTCCTTCTAAAGTGTATACTAAACATTTTAAATGTCTACAAGCTGAGTAATGGGTCACCAGGGGATTTGAAGTGTTTGAATTGTTAGAAAGAGCAATGCATGTTTAACTAGCTTCCTAAGAACATAGACCTATGAAATCAGAATCTCTAGAGTGGTGTCCGGAATGTGTGTTTGGAACCTGATTTGGGGTTCCACATTTGGACTCACCAAACTGGACTCTTACCTCCTTTGGGCTGTAGGGTCCTAACCAAATACCACTGAGGTTTGAATTATTCAGTTAATGTGATTATTACAGACTGACTGCATAAACAAAGCTTAGGTTAGGTTGAGACCAGCCAATTGGAATGGCAGTTTTATTTTCCTGTTTTACCTTTACTTGGAAAACCACTGAACTAACATTTATCATGGATGCTTTCAACAGCAGCTTTAGAAAATTGTATTAAGTTTTATGAATCTCAAGTGAGAGGAGTTTAAAGAGCTTGCCAGTCCAGTATGAGGTTCATAAAGCTTGAGCTATTATCAGCAAGTGAGCTGGAGAGTTTAGATTGCGGTCATAGCACAGTAACTGATGAATGGAGTCTATGTAGTTCATCATATCTTCGATTCCTGGGGTATCCTTTTCATAGCTCCAAGTTCAAAAGACAGGAGCTTGAGGAATAATAGCTTTATTTATAGCTACATATTTTCCTCCTCCTTTTACGCTGGTGAAGTGATGGCTCTTAAATATAACTATAGAATTTACATAAATTTTGATGATGAAAACCATAAGCAAAATCCAAAGTGCTTACTAAGAAATGTGCCACTAAAATAATCTAGAATTATAGGATCTTGGGGATTAAAGAGATCTGGAAGATTAGGACTCAGGTGGTGCTTAAGAAGCAGTCACCTAGCCTCCTCTGGACCACTATCTGTAGTCACACCTACAGCCCAGATTAGCCCATCCATCCCATCCTTGAGTGACTGTTAGAGTCAAAGCGCAGAGTATGCTGAAAAAGCACGGCAAACGTGAGAGCGAGAACCCTGCGAGGAGAGCCAGGTTACTGAAGGCTGTTGAGTCCAGGTCAGTATGCTTTGCTTTTCATACCTTATAGTTTTGTACATGTGTTTCCTGAATGAAGATACCTTCATATATGGAAGAGAAGTGGCATGTTTTAGGTTAAAAACAGAAGCCCAGGCATCTTAAAGGCAACTTTATTCTTTTAGCAAGCTGCTCATTTACCCTGACGTGTGGAACATGTCTTTTGGCCTGTGCGTCAGTTACTCTTGCCAGAAAATCAAGATGATATCATCAACAAACCTTTTCTAACAAAACAAATTAAGGTGTGCAAGGCATGCCCCATTAGCCAGTTAGTAGTTAAACAAATTCATTAAATCGGTAGGGTTTTTTCAAAACCAATTTTGTCTGTTAGATAAGTTCATTATTGAAAATAAGCACAGTTAAATAAAAAGAAAATAATAAAAATTACTCATAACCCATCATCCAGAAGTACCCACTGTTTTATATTTCTGAGGCATTCTTCTAGTATATGAAAATGTGTAGGTAGACACTGTGATGTAGACACACATACAGGCACACCTAACTGTGCTGTGCTCTATTGTGCTTCACATATGTTACAGGGTTTTTTTTACAAAGTAAAGGCATGACCTCAACCAGCAAAATGATTAGGACTTGCTTTGTTACAATACTCGCTTTATAGAGGTGGTCTGGAACTGAACCCCCAATATCTCCGAGGTATGCCTATATAAATAGAAACATTTTTTTAAGATTAGTCATTTAGTGTTATATAGACGTACCTGTCTCCCTAAAAGGCTGGTTACATTTAGCAGTGGAAAGGTGGCCACAATCATCATTACTGTCAAGAAGGAAGATCTTCATTTCCTTTTTAAGTTCCAGGCTATTTCAGTTGGGACACTGAACATAACTGTCTGCCGTTTGTTACATGATTTGCACAAACAGCAGGACCTAACAAATGAGTTAAAGTACTTTCATGAAGAAAAGGAATATTGATAAACCAGTTGGCATATTAAGTGGTAATAATCTTTATGCTGTAATCCTTTTTATTTTTATTGGGTTATCAGGTGGAAAATGGTTGGTTTCTGATAACTTCCTGAATATCACCAATGTAGCCTTTGATGACCGTGGGCTCTATACATGTTTCGTCACCTCTCCAATCCGTGCCTCCTACTCTGTTACCCTGCGTGTCATCTTCACCTCAGGAGACATGAGTGTCTACTACATGATCGTTTGCCTGATTGCCTTCACGATCACTCTTATCTTGAATGTCACACGGCTCTGCATGATGAGCAGCCATCTTCGTAAGACCGAAAAAGCTATCAATGAGTTCTTCAGAACCGAAGGGGCTGAGAAACTTCAGAAGGCCTTTGAGATTGCAAAACGCATCCCCATCATCACCTCTGCCAAGACCCTGGAGCTCGCCAAAGTCACACAATTTAAGACCATGGAGTTTGCTCGTTACATAGAAGAACTGGCACGAAGCGTCCCTCTCCCACCTCTTATTCTAAACTGCAGGGCCTTTGTTGAGGAGATGTTCGAGGCTGTGCGAATGGATGACCCTGATGACATGGGAGAAAGAATTAAAGAGAGACCTGCCTTGAATGCTCAAGGTGGCATCTATGTCATTAACCCAGAGATGGGGCGGAGCAACTCACCAGGAGGAGATTCGGATGATGGTTCTCTGAACGAACAAGGCCAGGAGATAGCAGTTCAGGTTTCTGTTCACCTTCAGTCAGAGACCAAAAGTATTGATACAGATTCTCAAGACAGCAGTCACTTCAGCCCGCCTGACGATACGGGATCTGCCGAGTCGAACTCTAACTACAAAGACGGGGTGTATGAAAACTACCAGCTTTGAGCTCTCCCAACACCTGCAAAAACGGCTCTTGGAACAGGAACCTGTTTCATGCAGGAAATAACATTTTTAACAACAGATGACTAGGGTTTTCCCCTTGTTCCAACTAAGCACATCAGAAGGTGCATTATTGCCAAAATCTGTAAAAAGGCAGCACTTTCCTGTCCGATATTTCTCATTCGTTTTCCTCAAGCTTGAGTAGGTGATACGTGTGGAAATTGAAAGGAGCTTCGGAGGTCAATGTAATGGGAAAAGTGCTGCACTGAGAGTCCCGTGGCTGCTCTGGTCATGGTTCATCCATGGGGTTAGGGCTGACACGTATCTTGAAGCCTCAGTTTTTCTACTAATAAGATGAGGTATTTGCATTAAATAATACCTAAAGGTGTTTCTAGCCGTATAACTTCTTACCCATCACCTTGAATCCACTGAAATCTTTAGCACATCTCTGAATAAGTCCTTCCCTGGACTTTTAGTCCCCTTTTATGGAAAGGGCCAAGCCGAGACTTTCTTTTTGGTCTAGATTTCTATACCAATGTCATAGCGAATGAAGGTGCGGGTGTTCTCCCGTCGTTTTGCCTTGCGGAGTGTGCAATTGCATGTGCTAGGTTGAATCTCTTCAGTGTGGTCCATGTCTACGTTACAGTTATTAAGAAGCTAACTACTCATTAGTAAAATACTTTTCATGAGTAAATTGGTCCTTTGGGGGATATAGTATATCTTTTTAACTTACTGAGGTGTCATTGAGCTGGCAGTGATTTCTCAACTGATCTCCAAAAGTGAGCCATTTGTTTCTAAGGATTATCTTCTGCTCTTACAATAAGAAACCGTGTCAAATCATCTGTCTCTGGTAAATCATGGGATTTGACATTTCTGTTAAGAGAATTGCTCAGGCTTTCCCTTTTTAAAAGTACTGGACTCGACAAGAGGGTTCTGTGTTTGGGATCCTATTCCTGGGGGAAACCTGGAGTTGGATTCCTCTTTGGACTGCTGTCAACCCTCTTGCCCTCTGTGGTCTTAAATATGGTGCTAAAAGTTGCATGCATGCCTCCTTACCTTGTTTGTTTTATTTGTATTTTATTGTTGTTGAGGGTTTCATTTTTGTACTTCAGATAAAGAGTTGAGTTAAGGCTCTTGCAGCCTTTCTGGGAAGCACTAACCTGAAATAAGATTTAATGATGGTGTGTAGTGTATGTTACTGTATTAAATACATTATTAAATAGATAGATATGGATACATAGATTTTTATATACACATACATACAAATGATCAAGACATAAAGAGAAAGAAAAATTATGGATGATGCCACCTGATTCAATTGTTTGTAATAAACACTTTAAGACACTCTTTCTTGCCTGGCTGAGATCTGGCATAATGGAATTGTTGATACTCTTAAGAATAATTTCTTTAGCTACAGGAAGCTTGGTGTCATCTAATTTTAAGAACTTGGCAGTTGAGCTTCATTCAGTACTTCACGTTTCTCCATTTGGCTTCTGATTATTGAAGCATTGCTTGAACTAGGGGGTCCTGTGGGAAATGTTCAGAGGACGTTTTATCAGGATTTTAATTTAAGGTTTCAAATAGAGGAAAGGAGGAAATTCAAAGTGTGACCTGATAGAACTCATGCCTTCCTTTGTCCAGGCTTATCAGAAATAATACATCTGTTCCGGGGAACATGAATGAATCAATGTGCAGTTTTATTGGGTAGCGTTATAGATAAATATGATAATGCTGCCTTTTCTGTCTCTCAGGCTGTTCCCATGGAAACCTTCAGAGCAAAACAACAGCTACCAGTCATTTAGCCATTTAGCCAAAGCTTGCCTTGGCTCCTAGACCTGTATTTCTCTAAGGAAAACTACTTTCATACTCTTGGATATGAGAGCAAGGGCTCTGGAACATTCTCTAGCTTATAGAACACATTTCCCATCCCAGAATGTTTCTCTGGGAATGAAAAATTGAAACTTTTTAAAATCCCTTGTTTGTGATCTGTCCCTGAACTTTCCTCAGATCTTCAGATAGTGTCCCCAATCCTGTCCCAATGTAGCATCCCTGGGGTCATTTCTTAAATGTAACTTGTCATATTAAAGAGAATGGATTTAGAGCCCTGGCTTGGCATAGCTCAGCAGCTCAGTGGATTGAGCGCAGGCTGCGAACCAAAGCATCGCAGGTTCGATTCCCAGTTAGGGCACATGCCTGGGTTGCAGGCCACGACCCCCAGCAACCACACATTGATGTATCTTTCTCTTTCTCTTTCTCCTTCCCTTCCCTCTCTAAAAAAATAAGTAAATAAATAAATAAATCTTTAAAAAAAGAAATAATTTTTAAAAAAAGAGAGAGAATGGATTTATCCCACATGTTTTCATAATGGACACGAGTGTTTGGAACCCTAAGGTAGACCTTTTTTAATGCAAAGTCGTGGGAATCAGGGCTTTGTAAAAATGCAGAAAACATTGAAAAGCCTGTAAATTCACACTATCATATAATAATTAAGTACAGGCTACTTCAGTATATCCTGGATAAATTGTTTTAGAAACATAATGGTGACCTAATTTGGTGGCCAAACTGGATTACTTTGAATGTTCCAGGTTATGGTGTCATCAATAAGGAATTAAAGTAGGTCAAAATTTAATCAGAGTTGGTATTTCTAAAGCTAGTTTTCAAGAGAAAGGAAATCGCACTTACTAATGTTTTCTATATATCTAATCAAATAGTCTTCATTATAAGTAATAGTCTCATGTTTTTGTAAAATCTTTAACCTTTTGAACTTAAACTATAGTCTAAAAGTCTTTTGATAATAACTGGTATAAATATACTTTCGTCTCATTGGATTTTATAGTTAGTGGAAAGGCCTTTACTCAATAAGATGTATTTGAAATATTTATCTCCTTTATAAGTTTTGTTTTGTATTTAATGAAACTTGTTGTCTTTATGAAATGGTGGCTTTATGAAATAAATGTACCAAAAATAGACATGTAAGCATTTTTATAAATTTTTTACCAGCTGAAAGCAGGCAGGCATCTTTTGAGCTGATAAGCCAGTCCTCAAAGCTGCATCTGTTGTGATAGGTTAAGTCTTAAATCTGGCCCAGTGAGCATCTATATTTCCTACCAGTTTCCTTGTTATAAACATCTTGGGAGTTGCTGACCTGGAATGGTTATGAGAAGGCCTCTGGCTTCTTTGCTTCACTTAACATGTATTTTAAAATCAAAGCACACTGCTTTCCCTTCAGTTCTTCAGCCTCAGCGAAGCCCTTGGTGCAGCCCTCACCATGCCCTGCATGTAGTCTCAGCGTAGATCAGACTTCGTCTCCTGTGTCCCAGAGCGGCATGGGAGCACGGCGTGCTTACTTCCCAGAAAGAGTCCAGCCACTCATGGGTGCTAGCCTTGTCTCCACACACCAGCACTTACGACACAAATTACCACATTCCCCGCATCATTAGTAAGAGAACACAATCTTTTCTAGGCCAGTAAGGTTGAAAATGCTCAGCCTTATACAAAAACTTGTAGGTGCTCAACACGTTTCATAAAGGTAAATGAGTATTATCTGATATGGTTCAGATGATATTTAAACAGTCACCATTTTAATGGATATTTACATTAAAACTTTGTCCTTTCTTTTTTAAAGTCATTTTCGAATGTAAAATATTAAATGCTTAATGTATTATATTTTATTTGTCTGTCGTCTTCTATAGAGTATATATTCATTTTTATGTGTGATGGAATTTGATGTTAATGATTTTAATTTAACCAGGAGTAAATTTGGATCAAGGTGGATGCCACCATGGCTACCCATTTTAATTTTACAAATATTTACTAAGCATTTCTGTTTTGGGTGCTATGATTCATACTTCCTTACGTGGGTTTCCTGCCCACAGTCCCCACGAGGATGCAGTTACCGAACCATCCCTGCCGGGGCCAAATGCAGCAGTTTCCCACTTCTGCAGTAAGGCGTTCCTGGCAAAGGCAAGAAGAGCTTGAGCCAAGGCCTACAGATACAAGGATTTCGCACATGTTTTGGAAAACACGTGACTAACAGAAAAAATTCGTGATGAGATTTGGCATGTGGGAGGGGTAGCTCTGTTAGAAGCAAGCAATTGCAGTCCGATGGGAATGAAGGGTGATCGTGGAAAAGCACAGAATCTCAGGAGACAGGCAAAAGAAACAGGTAGAGAGGTATGACTCATTATTTAAATGCCACAGACTCCTTAGAAGGAAAACAGCCCTTGTCTCCCTGAGGCAAAGGTCACTGGACTTGGAGTTCTCATTTCACCACTAGCCATGTAACCATGGGACTTGGCTTCTCTGGACTTTAGTAAAATGGGGTTGATGATACCTACCTCACAAAGTTAGCACTTAATACAGCACCCAAACCAGACACTAGCTGTAAAATGCCATGCAGTGTGGGGCTAGAGATCAGTGTCAGCTTTGTTAGCCGCGGCCAGCTGATGACTGGTTGCATTTGTACTCAACTAAAAATTCCTCCAGCTCTCTGTCAGTTGAAAAGTGCATTGGGCTATGTGCTATAACCAAATCGTGGTGGTTAACCCAAATAAGAGGGTTATTTTTCTCAAATAGGAAGTCCAGAGGAAAGCAGAACAAGGCTGGTGTAAGGGCTCCAGTCTGGCATCAAGGGCTCAGGCCCCTTCTAGCTTCCTCTCCACCTTTAGGATGTGGCTTTCTTCTGTGTGGTCACAAGATGTCTTAGATTGGGTTCTTCCAGGAGTCTCCAAGAGGATTCATGTGCAAGTAGGTTATCTGGAAGGTGATCCCAGGCAGGTAGGGAAGTGGGGAAGTGAGACAGAAAAAAAGAAAGCTAATACAGGATGCATTAATGAGTGGGTTACTGCTGTGGGCTACTGATGTTCATTCCTACTGTGGACCTCAGGGAGGTCCTCAGTCTGTCCCAGTGTATGTAGTTCATGCCTCCAAGTAGTTCCCAATTGTCATTGAGAGCTGTTTCCAGGGTCACTAACTCTGGAACTTCCAACCTGCCACACACAGGCTAAGCGTGATCCTGTAGCGAAAAACCTCTCAGGTACAGAGTGATAGGAGCTTTTGGTAGGAAGCCTGTGGTGAATATAAGAATGGTGTCAATGGGTTGTGGGCAGAGCACCTACAGTACCTGCTACACAGGATAACTTCACTTCCATGTCTGTTCCAGGCAGGGAGAAGGGTAGAAGGTCAAAGGAGAAAAGACACAGAGCAGCTGAGTCTACCTTTTTATCAACAAGGCAATAGCTTTCTTGAAGCCTCACCCAACTACTGCTCAGCTGCTACATGGCTATCTGTGTAATAGTTAGAAAGCCTGGGGTGATGAGTATGTGTGTTTTTAACTGAGTACATTGCCCCCAAACGGTTCTATAATTTAAAAAGGAGGAAAGAATGGAAGTCATATACAACGGGTAATATACAACAAGGTCGTCTTCACCTGAATTACAGAAGCAAAATGTGGTTCCGTAGTAGATAAAATTGCAGCCATTTTCCTTGAAGATATTTACATGCATGAACAAAGTGAGAATCAGAAGCAATAAATCTTAGGCTAAATCTTCAAGCTGTCGCTTGCATTGTTTCCAATCATGTGGCTCAAACAGCAGACAGAAAAGTTATGGGATTCTGCTGGGGCATAATTGGCTTATCTTAGCCTTTTTGTTCATTAGCATATTTACTGACCACCTGCAATAACACGCAATGACAAAGTTCCTAGAGGAGAACAAGGTTGGCCTTTGGAGAAAGAGAAGAAATAGGCCTGTGTGCCTGCTGAGGGGAGACAGTCAGAAGCAGGCAGGGGCCAGAAGTATGGTTAAAAGATTTCAAAGCTCTTTTTGGCTGGCCCCAGAAAAGCACTTCTTAGAAGTACTGTACTTGGAAGAGGAGATTTACATATGTAGGGAACAAAGTTAGATCATTCAAACACTACTATTCATTTTCTCCTGAAGTCGGCTGCAGGGGAAAAAACAAACAATTGTGCTAATTTCCTTTAAGGAATTAAACTCCTTCAGAACCCTTTAAATTCCAATTGTGTTCTTGAGTTTTCATGTTTTCTCTGGAATCTATTGATTAGGAAATATATATGTAAATATACATATGTCACTCCATCTGCCTAGAAGATCAGTAGCTGCTGCCAGCATGCTCATTCATGCTGACAGTTGGAAACACTCTGCTTTACCTCCCGCTCAGCTGTGTGAAAAGGAGGGCTCCAGTGTCTTAAGTGATGATACATTAGCCTTCAAGGGGCCTCCTTCACATATAAGAGCCACTCTCTGGGAAATTGTTCCTAAGGAGAAGGGGACTTCATCAAGAGGAACTCCCTCTGAGAGACAGTTCTGTTGTGTGAATCTCATTGCTCTTTCAGAAACTTCAGGCAGATGTTAAACCATGCCAGAAGCTACTTTGCTTAAGCCCTTTGACCCTGAACACCTAAGGCATGTCTATTCAATTTTTCAGCAAATGTCTGCAGCGCGAACTAGGGATACTGCCCTGAGCAAAATCAGAGGTGGCCCCTGCTCTCTGGGAACTTAGAGCCCGTGGGAATACATGTCCTATTCAAATAGTCACACATATGGCGTAGAGTTAAAAATGGAGAAGTGTGCTAGGAAATGATGCCACGAGAGCCTGGAACAAAGGAACCTGGTCTAATCAGAGGTCAGAGAAGAATTCCCTGCAGAAGTGGCACTTGAAGCAGCAGGCACTGCTTGCGGTCTTATGTTCCTGTCTGTGAGCCAGAGACTGGGTTTAAGTCATGGCACCTTACTTAGAAGGAATTTATAGATCAGTTTAAGACGTAAGATGTTCTTGCAATAAACCATCTGGAAGAAATGGTGTGTCATCAAGTGCTAAATGGATCAGCACTATATGACAAACACAAGGACTTAAAGATGAAAAGTAAGTGGTAGCAGAAGGTGGACAATACTTTGTAGATGAGGCGAGATTTCAAATAGACACAGGAGAATGAGTGCACCGGGAATGGGGAAGGAAATCTGTTACTCTGATCATGGAACTCAGAAATCTTCCACGGTGTCCTGCTATCTAAGCAGGAAAAAAATATCCAAATTCTTGACCCTTCATGATCTGCTCCCAACCTGTCTTCCCAAGTTTATCCTCGGAAGCTCCCCTCCACATCCTTGGAAATACATTCCCCTATTCTATCTTTTATGTTATTGTTACTGTTTCCTTACCAGTTTGTGAGCAACTTGAGAGATGGCATTATATATTAGTTGCCTGTCTTTGTAGCCCCTTATTCTTTAGGGTAACCCCTTTCATAAAGAAGAGCTCCTGAATGTTTGTTTAATTTAATGGAACGGGAGGGGTGAAATTGTGCTATGGTATATGACCATGACCATGGGCCAGTGTGGGACTTAAAGATGAAGGTTTGGCTGCTGCTTCTCCGCCAGCACTGTTTTCCTTGGTGACATCACCCACTTTCAATATTTTAAATCCAATCTTCACTCTGGTGACCCAGATGGATACTCCCTGCTCTAAATTCCCTCTTTCCAACTAGTGGATCCAGCACCTCCCGACTTGGCACCTCTACTTCAGGCGTCTCTAAAAGGCATCTCAAAATTAATATGTTCAAGACAAGTTTTGGTTCCCTGCCCTGATAACAGACGGATACATCAGTGTCATCCCCACCATCTTTTCTTAATAAATGGCACTACCATCTACTCAGTTGCTCAGGCTGAAAACCTGCGTCATCCTTGATTTATTCACTTCACTCCGCATTCAAAAGGTCAGCACGTCCCGGCGTCTCATTTCAAAAGACACATCTGACCTTTACTCTCTACTTCCATTGACATCATCCTAGTCCGAAACAACATCATCTCTTACCTGCGCTATTTAATGGCCTCCCTGAGCCTCTTGCTTCTACTGCTGTCCCCAGGTCATGCCTTCTCCACACTGCGACCAGAATGAACTCTCAAGAGCACACATTACATGATGTCATCCTCTGCTGGTATTCTGCAGTGCTTCCCATCACAAGCAGACAGCTCTGGAGAAAAATCTATACTCCTTATGATGGCCTACAAGACCCACTGTGAGCTGGCTCCTTCCTGTGTGTCTGGCTCATCGCCCACCTCCCTTCACCTCACTCATGACATCCAGCCACCCAGACCTTGGTGCTCCTCAAACACACCAAGCTTGCTCCCTCCTCAAAACCTTTGTTTTTGTGGTTCCCTTTGCCTAGGAATTATCTTCCCCCAGATGTCCCCTTCACTGGCTTCTCCTTGGCAGCCAGTCCCAGCTCGGTTGTCAGTATTTCAGAGAGACCCCCTAACCACACAATGGTAGGTGCTCCCAGGGCTGGGGTTAGAGTCAGGGTGAAAGAACTCTAGTTTTTATCACAGCTTTTGTCACTGTTTGTCTTAGTCCACTTGCACTGCTGTAACAGAATACCATGGACTGGGTAGAGTAAACAAGTGTCATTTATTTCTCGTGGTTCTGGGGGTTGGGAGTCCAGAATCAAGGTACCAGCAGATTTTTTGGCTGGTGAGAACCTGCTTCCTTATTCACAGGTGACTGCCTTCTGGCTATATCCTCACCTGGTGGAAAGGAGTGAGAAAGCTCTCTCTTTTATAAGGGCACTAATGTTCATGAGGGATCCGCCTCCATGTCCTGATTACCCCAAAAGGCCCACTCCTAATACCATCACATTGAGATTATGTTTCAACGTATGAATTTTGGGAGACACAAACATTCAGTCTGTAGCACTATTTGATATTTTTTATTTCTGTGTTTACTGGTTATTATCTATTTCCCCCACCTAGAGTATCAGCTACATGAAAACAGCGACCTTATCTATTGAAGTATCTTATTTCCCATTATACTCCCAGCAGCAAAGCAGAGTGTGGCACCAAGTTGGCAATCACTAAATATTTGTTGCATCATTGATCTGGATGGATGGGTCAATGCTGATTAATTGTATGAACTTAAGTCTTTTAGCAACTTTGCCTCAGTTTACCTCCTTCCCTGATATAGATGGAAGGTAATACACTGCTTGTCTCTTCTAGAACACAAAGGAGGTAACCAAGACAAATGAGAAGGCCAAAGGCTTTGCCACTTATTTTGAGAAAAATATTGGAGTGTATGGGCAAGGAGCCATTGGAAAGTGGCAATGACAGGCTAATGGAGAAAGAAAGTCATTTGTTTTATTACCTGTGAACCTCCTGGGGACTGAATAAGATGGGGAAATTGAAATGTACCCATTTGTAATATAAAAATTCATAAACCCAGCTTACATTAATTCAAAGTAGAGTAACACTTTGTTTGTTTATCTGGCATCAATAGGTACTTGGCCAATATATATATATATATATCTCCCATTGTAAGAAGATTTTTTTCAATTTGACCATTGTAATGGAAATGGTTTTCAAATGAATTTCAGTGCCACTTCAGCACACTGAACAGAGCCTTTTGTCAACAACTTGAGGACATCGTTATAGGCTTATATTATTATATTCCAGTTTAAAATAGTGGTAAACTCTGAAATCACATATGTGTAGAACTGTTATGTTTTCTGAGATCTCTTAAGCTTATTGCATAGGTTTTTCTTTCCTCTCTCATTTCTTTGATCAACACGTAGGGCGCCTGGCACCTGCAGACTGTGCCCATTGTGATAAAGAAGAAAACCGCAGTCCCTGCCCTCTTGGAGCCCACAGTGTGCTGGGAAGACAACGGCGATCAAGTGAGTGCTAAGGCCTGCCCTGGGGCTCAAGAGAGGCCTCCCCAAGGAAATGGCCTTGAAGCTGCTTCCTGCCTAAGGAGTTACTCAAAGCAGGAATGTTCCAGGCAGTGCATTAGAGCAGGCCCCTCCGCCCCTAGGCCCAGGCCAGGAATGTGAGCCTCAGTCCTACAGACAAATGTTATTAACAAGGGGAGCAGCATTACACTTCAAAACGTGTTAGGAGAAAACAAAGTAACCACTGAGCCTGGTGCTTTCACAGAGATTTTTGGTCTAGATGAAGTTAAAGTAAGTGGTACCACAGAAAGCCTCCACCCACAAATTCCGGCATTTTGACTGGTGGTGCTCAGGGGCCCAGGGATAGCGCAGACATCACAACGTGGATATTCAGGTTTGGGAAATGCAAGTTTCAGAAAGGAATCTCATTATCGAAGGCATGTTACAAAATTGTCCACGTAAGGGCACAGTAAATCCAGTTCGACATGGTCGGAAACACCTGGAATACACCCCAGGCCTAAAGAGAAGTGTGTTAGAGTAGACGGACACGCACTGGAAGGAGACACCGAGGCCCACACCTGCCTCAGCCACTACCCATACCTGGCCATGAGCAAGCCTGTCCCCACCTCCCCAGACAGACCTCAGTTTTCGCTCCTCCAAAGTAACATGACACCTAAGGGCCCTACCCTGTCTGGAATGCTGAGACTCACAGGCAATAGGCTCAAAGTGGGGCACGGGGGCTCCACCCCCTACTCACCAAATGCCCTTGGACAGGTTACTTAACTTCTTTGAACATCAGTTTACCTCTTTCTGAAAACCCTACTAATCAGGTGATTGTGAGGGCTAAAGCTCCTGGCTCAGAGAAAGAAATCAGTAAATACTAAGATCACTCTGTAATTTTATAGCTGGTGGATCGCATATTAGTCCACTAAAGCAGGAGCAAGAATTTGAAAATATTTCCTTCAGTGGGAAAAAGGAAGCCTCTTATGAATTAAGAACTCAAGCTACATATTGTATTTTTCTGTATCCTCTGAGACTTAGGAACATTTTGGGGAGCATCTGGTAGCATCCATCTGTCCAACATTTGTGCTCTGGAATATTTCCTCTCACAGTTTGGCCAAACTCTGTTTCAAAATGTGTTCAGTTCTGCTATTCCTGGTCTGTCTATTCTAGCATGCTATTAACCTGAACTTGCATGGATCAATATAAATTCTGCTAAAAGTCAGTGTTCTTTTAAATTTCTGAGCACCAGAGCAGAAATAAGCTTGCATGGTTTCTCTGTGGTCTCTGCAGACCCCAGGTGTCAATAACAAGTCACATCACATCAACTTTTCTTATTATTTCTAAATAACTGAGTTTTAAATGATAAGCTTAACACATGCACATTGTTTAAAAATATGAAAAGGTTTCTAGGTAAAAAAAATCTTTTCTTTGCTTCCAACTCCTGGCTTCTTAGTTATACTCCACATATATTAGCATTTTATACATTCTTCCAGAAATGTTTTCCCTCCCTCCCTTCCTTTCTCCCTATAGATATTCTACATGATTGTCTTTATTTTACAGACAATTATACCATCCTTCTTTCCCACCTTCCTTTCTATATGTATTTATTACCATTGTACTTATTTTTATACAGATGAGACTGTACTATTCAGATCCTGTATCTTGGACATTTTCCCATAGGAATACCTACAGATCTGCCTTGTTATTTTTTTTAGGCTGTCTGGCATTTTATTTGTGGGATGTACCCTTTAACCATCCCTGTTGATGGACATTTTAGATGTTCCCAGTCTTTTGCTCTTATGCACATTTCTGTAACATATATCTCTGCACATATGCCTTTGTACACTAAAGGGACTTGATCTGTAAGACAAGTTCTTACAAGTTTTAAAACCTAGAAAAGCATTTTTCTATATGTTCACCAAGCCTGTTACTGCTAATATCAGGCCTCCAAAAGAGCTCCTTCCAAAGCTAATGGTGGCCTTATTGGACAACATACATACAATCAATACCTTGAAATATATCATTAATCTTTATTGTAAAGATAGGTGATAACATAGAAAAGCACTTAACGAATATCTGATGCACCCTTGTTACCTGATAAATGGTGGCTATTAGTTATATTGCCTTTATCCTTGTGAATAACCAGTCAAGAATTTATCTCCAAGGCCTGAGGCTAAATATAACTAGAGTCAAAGGGTTGGTATAATTCTAGTAAATTCTAGGTGGTACTATTTTTAGGATGTTCAGCCATTTATTTAAGAGGAATGTCAAATGAAACAGGAAAGTCCTTTTCAGGTGGTAAAGGAAAACCTACAAAGAACTGTGTTTCAATATCAGAAATTTTCTCTAATCTCTAAGAAGTGTTGACATTTTCAACAACAAAAATCAACCCATAGCTGGTAGGTGTTCGTCTGAAGATTTGTAGAAAAGGAATTGCCAGTTTAAACAAAGTAATGTTGGTTTTAATCTTAGCAGTCCATAAGATATGATTTGAAGGAAGGAACCCTTGGCTGGAGATCAGGCATTTGGGTTCCATTCACTAATTCATTCATTCGTTCAATAAATGTTTATTGACCATTTGCTAGGTACGAGGCAGAGTTCCAGGTTACAGATGATGCAATGTGAACCAAATAGATACGACACCTGCAATTAAATAATCATGTGACCATGGACAAGCCTCTTGCCCTTCTTGGACTTTACCTGCCACGTCTTGAAGCTGGCTGAACTACAGTATCTCTAAGGGTCCTCCCAGATGCAGTGCTCTGTGCCTCCCCTTAATGTGCACTTGATGATGATCACAATGTAGTGCAGCACCAACTGACATGCATGGCACATAGGGGACCACAGAACCCTTGACTGGCTAGTGGGTACTATATTAGTTTTCTTAGGCTTCCATAACAAAGGACCACAAATGTGGCCATTTAAGACAACAGGGATTCATTCTCTCACAGCTCTGAAATCTCTAAGTCTGAAGTCGGGGTGTCAGCAAGGCCATGCTCTCCCTGACGGCTCTGCAGAAAGGTTCTTCCTTGCCTAGTCCAGGCTTCTGGTATTGCCAGCAAATCCTCAGAGTTCCTGGGCTTGTAGCTGCATTGCGCCAATCTTGTGGTCACATGGCATTCTCTCTGAGGCTCTGTCTGTGACTCTGCTTTCTCTCCTTATAAGGACAACAGTCACTGGGTAAGGCCCACCCTAATCCAGTAGGGCTCATCTGTAACTTTGCTCTTAACACCTGCAAAGACCTGTTTGCAAATAAGGTCACATTCTGAGGTTGCAGGTGGACATGAAGCTTGGTGGGGGGGCCGGTGAGGGGGTACACCACTCAAGCCAGTACAGATGTGCATTCCTTTTGCTTCTACAAAAGATGTGGTCTGTTATGAGCTGGAGAGGTCATCCTGGTGCAGAGAGGAGTGCTCTGTGTGGAAGAGTAGAGAGTTATTTCATCCCTTCTAGCTGAGCACCAAAAATTCATGCATTTAAAAGGGTGTCCACATGCAGGAAGCTCGATGGCCAGACTTTGCACAACTGGTGTCAAAGGCTCTAGCTCTGGAGATGATTCCAGGGTGGAAACTCTGCTCTCCCATCTTATTGGCTGTGTGTCTTTAGGAGCAGTAGTTCCTTTCTGAGAGCTCAGGTTCCTCTGTCTATAAATTGGCAATAATAATAGAACTTTTTATTAGGATTGTAGCAAGGAAGAGATGTTATGAGGAAAATGATTGATATGTAACATTAAGCACAGAGCCAGGAGCATAAAAATGTGCTTAATCAATCTTTGTTGTTATCAAAGTACCTACTCATTTTTCCCTGTGCTGGAATATCTTTCCCAAACAAAGATGGAAACATGTTATTTCTCTCATATTAAAAAAACAAAAACAAAAAAACACAACCTTTCTTGACCCTATTCACCTCAACACTATCCCTTTACAGAAAAATTTTGCAAAAGAATTGTTTGTTCTCTGTGTCTCCAATTTCTCTTCTCGGTTCATACACACAGGCCTTTGCCCCTCCCCACCCACCTCCACTGATGTTGCTCGAAGTCACTGTGGGCCCCTGACCTTGGAGGCTGCTGAATCCCGCAACCAGTGCTCAGCCCTCGTCTTACTTGGCCAGGCAGCACCACTTCCTCCTTCCTGGAGTATTTTTTCACTTGGATCCCTGGGGCCTCATTGGCTCTTGGTTCTCTTCTTCCCTCCTTCCGACATTGGGTTCCCTCCAGTGTCTCGTTTTCATCTGCACTCCCTCCCCCCCCAATCAATCTCACTCACTTATGGCGTCTATTAGTGACAGCTCCCAGATTAGATGTCCAGCGTAGATATCTCCTCCAAACCTAGTCAGCCTCTCCATTTCGACCTCAAATAGACATCTGAAATTTAACATGTTCAAACAGACTCCTGATTCCCCGCCCCCCCTCCCCACACCTGTTCCTCCCACTGTCTTCCCCATCACAGCAGACGGAGACTGCAGCCTTCCACTTGCTCAGGGTAAAAACCTGAGAGTCACTCTGACTTTGCACTTTCTCCTACACCCTGAATCAAATCCATCAGAAAATCTTCATAGTTCTGTCTTCAAAACATATGCAGAATCTGACCACTTCTCACCACATCCACTGCTGCCACTCGGCCAGTAGCCACCCGCATCCCTCACCCACATTACAGCAGCAGCCTCCATGCTGAGCTCCTGGAGGCTTTTAGACGGTCCAGTGCCCAGCCCTGTTGCAGACTGGTTAAATCAGACTCTCGGGGTAGGACGAGGGCACGAGAGAGGGAGAGGGGACAGGGGAGAGGGAGAGGGGACAGGGGAGAGGGAGAGGGAGTGTATTGTCAGATCGTCACTCCTCTGCCCCCAAACTTCCAATGCCTTCTCATTTTAGAATGAAAGTCCAAGTCCCCAGTGGCCCTTGAGGCCCCCTATCGGTGGCTTTGAGACTGCAGCGGCATCAGACTCACCTGGAGGGCTTGTTAAAACACAGCCTGCCAGAACCCACTCTCAGAGTTTTTGACTCAGTAGTCCTGGGGCAGTGCCCCAAAATTTGTATGTCTAACAAGTTCCTAGGTGGCTTAATGCTGCTAGTCTGGGGAACACATGTCTGTCAAGACTCGTGCCTTACATGACCTGGCCCCCAGCCTCTTAGACAGCCTCTCCTGCTGTTCGTCCCTGACTCAGTCTGTTCCAGCCAGACCAGCCTCCCTGTTGTCCCTGAAACAGGCCAAGTGCCTTCCTGCCTCCAAGCTTTGCCTCCGTGCCGTTTCATCCACCTCACATATCTCTCCCCATTTTCTCCAGTCCCTCTTAGATGTCACCTTATCAGTGAGGCTTTTCTGACCACCTTATTGAAAAGTGTCACCCTTCTCCGCATTCCTACTTCTGTTTCCTGCTTTATTTTTTCATAATTCTCCTGAACTTCAACATAGTTGGACACATATATATGTATATTTTCTGCCCCCCTGCACACTAAAGTATTTACACTTGTGAGCGAAAGGACTGTTATGTTTACTGCTATGTTCACAGTGTCTAGAATCATGGCTGGCACACAGTAGTCTCAATAAACACAAATGAAAAGAATGAAGAAAACCAGACAAAAACGTCTGTAGTTCTATTGATGGACACCAGAGGCCGCTGTCTTGTCATAGAATGGACAGGAAGGAGTTCAGCTGCAATACCTCCCACAGCGAATCCTTTTCATGTAGAGTCCTGGGTGGGAATCAACAGGCAGGTGGCCACGCAGGCCCAGCTGGCACATGGAAACGTTATTATTGCCTCCTAAAGCCTTGTGCCAAATACCAAGCCAAGCTACTCCTGGAGAATAGCTGCAGTCCATATCCAATGAGCTTTGGAAGAAAATATATAAGGCTGAAAGCATTTCAGCAAGTCCCCAGCAGGATTCAGTGGACACCAGCTCCTGGGGAAAGGCTGAGGAAAAGGAGTGGAGCTGGCCTGGTCCAGGCAGACACAGACCAGAGTTGGAATTAGAGTGAATGGGGCAGTCACTTTGAGTTCAAGTCCAGAAACCAAATTTCCAAGAATACCAGAGGAGATAGGTGAGGGACAGAGCTTGAATACTTTCCTTCCTGAATCTGGGCTGTCCCAGGGCCCACTCTTTTTCCTCATTAATATAGCCATCTATCTATCTATGTGCACACAGACCTGTCTTCATGCACCTGCAGGCTCCCGGAAAGCCTGTTCGCGCTCTTCTGACACAGCAGTGAACGCCCTGGGGTTGGGAGTGAAAAAACAAGACTTTGCTTTACCTCTAGCCTGTGACTCATCTTACCGGAAGGAAGTGGCCAGCACACGTGTGTTCCCTGCCTCACAGATCAGTTGTGCTGATGGAAAGATGAAATCTTGTGAAAGCTCCTGTGACCCACCCCAACGGCAGGGCGGTTTTTCTGGTGACGATGGGAAGAACTTCTCAGCTTGCACAAGGGCACTTGAAACCAGTGGAGATTTACCAGAAGATCCCACCCAGCTGTGGAATTCAGGGGAGCCACCGGTTTATTCACATGCGTTTTGCATGCAATTTAAGAATAATGTTAATTATAACAACGACAAAAACTAAGAAGCCCTTGCTATGGGCCTGTAAACCCATTCTGGGAACTCTGACACAGAAAACCCTGGCCAGCACGCCTCCATGTGTCCAGTGGAGGCAGCCCTCATACCACCCCAGATGACACTAGCCTGGAGTTAGAGGCACGTGTGGCTTCCAGAATAGCCCAATAATGGCCTAGTCTCTTTTCTGGATCTAAGATATTTCTTAGTGCTATCAGAGCAACTCTAAAGTCATTTATCTTCATTTCCTCGGATTATTCTTTTAATCCCTCTCTCCTTTTCAGCCAGTGCCTGCAGTCGGAGGGTGAAGGAAGGGGGGAGGGGAGGACTGATGGGGGACCGTACTGCCTCCTCTTTGCCTACTTGTAGCAACTCCAAAGACAACTAAACTCACTGCTTCCTGAAAATCTCAAACACAAAATCCCAAATGCCTCGTTTCCACAGGACTTTACCTCTTTCCTAATACGCTCCCTAAGGTCAACATGTGTTAATTGTAATAAGGGTGGTGCTGCCAGCCATAGTAGATCTCCTCTGCATGTCGTGGTTCACCGTGGTCCTGATGGGTGGGGGAGGACCCAGTGGTCAAGAGCTGGGATGGCCCTGTTTCTGCCTGCTATTCTGGCATAACCACTAATAATGCCTTTGCTCTCAGTGTCCTGGGTTGGAGGGTAAACCCTATAGTCATCCCACTACCAGCATGGGCTTTGGAGTTAGTTTGACCTGGATTCAAACCTCAGCCTCACGACTTGGTAGCCGAGTGACCTTGGACAAGTTACTCAAGGTCTAGAAGCTTCAGTTTTCAAATCTGCAGAAAGAGGATACTGTCAGCCCCCAGCTGATAGGGTCGTCTGGAAGCACTGGCCTTGCCCAGTGCCAAGTCCCTGATAAGAGTGCAGGATGAGTTTGCTCTGACTCGAGAATACAGAACGTCCATGTGCATTCTCCTCATCTGTGGACGCCCCTCAGAGGGGACGTAGAATCCTCTGAGGAATACTACACACTAGGAAAACCTGGGCTTGCAACCAGGCACACTATCACTCAAATCCGAGCCTCACAGCTCACTAGCCCCCTGTGACCCTGGGCTAATTCAAATGCTGTTTCTGAGCCTCGCCTTGCTCATCTGCACAATGGGTATAAAAACCTCAGGGCTTTTGTGAGGAGAAAATGATGCAAAGCTATTGGAAAGCAGTGTGCCCTCTTTCTGAAATCACTAAATGCTGCTTCCTGTTAGAACACATGGGGAGAGTGAGGTGCAGAGAGGTGAGAGGATCTGCCCAGGTACACAGCCAGGGGTCACCAGGGAAACGCAGAGCAGGTCTGCCCTCCCCCACCCTTACATTTTCTACTCTGGTTTCCGAGGACTGGCTGAATTTTCCCTCCTCCTTGGGTCACAATTATGCCTTAAGCCATCAGCAGCATCTCCAACTCTAAATCGCTCCCTCTCAAGCTCTTCCCTTCTTTAGCATGGAGATTAGAAACAGGGAAAGGAATTGTCACAATGACATGCAGCTGGCCCTGGGGTTTCTGGCCTAGAACCAAGTTTCGTGTTTGTGGGATTGATGTCAATTTGCTGGCTGTGTGACATTGGGCAATTACTCCACGCTGCTGAGCTGGAATTTTCTCATGTGTAAAAAGAAAATGATACTCTTTGCAGGATGGGTGGCAAACCGAAGTCATTGTCTCCCTAAGCCATGCTTTTAACCTTGATTCTCCTCAAGTTCAGAACCTATTGAGCCCCATGGCCATTTGGGAGACAGTTAAGATGATGGCAGATAGTAAGGATAGAATTGACATTTCAGGTATGTGGGACTGACTTCAAAAGCCTGGGATGTGAGCTCAAGTATGAGATATGCTGTCTCCGTGAGCACATATTTTACTTAAAATAATCTACAAAGCAGTTTTGTAGATTAAAGTTTTTATCTTTCATACCTATAAGCCTTTAGCACAGACCACAACTTGCAGGTCAAATCCAGCCTGCCACCTATTTTTGTAAATAAGATTTTACTGGTTTTGTTTATGCCTATTTGTTTATGTACTGCTTGTGGCCACTTTCTCACTACTATGGCAGAGTCGAATACTTGTAACAGAGACCATATAAATCACAAAGGTTAAAATACGTGCTTCCTGGCCCTTTACAACGAAGGTTTGCAATCCTGCTGTGGTGTATAAGATCATTTAAGTTTTAATAATGGTAATTACAATAATACCTGATGCTGCTGTGCAGTTACCCCATGCGAAGTCCTGTCCTAAGGGCTTTATAGGGTCTATCTAATTTAATACTTGCAACAATCCCACGATATACACACTATTATTCCCATTTTACAAGGCAAGAAACTGAGGCAGGAAGAGGTCACTTGCTCAAAGTCTTGTAGCTGGTAAGTGGCACAGTTGGGATTTCAATTCAGATAAGTGTTAAGTAGTAGGCTTCCTTAGAAAATTGACATTCATTTTCCTTTCTTGACCAACTTGGCCATTCATGATATGAGAAACAATTTTAGTTGCTTCACAAATGCATTTAAAAAAATCATGTCCTGAGAAAAGAATGCCATTCCACTGTAAGTTCTCTTTAACACTGTGACTCTCCCTTTTAACAGAGGGTTCTCCTCACATACCGCAGCACCTTGCTAGAAGTTAACTGCATTGCTTTGTTTCATAGCATTTATTTGTATAGTTGCCTTCTATTTGTGGCCAACAACCCTTGCTTTCCTTTTACAGCAGTTTCCTTTCAAAACAAATTGATTTAGGAATAAAATAGAATCAATTCAAGTATTAAAGAAGCCACGTTAATAAAGGTGCAGATGCTGTGTAGATATGACAAAAAACATGGCGATGGTGCAGAAATGAATGGCAGAGCCCCGAGCACTGGCCCCTGACCCAGACGACCTGGCCCTGGTCTCAGCTTAGTGCGTGGCTGCAGGCACTTCAGGCATCCCCTGAGCCTCAGGTTCCTTTTCTATTGAGTGAGGGAGTCGAATTAAATTCTCTCTAACATTCTGTGGCATCCCAGTTTATCCTTCTCGGGCTGGAATTCACCGTGATTTAACTTAAGCCAAGATTAAATTAGACTTGTGAGAGATCCATCCTTTCAAATCCCCTAAACACGAAAGACTTGGGACCCCTGCATCTTTCCCTCTTTGAGTGAGTCCATTAATCCCCATCTCGATTACACAGAAAAGGGGGTGGGGGAGACAAATGCGTATGGTGCAGGATTCAATCTGTGCTTCTGGCCCAGAAATTAAACAGGTCCAGGTTGGTGCAAGGCATTTATCAGGAGAAAGAGAAGGCCCTTGACATTTCCTCTTTCATCGTCCTCTATCTGGCCCCAGTGGACCTGGCCTGATGGGGTTTCTCTGCCCCTGGAGGGCTGTGTCTCTTCACCCAGAGACAGCTGTGGTCGTATGCTCACAGTGGCTGGAGGGAAGAGAGAAGAATTCTCATTAGAAAACACGAGATGCAGCACTTCATTGGGGTTCCGAGCCTGTATGGGAAATAACCTGACCAGTAGCGGCAAGAGTGGGAAGACCCGTTCTTCTTACCTTTAAGGAGACCCGGGGGATGGAGGGTGGCCAGGATGGCCAGGTACAGTAGCCTATCTACAGCATACTGATAGATTTCATTTTTAAACCCCCACATCAATTCTGAAGGGTTATCAGCATCGTCATTAATTTTTTAACCTTTATTGTACAGATGCAGAAATTAAAACTCAAAAAGGTTACAGTTCCCTCTAACTTCTGTATAGTCCTGACAGGTACAGCTATTATTATTCCCTACTTGATGTGTAAGGAACTTGAGATTGAGGAAGGTTAATTTACTCAGCTGGCAAAAGATAGTCAGGAGTTGAACCCAGGTTTGACTCTCTAAGTCTTATCTCTGTGCTTCCTCTCATGCAGGCCTTGGGGAAACTTGGCCTTTCTTTCTCACCTTCTAGTACTTAGCAGAAGAACTGGGGAGGGAGGAAGGGGAGAGGGAGAGAGAGGCAGGGAGAATTTCCCCCTCTTGTCATATCTTCATAAGGGCCCCAACCTCACTCAACAGCATTGTCATTTTTCATTCCTCACTGTGTGTCAAGAATTCCTGTGTGGTCAATACAATGCATTTTTTTTTCCTAGCCATCCATGTAGATTTGAAACTATCTGTCAGTCCTTGCCAATGACAGCTAATAGAGGCATCTGTGACCACAAGCCACCAGGGTCCCTCCCACCACTCCTAGCAAGGAACAAGTTAAGAGACGTGTTAAAATTTTTCCCCACAGGCTCTTACTCAGGCTCTGTACACAGTTATCTGAAGGGCCAAAACCTCTGTCTCCAGGGAGCCTCCATCTGCAGTGGCACCACTGGGGCTCCACCCAGACCCTCGGTTCCTTCTCCATTTCTGTGACCCCTTGGACAGCTTCTGTGGGCCCTGCTGCATTTTGCTCACCCCTGTGACTTTCTTCAGAGGCCTGCCCTTGGGCTCCCAGTCTGCTCTGCACTCACTTTCAGAGAGCCAGAAGTGCCTGGGGTCCAATGACCAGTCAGGGTCAGAGTATGAAAGTCCAGCTCTTTGCTTAGGGCAAAGCCAATTAAGTTATCACCTAAGCTCCAGAGCTCCCCCTGGGATGAGGCTGGGCAGGAGCCTGAAATTGCACCTTGGCTTCGCCTCTTCTCCACAGGTCCTGCTACCTGACTCCCCCACCAGTTTCTTCTTGGAGCACTGCCTGAATAAGTCCATGCAAAGACAGAATCATCTCAGAGTCTCCTTCTGGGAGCCTGCCCTAAGACACCGTCTCTCACCCGTCATCACCCTCTTTCCCCTCCAAGTCCACAGAAGATATTCCCTTGAGTACGCGTCCCCTCCCCATCATCTCCTGAATCAGGCGCCCTTAGGGGAGGTTGTCTCATGGATATAAATGTGGTAATTGGGAATGTCACTATTCGAAGTTATCTACTTTATCAGCAGGTTTCCAAGCAACAATAAACTCAGTCTGGTGTTGCGAGTGTCCATGTCCATCTTATGTGCGAAGCCTTTTGGATAAGGGGGTTTCACTACATGGAATGGTGACCTTATCCCATCCCTTTAATAGAGAGAAATTTGAATCTGAGTTTCTTCTGGCCCATATACTTACTAACCTTCAATAAGTAGACTAACCTTTATTTTCCTTTAAAAAAGCAAAAGCTTTTTTCCTATATTTTTTCTATGCTGATATTCTTTTTTGTTTGTTTAACTTTCATTTTATTTTATTTTTAAGTATTTTTTATTGATTATACTATTACAATTTTCCCAATTTTCCCCCCTTTATCCCCTCTCTACCCTGATCCCAGCTCTACAGTATCCCCCCCTTAGTTCATGTGCATGGGCTGTACCTACAAGTTCTTTGAGTCCTCTGTTTCCTACACCATTTTTTATCTTTCCCCATCTATTTTATGCCTACTAATTATACTTCTTCCCTGTACCTTTCCCCCACTATCCCTTCCTTCCCCCTCCCCACTGACCTCCCTCTGTATGATGTCCATCTCTCTGATTTCATTCCTGTTCCGGTTGTTTGCTGTTTTTGTTTTCATTATTTTTCTTTTCTTTTAGGTTAATTTGTTAATAGTTGTAAGTTTGTTGTCATTTTATTGTTCATACTTTTTATCTTCTTTTTCTTAGACAAGTCCCTTTAACATTTCATATAATAAGGGCTTGGTGATGATGAACCCCTTTAACTTGACCTTATCTGAGAAGCACTTTATCTGCCCTTCCATTCTAAATGAAAGCTTTGCTGGATAGAGCAATCTTGGATGTAGGTCCTTTCCTTTCATGACTTGGAATACTTCTTTCCAGCCCCTTCTTGCCTATAAGGTTTCTTTTGACAAATCAGCTGACAGTCTTATGGGCACTCCTTTGTAGGTAACTGTCTCCTTTTCTCTGGCTGCTTTTAAGATCCGCTCCTTATCTTTAATCTTGGGTAATTTATTTATGATGTGCCTTGGTGTGTGCTTCCTTGGGTCCAACTTCTTTGGGACTCTCTGGGCTTCCTGGACTTCCTGGAAGTCTATTTCCTTCACCAGATTGAGGAAGTTTTCCTTCATTATTTGTTCAAATAAGTCTTGAATTTCTTGCTCTTGTTCTTCTCCTTCTGGCACCCCTATAATTCAGATATTGGAACATTTCGAGTTGTCCCAGAGAATCCTCAACCTCTCTTCATTTTTTGGATTCTTGTTTCTTCTTCTGACCCAGTTGGACGTTTATTTCTTCCTTTTGTTCTAAATCATTGCTTTGAATCCTGGTTTCCTTCTTGTCACTGTTGATTCCCTGAATATTTGGCTTTATTTCATTTTGGGTATCTTTCATTTGTTCTTTCATTTTTTGACCAAGTTCAATCAGTTCTGTGAGCATTTTGATTACCAGGGCTTTAAATTCCCCATCAGATGAGTTGGCAATGTCCTCATCGGTTAGTTCTGAGGTTTTGCTGTGCTCCTTCATTTGGGCCATATTTCTTTGTCTTGGCACACTGGTCTGGTTATTCTGGTTGATTTTTTCTTAATTCCTTGGATGTCAGAGTTCATTGCAATTTTATTTTCTGGTGTTTTTGGTTGTTTATTGATTTTAGATTGGTGGTCATCCTCCTTTTGGTTGTGCGGGGAAGCAAAGGGTTTCTACCTACAACTCCATCTTGGCTGGAATCCCGCTATGCCAATATTCTTAAATAATTGTGATAGACATTAGTTGTGCCCATAACCTGGTTTTCTTCTCCTTCTAGGTAATGGTATATTTCCTTTCCCCCTCAATATTAGGCATGGTCGTGTGACTTGATTTGGTCAGTGAAATGTGAGCAGTGTGTTTAAGAGCCGATGGCCATTCTCCATTCCCTCATCCCTTGCTGAGGCGAACCCTGAAGCTTCAGGTTGAGATGGCAGCAACTCCATCAGCATGGGTACCTGAAAGACTATGTTAGCAGAGTCCCCTGCCAACCAAAAATGGGCATGTAGCATATGCAAGAAATAAAGTGTTGTTTTAAGCCATTAGAATTCAGTGGATGTATTATATTTGCTAGGGCTGCTGTAACAAAGTCCACAAACTGGGTGGCTTAACACCAGAAATGTATCGTCTCACAGTTTTGGAAGTTTAAGGTCTAAGATCAAGATGTTAGCATGGCTTGGTCTGTCCTAAGGGCTGTGAGGGAGAACCTGTCCCATGCCTCTCTGCTAGATTCTAGTGGTTTGCTTCACATCTTTGGCATTCCTTGGCCCAGACAAGCATCACCTTGATCTGCACCTTTATCTTTACCTGTCATCCTGCCAGTGTGCATGCCTGTATCCAAATTCCTCCCTTTTAATAAGGACACCAGTCAGATTTGATTAGGGCCCACCCTAATGACCTCATCTTATTTAATCATACAAATAATGATTCTACTTCCAAACAAGGTTACAGTCTTATGTACTGGGAGTTAGGACTTCAACATATGACTTTTCAGAGGACACAATTCACCCATAGTAAGGGATGTTTGTTACAATGGTGTATCTTAGCCTAAACTGACTAGTATAGGGATCTTCTTCTCATTCTGCATTTTAAACTCTTGCTTTCAATTTATAAGAGTAAATAACTTACCTATGGTAAGAGACTCAATAAGAGTTTCTTTCAACTTATCTCCAGAGGCTGGTCACTGATAGTCAAGAGCTTTGTAGTCCACCATGGTCCCTACCACTCACTAGTAAGCCCAGATGCTGAGGGTAAGTACTGTTTGTCTTTGGGCTTCTCCAAACTCCCTATCTATATTACTTGCTTTCCCTCTGTGGACATTGCATTTACAACCTTGCCATATTTTATAGTTCCTCTATAATAAAGATTAAAAGGGTAACTCATGCCCTTTCCATTCAACTTCCAGGTCACCAAAAACCTGAGAGTCATTGAGATAATCTGTGCCACTCTCATCCTGAATGCACGTGCCCCCCACTCTCTGCTCCCACTTTCTAAGCACATACCCATGAACTAGCTCCCCATTACTCATCTCATACTTGCTTTCTGCTAAGCAAATTTTCCCTCAAAGGGATGAGCCAGGAATAAAAATATTTGGTTGATGAAAGCAAGTGGGTTCACGGGAAATGGCAGCTCCTCCCGTGTACATCCTTGACGAAAGAATCTCCCCATTGCAAGGGACTCAATTAAATGGCAACTTTCATTCCTGATGCTTGCATCTCGCAGTGCAGAGAAAAAAAAGAAACCCTGCTTTGTGAAGCTTATGCTCGGGCAAAGACTCAGAAGCTCTTCAATCATTTATTGATTTTTCCCTCTTGCCATTCCTATTGAGCATGATGTCTTTTTTATCCCACATCGAGGGGCTTTGTGTGTGTGCTACTCCTCATTAATCTGATCACAGAGGGCAGATCTAAGATGTGATTCAAGTAAATGAAAGGTTCTCCAGAAGCTATGCAGGTATAGGCATTCTTTTCTAAGCCCTCATGCGTGCCTTTGAATTCATTAGCACCGAGCACACAGCACCTCCAAAGAGGCACGCAGACCGTGTGCATACACCCCCGAGAGCCCGACTTGGCAGACTGGCACCGAGTCACCTTCTCCCAACCTGAGCAGACGAGACACGCATTGTGTTTACTCCAATTTTCTCATTAATTTTGCTGGCTGCCTGACAGCCTCTGCCTCCCCAGATTAGATTTCTGGAATTAGACTGATCTTAGTGCTACAGGAAAGGAGTGGACCCAACCCCCTCCTTCCAGGCAAAAAAGTTCCCATCCCCATTTTGCAGATTAAGGCAGCTGAAGCTCCACCAGCAAAGATGTCTCTGACCTGGTAAGTGCTGAGGAGATGCCTTCATGTGCAGGTCAAGTGATTTGCCTAACCAGAGAGAAAACCTCACCAAAGGCTGCCCGTCATTATGCAACAGTGTACAGCCCTGGTCCAGGATTTAGATGGGGTATTTGAAAATGCAGCACTTCCCCAGAAGAATTGCCATAATAAATAAGCCATTAATGCTTTAGTGCAAATGAGCTTGATCAAATTGACTTCAGCCACCTAACAGAATCAGGAAGGACAGAGAGAGAAAAATTCTAGCAAAAAAAAGGAAATCAAAAAGGCAGTACAGGCAGGAATAATAAGGGGCCCAGTACCCCAGGAACATCAAATAGACATTGAACACCAGGTGGCAGAATGAAATGGAGAAAGGCCAAGAGAGCACAGGAAGATGGATCAGACAACTCGTAATCACCCAACAGTCTTAGGGGGACTTGAGATGATGTCAAACACATTTCTGAATACCCAAGCTGTGTGACCTTGAACGAGCCCCTTAAAAAATTCCTGACCCTTTTGCAACTATAAAAAGCAATTAGTAATGGCTTATCTACCCAAGGTCAGAGGGGTGAATCAAAAGATCCCTGGAGATCCCTTCTTCCAGGAAGGCTTCGTGACACCCAGGAAACCCCAGTCAGAAGCAATCCTCTGGCTCAAACCTTCCCAGCCTTAGCATCATCACACAGCCAGGCAGACTTTAATTCTGACCTTGGCCATTGCACCACTCCCTGCGCAACCCTGCATAAGTCCCTCAGTCTCTTCGGGCCTCAAGTTTCTCATCTACAAATAAATCATAAAACCTACTTCACTGGGTTGTTGGAAGGTTTCAGTAGGACAATGTATGTGAATTACTTAGAACAGTGTTGGGTACAAATTAAGGCTTAATAATAATAATAATAATTTAGCTCCTATGTATCATCATCACCATCACCATCAGCAGCAGCATGCCATACCCACCAGTGATCTTGTGCCTCCTGGTGGGTGGTAGTTCAGCAACGTCATGGTGAAGGGAATAGGAGTTCTAATGGTGGCCAGGTATCTTACCTTGGACAAGTTACTTACTCTCAACTTTGGTTTCCTCATCTGTAAATGGGGATAATAAAAATGCCTACTTCAAAGGTGAGGATTAAGTGAGATGATGCATGCAACTTGCTGAGGGTGCAGCCTGGCTCACAGTAGGAGTCTAATAAATGGGAGACCGGGGCCCCAGAACTACCTTTGTCATCCTCTCTCTTCCGTGTCTGCATCTCTTCCTTTCTGTGACAGATGTGGTTGAGGAGGTGTAATGAAATTCAGTTCTATGGATGATCAGAGTGGATACAGAAACCTGCTTTTCAGCCAGAGAGATAAAGAAGACCCCGTGAGCCAACTTAAGGAGCCAAATCTGGTTTCTTCCAGGTCTTCCAGGCCAAATCTGGTATCTTAGCTCTTGGGCTACGGTATAGAAAACAGTTCCCCAGAAGTTGTCCACTTCATAGTGGAGCTTGGGAAGATAAAGCGTGGCTAAATAGCTCTGAACAGTAGCTGATCTTCTAATTCACACTGCAGAGAGAAGTGATAACAGGAGTCCACTCTCAGCAATAAGCCCTGGAGAACCATGGGGTCTGATCAATGTTTCCCAGGAATTCGCAAAACCACCAGACTCCTGCCTTGAGTATGTGTTTTCCTCCTGGGGTTTTACCTTCTCAACCTCTCTTTTATTTTCCTCTTCTTTTTCTTTTTTCCCCTTTTTCTATCTTCCTCTTCCCTTCTGGCTTTCAGAACTCCCAAATCCCACCCCCAGTTCTTCCATCTCTTCTGTCTTAACTGCCATAATATGGGGTGCATGCAACACCTAGGTGTTCCTTTATTTATGAGACATATAATGAATACATACCAGGTGCTAAGAATATAGAAAAGACAGTCTCTTTGTTCTCAAGGAGATGGACTAACAAACAGTAGACAATGCTTCCAAACAACTACAATTGCTTCAGCAAGCACACATGGCGTGGGTATATACAGGAAGTGCCAAATTCTGGCTGGGTGGGTCAGAGAAAGCTATTTAGAATAGTAGTTGCTGAGCCTTATACTGAGGGAGAAGTCTAGGATTTTAAATAGTCTAGTCATTCAGTCAGCTATAGTTTGTGGTCTTCCTTCATACAACTGTGAGTTAGACCTGTATTTGTCAAACAGGATCCAACATTCCTAAACGAACTCAGCTGTTTTGATGTATGTTTAACCCTCAGTTTTCCCCTCTGTGTGCCGGTGATCCAGTAGGAAAAAGCCTCCCCTCCTTTGCGGCTCCTTAATCCCCATGGGAGACTGAGGTGGCATTGAGTGGGGAACTGAACCAGGGAAGCCGTTAGGGCAGTCACTAATAAGGATCCTCACTCAGATCTGTAGGATGAGGTTTCTATGCTTTACAGTATCTGAGGTTTATTCTTTGTGATTAAGCCAAGGCTTTCAACATAACCTAGTGCATTCCCTCCCCCTTCTCTCTCCAAGGCCAGAACTTACAAGTATGAAAAACATGGACTTGAAAGGCAGACCTCTTCCTACCCAACCATTGACATGTCCCTCCCACCAGATCAGTGGGTGGAGCAATTTGTGAGTGACGGTTCACAGAGATAACATGCTATATTTAAGCCATTGGGAGTTTGAAGCCACTGTGTCCCTGCTGGAAATCAGACCCTCACTCTAGGCCCAGGATTGGCTTTTCTCCACAGGGTGTGGAAGCACCAGCTTTGTAAGTTTCCACTTTTCCCAGTAAAACCTATTTCTTAACTCTTGTGATTCAGCCCACAACTTGATGCATGACAAGCAGAGACCAGGAAGAGGCCCACATGACATAGGCATGAGGACATGTAGAAACAGGCAGAACAGACATCCCAGAGTGGGCAGGGCATAAACTGGAGGAAATGCGGGGATACAGTGAAAGAGAGGGGACATGCATGTTGGGGGTCCTAGGAAATGGTCAGTGGGGATGGCTGGAACCTCGTCATGCAGGGCCCTTATGTAGACAGCTGCTGTGCCTGTCTGCCTGCCTTCCCTTTTTTCTGGTAGCAGCCATCCCTACTGCACATCTGATATCTGTGCATCTTGAGGGGAAACCTTCCTCAGCATGCAGTTCGGTGGGCCTGTCGTTCCTTGCCACACACTGTCCAGGAGAGAGCAGATCTACACCATCAGCAGCTGTCAGGGATTGGAATCCTGAGCAGAATGACACACAGAAAACCACAATGCCTATTCACCAGACACAGATTCAAGGGAGCGAGTCCGTTTCTGCCCTGGATCCTGGAGCTGCCTCTGCAGGCTCTGTCCAAGGCCTTTTCTTTTGATTCTGTAAGCCCCATAGCCTTCCATCAATCCCCTCCAGGCCTGAGTTAGCCTGAGTCAGTTTGGTGGTTTGCAAACAAAGAACCTTAACAGATGGCCTTGAACACCAGGCTGTGGCGAAAGAATGCCAGCTCAGGGCACAAGTCACACCAAAGTCCATGCCTTCTGTTTGGTGCTGGGTGGTTCCTTCATACCTTTCCCTAAAGTGGCACAGTTGGAGCGTTTTACTTACTCTAGAGATACTGAGAGTTGAGATTCAGGGACCTAGGGACCCCCCAGCCTACCACTGTGACCTCAGTCTCCTGCTGGGGATGTTCGAGTAGAGAGAGAGATGTATTGGTGATCAGGAAGGGGTATTTATATTGCCAACTCCAAGCTACCTCTGAAGCTTGAAACAAATTAAAGTGCTGTGTGCACTGTGGGTGTGTAGGCATGCCAAAGTGTCCCTGGATGGTATTCCACAAAGCCATGAAATTTATTTGACAGTGTCATTTGCACACACTGCTTTTATTGATAAAATCCAAACCCACTGCATCCTCCAGAGCCTGGTGGCAACTGCTCTTCCCTGGAGCTCTACCTGGGCTCAGGCTTCCCTGACTCTGCTCTCTGCTTTTCTGAATAGGGACGGCCCTGCAGAGAGGCCCTCCCAACCAGAAGTCCTTAATCTTCAGGCTCACCTGCCTGAAGGTGACAGGCTGTACACACATGCCCATCTCCTCCACAGATTTTACTCCCCTGGGTAGAAAGAAGGAAGAAATCACAGGCAAAACTCTTGAGGGAAAGGGCAAACTGAGCAGATTCCAGGTCTCCAACCATCTGATTGCTGGGCTCTGCCCCCTGATGTTGTGCACGATCAGCAGCAGGCGACCTCGTTCCTTGCCATCAAGCACAGTTGCCTCCAAACCCTTTTCCGTCTTACCAAGCATGCTTCCTGCGAGGTGCACACTGGGTAAGGAAATCAAATCTAAATCCAGGCGAGGGAAGACAACTTAGGTCTCCTCCTATTAAATATATGGTCTGATTAATGAGGAATATTTTATCATCTTAGAATCTCAGAGCCAGAAGCAATTTTAAAGGTCATCTATTTTGAACCTTCATCTAATCCCCTCAAATTAAAAATGTATATACATAGATACATGCATACTGAAGGCTTCCAGGTGCTGTGCAAAGTATTTTATATGGATTTCTCTCATTAACAGACTTTGTATCCTTACAAAAACCCTCTGCAGTAACCACCACTGCTTTCTCCACTGTGCAGACCAGGAACCTAAGGCAGAAGTTTCTGTCACACTCCAGGTCACACAGTGAGTGAGTAGCAGAACCTCTTCAGAGACAGTGACCCGGCAGCTCTTGGCCAAGCCTTGCGTGTGTGTGCTTTTAAGTTTTTCAATATATTGTTAGTAATTTAAAATTGGGAGTTTGACATTTAAAATAGCCAGGTTTCAAGTTTTCCCTGAGAAGTCAGAAGACCCAGCCGGCCACCCTGGGCCATATGCACATTTCTACATGGCAAGTATGGGCTGGAGCTGTGTGGCAGTCACCTCTTTAAATACAAACCAGGTCACATCAGTAACCGGCTTCAGCTTTCCAATGGCTCCTCATCACACTTGGAGTAAAACCCAAAGTCCTCACCGCACCCCGCAGCGGGCCTGGCCTCCGAGGTTGGCTCTACCCTCATCTTATCTGTTCCCTGCTCCTGGGCTCCGCCACACTGGGGTTCTCTCCAGTGCTTGGGCTTAAAGAGCTCTCTCCTCAGGGTTTTTGCCCTTGCTGTTTCATCCACGGAGAAAGCTGTTTTTTCTTTCTCATATGTAACTCGTGCTGAGTCTTTAGTTTAACTCTTACTTCCTCAGAGTAGCCTTCTTGACCCCAGTGACCCCAGTGGTAGGCAATATAATGCCTATGCCCCTCCCCCAAAGATGTATAACATCCTCATCTCTGGAACCTGTAAATATGTTACTGTACCTGGCAGAAAGGACTTTACAAATGTGATTAAGGGTCTTGAGTTGGGGAGATTACCCTAGTGGCCCTGGTTTAATCACAGGAGTCCTTACAAGAGGGAGGTGGGAGGGTCAGAGTCAGGAAGGACATGAGACAACAGAGAGAGGTTGGTGTGATTGAGGAAGGGATCATGAGTCAAGGAATGAGAGTGACCTCTATAAGATGGTAAAGGCAAGGAAACCGGTTCTCCCCTAGAACCTGCGGAAGGAAAGGTATTTTAGAGTAGTGGATGTGTTAGTTTCCAACTGTTGCTATAACAAATCAACACAGACTCGGTGGTTGAAAACAACACAAATGTTTTCTCTTACAGTTATGGAGGTCAGAAGGTCAAAATCAGTGTCACTGAACTCAGGTCAAGGTATCTACCATTAGCCTCTCCCCCATTAGTCTCCAACCTGGTCTCTTGTTAGTATTCTTCATGCACTTATCACAACCTGAATTACTTTAACTACTTGCTTAGTTTGGCCCTCTTTGACTGCTAGACTGGCCAAAAGGACAGTGTCTATTGTAGAAGGCTGGCAGATATTTATTTAAAGGCTAAATTGGTTATTGAATAATTGACCTCATTATCCATCCCAAATGCCTTCATCTGAGCATACTGCAGGTAGAAAACGTCCCTACTTAATGGTGGAACTTAGAATCAAACTCAGCCAGGTACAAGTATTTCTCTGAAGCATAAGAAACAACCAAAACTTTTAAAGAAATTAAGCAGCAAACCCAATGACAAAACAGGCAATGCAGCCAAGATACATTCATTTCTTGTTTTCTACATCCTTGCTATTCTCAGCACTATCTGGGAGCTTGTTAGAAATGCAGAATATCAGGCCTTGCCCCAGATTACTGAATTAGAATCTTCATTTTAACCAGATGCCCAAGAAATCTATATGCATGTTAAAGTCTCAAAGTGCTGCTATATATATATATATAGATAGATAGATAGATAGATAGATAGATAGATAGATAGATAGATAGTTGGGGGGGTTGCTTTTTTAAAAGAGATGTTACGGGTATGTTTGCCACAGGCAGGTGCCATCAGCATTAGCTACCCCATTGCAGCCCAGGTGAGCCCCTGACCCAAGAGCTCTTTGCTACCCCATCTCATCACCTGCTCCCTATGTTGAATTATCTGATTCTGCTGATGATGCCTTAGTCCCATCTCTCCACCCATAGCCACCTGCCAAGTCTGTGGAATTGGGCAGACAGATACAAGTTTCTAAGTACCCATAAGCCCAATGGGAACCAGGCCTAGTCAGTGGAAGAAGTCCCTTCCCACCAATGGTGGTGGTGGGGAGGCCTGGCTTCGCTGAATCCTTCCCTGCATTATTTTCCCAGGGAGCGGAAGAAGTTAGAAACTACCGAGGGCCTCTAGGCAGCTGGGTCTGAAGTTGGAGATGGCAAAAAGATCAGTAGTTGCCAAGAGCTGGAGGAAGGGATAAATAGCTGAAGCACAGCGGATTTTCACAGTAGTGAAACTATTCTGTTTGATAGTTTAATGGTAGATACATGTCATCATGTATTTGTTAAAACCTGTAGAATGTACACCACCAAGAGTGGACCCTAATGTGAACTGTTGGAGTAGGGAGTGGAGATAAGGCATTATATGGGAACTCGCTATAATTTTCACCAAGTTTTCCTGTAAACCTAAAACTACTTTTTAAAAAAAAA